>CM064973.1:30865074-31001453 GCA_032847665.1 Solanum chilense | reverse complement strand
AACAAGCCTTCATTTACACTAAGGCATCATAAATCTCATAACAAGTTCAACAAGCCTTCATTTACACTAAGGCATCATAAATCTCATAACAAGTAAAATTAGGGTTTCATCAAGATTTAGGGTTCACAAGCTTCATCATGCTTATTTCATCACAAACATATAATCATACTCATACAATCATACAATTAAGCATATAGAAGGATTTACAAGAATACCCAATACATATCATTTGCTATGGAGAGTTTACTACAAATAGCATAAACCATAACCTACCTTCACCAAGGATTTGTATTCAAGCAAGAAATCTTCAAGAAACCTTGCCCTTCTCTCTCAATCGCCTCTTTCTCTTCCCTTTCTCTTTCTCTTTCTTCCTCCAACCTTCCTCTCTTCTTACCCTAAATCACAAGATTTCAAGTTTCAAAAGTAATGAAACCAACCCACCAAGTTACTCAAAGTTAGTCTTTCAACCCCCAAGGAATTGGACTAATAACAATAGCCCACTAACTTTATAAATTAAAGCCGGAATGGTCCAAAATGCCCCTTTAAAAATAGCCAGAAATCTGACCCCGACTGGGATGACGGAGACTGTGACGGTCCGTCGCGCCTGCGACGGTCCGTCCTGCAGGTCCGTCGCGACGGTCAGAGAGTTGTTTCAACGCCAAATTCTCAAAAGTTCTAAGTGTTTTGCGACGGGGCTCACGACGGTCCGTCGTGACTGTGACGGTCCGCCCTGCAGGTCCGTCACAGAGTTCAGAGACTCAGTTTTCAACACTCAAATTCATAATTCCAAGTATTTGGGAACGGGACACCCTCGACGGTCCGTCGTGCCCACGACGGTCCGTCGTGGTGTCCGTCGTATTCAGCCAGTTTTTCCCAAAATAAAATTTTTTATCCAAACGACTAAACAGGTCGTTACACACAGACATGAACCGGAAGCACCTTCAGCAACAGCGGCCATGTTTATACACCCAGCAGTGGTGTACAAGGTTCCTGATTTGGTGCCACGAGCTACTACCATAGCACCTTTCACGATCTTCCACGAACCTTTCCCAAACTCTGCTGCATATCCCGTGCTATCCAATTGACCAACAGAGATCAGATTTTTCTTGATCCCAGGAATATATCTGACATCCTCCAATGTCCACTGGTTTCCCGAGGTGGTCTTTATGCAAACATTCCCCTTTACTTCAATCTCTGATACCAGTTGTTAGGATCGAATTCACGCACACACACTAGATGAATGAAGAACACAAGAACTTTCAAGAGAAAGAGATGAGAAATCTATAGAGAGAGAGAGAGAGAAAACCCAATATTTCATGGTAAAACCCCGTGAGTAAACTTCCACGGCGGTGAGGTATGTTTATATTAATGAATCATAGTATTTTTTGTTACAGAGAATAAATAGAGAATCAATAGGAAAACCTAAAATAGAGAATAAATAGGAAAACCTAAAATAGAGAATAAATAGGAAAACCTAAAACTAATCAGGCTCCACTACCTAACAAACCTTTTCTCTAATTTTATGATGTGTAGCTAAAACTCCAATTATCGGAGTGTGATGTTTATTTGTCGAATACTCGTATTATTATTATTGTTTGATGATGAAATTATCATTTTAATCTTGGTTTGCTCATTAGTTGAGTTTTCATTTATGAAAATTAAGTGCAAATGCAATTCTAGTTTTGAGTTCTTAGATTGATGGAGAAACATGTTTTGGGACCAAATCTTTTGAATAATGATTTGTGGTATTGTGTTAATATGGGTTCACTCGAGCGAGTGAATCTTAAATCGAATCATACCCATCTAGCTCAAGAGAGTGGATGTGTTAAGAAAGATGGCTGGTTATCTTTTTAATATTGTTGTTGTTCGAAAGAATTACCTGAATGGTAATAGTTGTTCAAGTGAAAACTATTACATTTAAAGTCCAACCTACCCACAATGTTTCAGAAAATCCTCCTTAGATTTAAATTACCCATATAGCATAATTAGCCTATAACAAATCACATCCCAATAACTCCTCTTGATTTGTTATTTTCCCCTTGTTTTATTAGTTGTTTCAAGTATTTATTGCAAAATAAAACCCGGCATCTGACATTCGTTTGTCAAACATTCATATGTATTTGTATATTTTTTTATAAAAGTATTCCTAAACCATTTAAATGACATTTGTACTTCGTAATTGAATATCAGACATGTACCACTCCCTGTGGGTTCAACCTAAACTCTTGATTCGGTTTTATATTGATTAACGATTGTTTACACCTAGAATTGGACGAGATTTTCTTAAAAAGTCTAATCGAATGTTTTCGGGGAATTATGTTGTTTGAAATTCTATTATTGAAGTTTAATTGTAACTTCTCTAATAGATGAATCGACTAAATTTTGTTATGCTTTTTTATTTTGTTTTGAGCAAAAGAAGAGATTAGCGTAAACGAGAATAACGGTAGCCAAGTGGGCCACGAAGGCGACATTGGAAATATGAACGATGTAAATGACACAATTCAATTAGGCTGGGTTTGGAAATTCGTGTATTTCCGTCTGAAGGAAGTGTTGTCTTCTACATAACTAGCACAATGCTTCAGCTCCAATAACTTAAAAGATTATTTTGTTGGGTAGCTCATGAGGATCCCCATAAGCATATTAGGAACTTTGTGGATGACTGTGCTCCATTCTCATTTACTAACTTATCACAAGAACAAATCCATCTCATGTTGTTTCCATTCTCTTTGATGAGTGAATCTACTAAATGGTCGACTAAGTTACCGAAGGATTCCATCACCTCTTGGGATTAGTATACACAACATTCCAAGTGAGATTCTTTATTTGGCTTACAATGTATACATCATGGAGGAAAATGACAATTCATTCGGGACCTTGTAATATAAAAAACAAAGACCAAGGTTAAGGTAAACGCCAAAAGTCTCATTTTATAATCCTTCCATGTTATTTGGTATACATAATCTCTTAACTACTTTATTAAATAAGTGAATGGCAACCCCGAAGTTTTAAGTTTTTCCAGAGTTATGTAATCAATGAATTCTGCCATATCATTTGTCAATTAATTCTTCCAATAGCCGGTTTCTCCTTTTCAAAGAAATAGACTATTTCTTATCCTTGCAAGGTTTCTCGTAATTTTTCACTATTATTCACCTTAAAATTTCTCAAACTTTTGAAATTATTGAGTGTCACAATTTCTTGAGGCACACCTCGCTCATGTTCCTCTTTGGAGAAGGGTATGTCCATGAAATCCGCCAACTTCTTCACATAACCCAAAGTGTCCTTCAAATCTTCGTACTTGATGAAGAATACTCTCTCGGGTCTCAAAACTTGCTTTCCAATTTAAGGTACATATGCTGATTTTCCTTGGGAAAACAACTTAAAAGCTTGATTGAGTGTAACTAGCGATGTTTTAGTACATTATTTAGCTTTGATCTTTTTTGCGAAATGCCAACAAGGAACAAATGTATCTTTTGATTCTGTATATATGTAAATGATATTGCAATTATCTGATTCTAATATATATTTTGGTAAGAGTTTGTACGGTAGATGAGTGGATAATAATGACAACTCCTCGTCTACAAATTTAGGATAGGAGAGAAAATAAAATTCCAAGAAGGGTATTCATGCATGGGGTAACTTATTGTATAAAGGTCTATTTGTAAAATCTTTATGTCTAGTTAAGGATTTAACCAAGTTGTGCCTATTTTTGGAGTACTACAGAGGAAAATATTAGAGGGTTGAGCTTTGAGATTTTGTTACATACATAGACCTAATTCAAAGAGAGATAAATTGTACAAAAATCCTTCATATTGACAGCTACTAAAATTAGGATAAATAGGCTCTCGTTTGCAAAGTGTTTATATCATGTCTTTGTATTGTTTGCGCGTTTCATTGAAAATTTCTAACCCATAATTCTTAGACAAGCGACTACTTTTTGAAGGGAAAGTAGACGAGCTCATTTTTCCGAGAGTGTGAAAATGACAAAAAAAAAGTAACTAACTTGCCTATTGATATATAGAGGAGAATTTTGTTAGCATATTGCAAATGGTAAATCTAATACATAGGTTATTAATCAATTAGGGACCATGCGATCAAAACTAAAGAGGAAGTTACATAATTATGCAACTATCATGGAAATGACAATCTTATTAAAGTTTCCTTTTGACTTAGTGTTTTTGCGAAATAGAACATGCAATTATAAGGGATCGTCTACAATATATTTTATGAGGTCGTTAAATTTCAAGTAGCCATGTTTTGAAGTCACATTTATTCTTTATAGGTATCATCTACTTTGTAGCATGTTTGGCAGGAAAATACAACAAGAAAAGCCAATTCAATTTAAGAGGCCTTGCATTTTTCTGATGTTAGTCAGTTGCTGCTATAAGCCCTAAATATTCAAGTATTCAACGATTCTAGCCATGGTTTTGAAAAATCATTTATTTAGTTTTGTTGGGATAAGCATTATTTTGATAAATGATGAATTTCATGGAACACTTTGGCAAACTCATCTCAGGAGAAACTTTTTTAAGTTATATAGAATATAAACTATCACAACTTACTAAAACAAGTAACGATAAGACAAATTATTTGATAAATATAATTTCAAAAACAGAATACAAATATGTTTGTTATATGAAAAAACAGTATGAACAAAGAAAAATATAAACAACAATTGATAGAAAAAATAGCTGAAAAGAGACAAGAATTATAGCATAGAAAAAGAAGACTAGAAGAAAATATTTTAGCAGGAGTATGTAATAAATCAATATTAGCACAAAGAAAAGTTATATTTATGTTAGAACTAGAAATAAATTGCCTTGAATATAGTTTACAACATAATGTAATACATAAATTATAATGAATAAAGAAGAATTTGCAGTAGATGAAAAGACATATGAAAATCAAGACGAAGTGATAATAAAAATAATATTTTCAAATTTAGGAAGAAGATATAAGAAAATAGGAAATAATTTATATTTGATGTTAAAAAAAGAAACAGCAAAATTAGAAGATAGCTTAACAGCTATGATAAGAATAACAAAAGAAAATGAAGAAATAAATAAATCAAAAGAAATTGAAAAAATAAAAATACAAGCAAAACAAGAAGCACAACATTTAGAATAAATAAAAAATACAAAAATAAGTGAATTCGAAAAAAAGAATTGGCTAAGTTAAAATTATTATATGAAATTAAACAAAAAGAAAAACAAAAAGAAAAAGACAAAGAATTTGAATTAACCAATGAAATAAATGAGATAAAACAAAAATTAAATGAAAATCTTGAAGTAAATGAAAATCTTGAAGTAAATGAAATAGATGAATCAGATACGGTAAATGATCAAAATGCAGAAATAAGTGATATAAGTGAAACATACACAGAATCCAAAATCAAGTAAATAAACCAAAAAAATTAGAAATAAACACAGGAGATATGAATCGACCTAGTACGTCAAGAGTTAAAACTCCATATAATAGTCCTAGAAATAGTCCTAGAACTAGTCCTACATGGACACCACCAACTTATTATACAAGAAATTATGAACAATCAGATAGAACAGACGCAATATGGAATAGTAGATTAAATAAAAATTGGACACCAAAACCAATAACCGAACAATATAATTTCTTAGAACTAGATTGTGTTACAGACATAAATAAAGCAATAATAATATGGATAGGAAATATATCTAAACAACTAATAGACAACAAAATAAAAACAACAGAAACACCAAGATATATAGAAAGAACATTTGTAGGAACAACAAGATTATTGATAGAAAATCTACCCTCAGAAAGTTTAGAATTACTTAGAAGTGATAAGAAAATGGATGGATCTCCATCAGCAACAAACATAAATATACTAGATAAATATGAATCAGCAATAAGAAATGAATTTGGAGGTATGACCACGGATATAAGAGAACAAAATAGAGAAAAAAAATAATAAATAGACAACTTATGACAAAATTAGCTATATGTAAAATATGTTATATAGAAGAATATACATGTGCATCTAAAGAATATTATTACAAAGCAAAATACAATATAAATGAAGCAAAAGAAATAAGACAGCAATATTTTACAAAATTACCAGAATCATTTAGCACAAAAGTAATTAAAGATTGGAATGATGAAGGATTAGTAGATACTTTAGGAGCTAGAATAAAATTTTTATATCAATGGTTTATACAACTATGTGAAAACCAAAAAGAAAAATTAAAAATGGAGAAAGTACTAAACAAGAATTTAGCCTGTTGTAAAAATAAAACAGCACCAAAGTTTGGGTTCTATTTTATAAAAGAGTTTCACTGCAAGAAGAACTCTAAAAAAAAACTTATGAACAAAAGAAGTGTCACTGAAGGAGTAGAAGACTTCAAAAAGCAAAAGCGTAAAAAGGAGAAGAGACATCTATTATACCTGCGCACTTACATATAAAAACAATTGAGAGATTGATTTCCGAAGTGTTTTTAATCAAAGCATATGGAAGAACAAATCTAGGAAGTTTTCTTAGTATTTGTTATTCTTATGTTTTCTAGATAAGTGATTTATAACTTGAGTTTAGAATCTTAGTTTTCAAGTTGAGGGAAACTCGAAAACATACCTTGGAGATGTGAGGTACAATTGAGATTAAGTAGGTAATCTTAAGATTAAGATAGACTTTTGTAATATCATTTGCTGGTTGCGGCATGTAGTTAATTAGTGAAGTTAGGGTAAATTCTGTTGAGGAATAGGACGTGGTTTTTACACATTTTGAGTCGGGTGTTTCCAGGTAAAAATCGTGTCCATACTTTACGGTCTTTACATATTCTTGAAACATATTAGGCAACTTTGTTCATTTTAGTAAAGTCTGATAAACGTAAAACAATCTAGGTCGTGTAGACTAACAAGTATAATCTACTTCATAGCAATGTTTGAACTTTTAAATTTTTATTAGGTTGTTTTGTTGATGAGATTATTTAGCCTTTGTGAATTATTGTTATGCATATTATCAATTTGTGTCTTTAAAGCCTTTTTATGCTTAATAAAATCAATAAGAGCCTTCTTTTGCTGCATCATCGTTTAAAAAAACCAATAGTATCACGTAGGAAATAATCCTGCGCTGAGAAAGGCCCAAGGAGCTTGTTATTGTTTAACTTAACACGAAGAATGTTTTTTTACAGTTATAAAATCTTTGAAAAAGCCTTTATTTACTAAGGAAAAACATACTTACTATCGTTGGGATCTGATCCTACACCTCTACTCAGGACTTAAGTGGATCGACTCTATTACATAAGTTAATTCCTAATTTTAATCTCACATCATGTGATAATCACACAATTATTATTGTATCAGCCCAAAATCTCGCTAATTTATCTTTGTGGTGATTTATCTATCGCTGTTAATAAAAACTTTATATCCATAGAAAATATTTCTTAGTCAACTTTATTTCCGTAAAACACAATATTCATTCGATCTGCATTATATAAGAATGAGTTGTATAATACAGAACAACTTGTATATGTAATAACTATTTTATACATAAACAAATTGAGCCAACATGTGCATTTTTTCATGTTAAATGTGAGTTTATTCATATAGAATATGTACTTAATTTTATGTTTTTTGTTGGAATCATATATATATATATATATAAAGGAAAACCTCAACCCGATGACGTGCCGCCCCCAAAAACCTGCATTCACTTTCAACTTGAAACACCTCCCTCACCATCCACCGTAACTCTTCACTGCCACCACCTCCCTTTTACAAATAACCCCTCAAACAACCCTTCCTCTTTCAATTGCTCTACGTTCCTCCATCAATTCCCTTCTACACATCCACTGTGCGCCCCAACCATCCAACAACATTCTTCGCTAACTCCAGGTACGTTGCTGTTTCTCTGCACTGCTACGTGCTTTTTCCCTGCACTGCTCATACTAATTGTTTTGTCAGATATTCGCTGTTTTTCCCTCCCCTACACCATTAATTGTTAAAGGCCAGTTAAAATCGTGTTAGCACTACCTCTCCCTCACCAACCTCCATCAAAGTAAGCCGATTCTCGCCTATATTCTTCACATATTATTCAAAAGGCCCAAATCCTACATATACGTTCAATTACTACAGCGTTTTTTTACAAACTTGTATGCATACTTAATTTATTCAAAACACTATCTTACATACTCCATGATCCTGAACTGCTGTTGCTTGCATGAAGGTTGTTTTGTTATTGAATTTAATAATAAAATCAAATTTACTTGCTGAACTTCCATACATATTAGGTTAATTTCTGCACTATTCCTCGAGGGTTGTACTGTTGTTATTCTTAAAGAACGCTTATGATGTTTTTTCATCAATAATTGTTATTACTAATTTAACTTGTGCTTCACGGTCATGAATATGTCCCTCACCTTCTAACCCGTCCCGTTTCCCATATGAAACTAAGCAAGACCTTTGCATTAACTTTTTACAAACTGGATTTTATTGTCGCAAGAATGTTATTGTACAATCAGATTTGAGTGTTTCTTCTATACATTACATATCTCATTTTTAATTATAAACATTATCAGTAAATATATATATATGGCATTTGTAGTAAGTTTTCTTATTGATCGGCAGTATCTATTTGAATGTAACATCTGCTATCCTTTGTCAAAAACTCATACCCTTTGCCGTGCTTCTCATGCATATAAGATTTTTATCCCTTTTTAAAAAACTCATACCCTTTGCCGTGCTTCTCATGCACCCTTTACGCCAACTTAGTTTCTCCATGGCCAATGGAGCCTCTTCTCCAGTTCATATTTTTATCCCCTTCCATTTGTTCCAATGCTTAACACGTACTACTCCTCTTTATCGTCTTTCAGGTGTCCTACTATGGACACATAAAAACCGACTCCTGCTTTGGATTCAAAGAAACTCGAACAAATCCCTACATTCTTACATTTACACCTTTCACCATTTATTGGCACCCACAGACCCTTTATGTTCTCTAATTGCTACAATGTATAAGCATTCATAAATATTCTGAATGTGGTGCGTCTTCTCCCAGTTCACACTTTCATGTCCTATTTTATTATTCCAAGATTAACTCTTCTATTTTTCTCTATCGACTACCAGGTGTCCTACTATAGACGCAAAAGAACTCCCTCCTGTTGTGGCTGCAGCGCAACATAAATAAATCCTCAACCAAACCAGGTAATCCGATGTTAACATACATTTATATGTTTAGATATTTTACCATTTATTGGCTGTCTCGTCCTATTTTATGTCTCAAAACAATTCAAAGGGGCCGTTCAAGCTAAGCAGGCGCCAACTTCCTCTAGCACCCTGTTACACTACGACCATCAATAAGTGTCAGGGACAAACTCTTAAGAGAGTTGGATTGTTTCTTCCAAAATAAGAATTCACGCGTGGACAATTATATATCAGGGTATCCCATGTAACAACTAGAGCAGGATTGAAAATACTGAACGAGGGCAAGGGCATGGAAGGAAAAAAATACATACAAAATATTGTTTACAAGGAAATATTCCAGAATGTACGCGCAAGAATAGTTGAAAGAGAGGAGGTATTTATTAACAATTAACTGTTCAATATGGCAATTATATAATATTCTCATGAGGAATACGACATAAATGACTTTTACTAATGGCTGATGTCTATCAGTTTACGCATAAGGGTATGACGTAGGGTGGAATTCAAACACATAGGTGCCAATACAAAATGCAACACTTGTGTACAGGAGCCACCAATAGAAGATCAAACAGGGCAGCTTGACAGTGAACTTATGGAACAACTTATGATAGAGCAGGTTTATGACGTCAGTTAAATCAAGCCAATAAAAAAGGGTATAGAATAGGACTATTGCTACTACAACTTATGGCAGAAATCACTGTGGATACTATTTCAACATCACTACTAAAAGACTCATGTACTATCATAAAATAGCCAACATTTCGGTGTACAGTATGCACAGACAGGCGACTATTTACATAGACAAACATGATATACATCGTTCTGTATTTATAATAATAACGTACTGTATACATTCTCACAAATTATAATACTGACACTTGATTATATACAAATCAGAAGACCTATTATGTCATTTTTGTTAATGAAATAGTGATAAGAAGTAAGATGTCTACACCTACTTCGTACAGATACTTTTTCATATCAATTAAAGTAATGTATTAGAACCATGCCTTAGAATGGCTTCCAGCAGCGCTGAAAGCACACCCACAATTCAAATGTCCATCTGTGGCATGGTACAAAAAAATGTATATATTACAATATATAACTATTACTAAGAAATAAAAAGACGATACAATTACTATTGATACATATTTATTCAAACATAAATTATATTTAAGACAACCAAGTAGACTCACACCTTATAATACATTCATAATTGGTTGCAAATCCCCCGCGCAAAGCGCGGGTTCTTTACCTAGTATTAGATTAATGTAACATTCATGTTAGGGAGTATTCTAATTTCACTAACATTTGAGATTATCCACGTCTATAAATCAATCTTGATGTTTCAAGAAAAGAAGAACTTAAAACATTTAAAAAATGTAGTTTAAAGATGTAAGGAAACCCCTTCATTTATAGTTAAATGTGTAGTAATGGTATGTTCATATTGTTCCATCATAAAAATATAGAAGATATACTAAATAGGATGTTATAAGAAGAAGAAGAATAATGAATAATTTTTTTAAAAATGTAATTTAGAAATTCGAGGAAACCCCTCGTTTTATTGCTAAAAGAGGGTACTGTATGAAAAACTACTTACTGTGCCTTATCAAAAAGATGTCACAACCCTTTAGAAAACTCCAAACCCTTCAGAAAAATCATAAATCATCAGAAAAGTCATAACTCTTCAGAAATGTCACAACACTTCGAAAAAGATTCAATTCTTCGAAAAGTCACAACCCTATAGAAAAGTCACAACCCTTCTAAAAGCTCAAAACTCATCTGGAAAGTTACAACTCTTCGAAAATGTCACAACCCTTCAATTGTGAAAATGTGTCTGCCTATAATATAATATAGTATAAAACACACAAATAAATATAATACAATATAAAATATAGAGGATATACTACATTTGGTGTTTTAAGTTTGGTGGTATAGCCAGTTAAAAAATGTATGTACAGATTGGTCTAATTTTGATTTGATAAAAATATTGTACTTGCATGATTGAAAAACTGTAACCATCTTTCTTATTTTAAAAAGAAGTATAGAAAACCAAAAAATGTTATTACTGAAAGATTTAATAATTCTCACAATCTCCTTATTTTAAGAAGAAGACAAGAAAGCTTACAAAATTTGTAGTTTATAGTGTTAGAAACCCCCTCTACTTAAAGATATGAAAGGATATTATAAAAAGGTTCTTATCGCGTCTTTGCCGAGAAGTCATAACCCTAGTGAAAAATCATAACTTTTCGAAAATGTCACTACTTATGAAAAAGTCACAACTCTATTGAAAAATCAAAACCTTTTAGAAAAGTCACTGCACATCAATGTAAAAATGTGTATGCTTTTTATAGATATAGCATAAATAAATATAATATTAATTATATAACATATATACTAAATTTAGTGTTTTAAGTTGAAGATATATTAGTAATTTAACATTCAAGTTAGAGAATTTATGTTTTTAAGATTGTATATAAGAAATAATTTTTCTTATTAAATTTTCTCATTATTTTGGTGTCTTAATATTGACTAATTACTCATGAATATTCCATTTAGTTTGTGGTCATAAAATACTGGCAGAAATGTTTTAGTGAATGTTCTAATCGGGCAGCATGTTCATTTGCCGTTGGAGGCATTTGTTACACTCTCTTTATCTTCATTCTTGCTTCCTCCATTATACCTTGTAACATATGTAACTCTTAAGGTCATTATCTTCACTATTTACTACCCCATTATCTTCCTATTCAATGCTAGGAAGACTTTTTCTAGTATAAATAGTGGTGGTATTCATTTTGTTTGGGACACACAACACACAAGAAAAATATAGAGAGGAAACAGATAGTGAAAAAAGAGATTTCTTATTACTTGAATGGAGGTTCTATTTTTTGTGGAGCTTTTGACTCAACTCTTGTCAAGAGTTTTTGACTTATACTTTGTGAAAACTTTTGTATCCTGAGGGGACAAGTCAAGAGGACTATAACACCCCAAAATGAACTAAGGTGAAATAGATCCTCATGAGTATTACTTGAGTTAATTTGAAGTTAATATGAGTTACTTTAGTTTTTTTATGTAGTGTGTGAAGTTTGGAGGTCAAACGTCCAAGAACGTCCATGACGTAAGAAAGGTGTGCTTTAGATAGCGCTTGTGTGTCTTGAGGTGTTTGAGTGACTTTTATGTGTTTGTTTTGGTTGAAACTTGCATGAGTTGTTCCTAAGACCTATACAACTTAGTTTGGGTGTTTAAATTCTTGGCACGACCCCACGTAGGACCCACAAGGGGCCCTGGATGAAGGGCCCATGACATGGACCAAACTGCCAAAGTAGTGACCAAATGGTGACCCTAAGGACGGTCCGTTGGTCCACCAACGGTCCATCAACCTAGGGCATCGATTTTCCCTGCAAGTAAGGATTTCCAAGCTCCATTTGGAGCAAAGTTTAATCCCACGAGACCCCACCAACGGTCCGTTTGTTAGGTCTCATCTGTGAGGTCTACAAAACTGTTAAGTGGACTGCCTTGGCTTGGCGTGTTTGGTAAATTCACCCTAGTCTTTTATGACACCAGGATGTTAGTTTTAGGGTTTATTAGATATATTAAAGTATTCTAAACCCTAATAACTCATTTTAGACCCCTCTTCCTAAAACTCAAAACTCCTTTCTCTTAGAATTCTCTCTCAAGTCTCCATGGAAGCTAGAAGTCAAGAAATGCTAGGAGGGCTGTTCATGTTTGTTTCTTCATATAAAATATTTGGTATTTCTTCAATATGAGGTATGGTTTCGATCCTTGAACTCTCTTCCATTGAAGAAGTCCCTTCAAATTAATTTTCAAAAGGGGTTTTCAACCCTAGTTTCGAATATCTTCAACTCCAATTATAAGTATAGCATGAAAACATTTCGAATGACTTAATAATTAAGTTAATAATGTTAGTTGATGATTTAAAGGTTAAAACTTGAATGAAATCATGCTAAAGCTTTTCATCTAACGTAGGCTTAAGAAAAGGGTTAAATGAGCATGTTTGTGTAGAGAATGAGCTTTGATTTTCTTGTGTTAATATTGTTTTTTAGCTACTTGCCTAAGGTCTACATATAAATTTTTAGAAAATGTTATAGGTGATAAAAACATGGATTAAAGGGTAAGATGGTTGTGATGTTTATCTTTGATATTGAAATGCTCTTAAGTGGTATGGTTCACCTTCTTGGTGGTGGTGTTAACTTGAATTGTATTAACGTAAAGTTACTAGTTTATTGTGAATGAGGATATGAAGGCTTGTTATGTGAAGTAAGATGAAAATTATTCTATTCTTGTTAAATGTGCCTTATGAAGCTATTTATGTGAAATAAGCTAGAGAGTATGCTTAAATGAAGATATTCGTTTTAAGTGTTTTATGAAGCTTGTTATGAGAAGTATGTTAAGGATTATGTCTAAGATGAATTATATTATTATGTAAAGTATGTTAAAGTGTGTGATGTGATGAAAGAAGGTCTAAGCATATAGAGAATGAATTGTAAATGATATGATTTTTATGTGCATGTGTGCTCACATGTACACACACACTCACAGTTAAAAGAATGTATGATGCTTATTTGAGTAATAGGGGAGTTTTGGGATGGAAACTCTTCGTAAGTTGAGATGAAGTGTCTAGTAGAAACCCCACTATTCCTAATCGCTTTACAAGGTAGGTTAGAGTAAGAATGCCTTCGTGAGTTGAGATGTGGTATTAAATAGTTATCCATAACCTATAGATTATAATGTGTAAAGTCCGTTGGGAGTTATGCTAGCACCGAGAGGATATGAAGGAGAGGTGGAGTACACTTCGGGAGTTGAGATGGTGTATTCCCAAAGTACCTCTTGAGATGTGTACTCCTTATTATTAGAGAATGAGTTACTTAGTAGCAATCTCCTTATCCCTTAACTATGTGACAACATAGGTGTAACTATTGGGAAAGCCATATAAAGTCTAAAAAGAATAACCTTACTCTAGGCAAGCGAGGATCCCTCATCCGATAGTTGTTAATTTCGGGATTCCAAGTCTAGCTCTCATGGTCTATGTTGGTTAACCTAACCCCCACAAAAGAATTGATTGTCAGTCTTCTAAAAGAATGTGCTACTTAGAATAGGTGGTGGTATGGGATGTTATCTACTCATTAGACTAGGTAGGACCTTTCAAATGGGAAGACTTGGTGCCAAACCTTCTAAAAGATGTACTACTTAGGGTAGGTGGTGGTACGCTATCTACTCACTTCAATAAGTAGGCATTTTGAAAGGGACGACTTTGGTGGTTTGTTGGGTGTCTTTTAAGGTCTTTCCATTGATTGTAGGGCTTGTTTGTTCCGAGTTGAATAATCCGAAAGGGTTAGTCTTGAGGATTGCTTTTGGTGTGTATTGAAGGAGGCATATGCAAACTTCCTTCATGTCTAACCTTAGTGAGTCTTAGAATGATCCAGAGGTAGGGAAACTGTTACAGAAAATAAGTTCACTCGCTCTTTCACTTGGCCTTGGAAGTTCACTCATTTAGAATAGGATAGTTCTTTGGAATTTCTCAAGTTGAATACATTTCTAATGCTTCAAATGATTTATTGTAAATGCTCAAATGGTTTAACTATAAATGCTTAAGTAGTTCACTGTTATGCCAAGTTGAGTTCACTGTATGTTTTTGAATTTTACTGTAGATGGTCTCTTTTGGTTTAAAATTATGGAAACTCTTATCTAAGTCTTAAATGATGGTTCTTATGATGTTATGCTTCTAAATTCATGAAGGTTTTACATAATTGGCATGAAATGGTATTTTACTAAAATGCCCCTTTTTGAATATTTTTGCATATGCCATATTAGTACATTGTTAGTACTAACCCATACTTTTCTATACTATAAGTATAGGTTGGAAGCATTTTGAAGGTTGAAGTCTAGAAGATGAATCTTGGGAAAGTTCCTCCCAATACCAAGTATGACCTCACATATTCGAGGGCATAGTCCGTTTCTTAATTTCTTATTTAAAGAATTATTATGTATTCATTTCAATGAAAAGGGCCATGTCACTAAGATAATTATGTCGAGTCTTTAAGTTTGGTTTGTGACGATGAGATTTTCTATGTATTTATAAAAGATTCTTTTTTATATCAAATGTTCTTGAAAATTTTTAATTCCGCACTACTTTTCATGTATTATGTAATGAACGATAGTCAAAGGGCTTGTACAAGACCTCAAAGGGTCATGTACGCCCGGTCACGAAACGAGGGTTTTCCCTAACTTCTATGGGGTGCTTTCGGGTCGTGACAAGGACTAAAGCTGGGCCGGTGAAGAACATTTTCTGCATTGGACTTAAATCTCCATAAAGAGAGAGAGAGATATCCGTGCCTCAACCTGAAGAGACTTATTTCTTCATTTTATATATTATAGTCTTGTATTTTTTGTTATTTGGTAAGTTTTTTACTAACATATTAGCCTATGCTCTTTGGGACATGTTTTATTATATCGGTGTGGATTTTGTTATTATTCATTAGGAACAATTATTCTAAATACTATTTTAGAAGTTTCTCTTGTTTACATCTCTACATAATCAAATCAAATTCCAACTTTAAAAATGATTATCTAGGATGCCAAGAAAATGGTGCACCTTGCCATAATTTTAATGTTTGTTTTGAGAATATATTCGATGTTAGCAAAAGGTCAGAAGTAAAACTATCATTCCTAAAAGGGATAATGAATTTTGAAGTCTTTTCTGGCCAGCAAGATCAATCATGTAATGGTGCAACCTATGGAAGTTGATGAGGTGGAGATGGAGCTCTGAAGAATATCCATGGAAACCACAAACGAATCCTTGTTCATATTTGGCTTATATGTATTATTTTCATGTTTTATGGGAGTAGAGGGTTGTCATCTAATGCATACATAGTTTATGTCTCCATTAGGGACCATCTCATAAAAACCTAACCAAAGATTTTCAACTTCGAAACATTCTTGGAAATAGAAAATCTAATTGTAGTTTATTATCCTTAACCTAAGTTTAGGGTTTCATTTATTAGAAAAATCCTTTGTAATTTAGTATAATTTATTAGTTAATATGTTGGTTAAATATATTGTCTATATACGAAAAAAGTAGTTGGTTTATCTAATTATTTGTAAGACAACATAAATTTGAAATGCATTATATGGTATCATCAGTTTCCAAATCCTCTCTGTGAATAGTATTATTCAAAAGCCAGAATAAAATTTGATGTTTATATGTGTATTGCATATGTGATTTGATTCAAACAAAAAGAAAATTAAACTCAAATAGAAAACGAATGCTGGAGGGAGAAAACTTTTAATGCATAAGTGTGTCTTTGGAAATAAATTGCATAAATATAGGGTGAATTGACTATAAGGCAACTAAACTAAATCAAGCACTTGAGAAACCAATAGAAGATTTAGCATATTCTCTCCGACTTAAATTCTACTACCACTTTGTCCTAGAGTGTGGCCAGGGAAGAGGTAATAAGAAAAATGTGAATGTGTGACAGCAATACATATCATTGATAGAAAACTACATTTCCATTCCAGATTAATGTTATTTGAAAGGCATGTTTTATATATTGATGTCATAAACAACTTTCGGGCAGAACTGGATCGATTCTAATATGCATTATACTTATTAATGTAAACTCTTTCTAGTTTCCCTATCTACAAAACACAAACATTTAATCCTTCATCAATGTGTAGATTAATAATTTTAATGTAGTTGATAGTCTTCTTGTAATCACTCAACTTGTAAACAAAGCAGGAAAACATCACAACGGAGAATATCTTCATCTGTCATAAATAAACTCCTTCCCAAAGAAGATCCTTGTCCCCGCCTATTGTATCAACATAAAAATGTGCTTAATCAAATAGATAGTAATGTGATAGTATATAGGAACTAGGCTTTCAAAAAACTACTAACAACTTTGACCAAACCTTGAAAGTTGTTAATTTGAAGGGGTTCTCAAGCCTTACATGAATGTTTACTATCTTATTGGATTTGACAGCTTCAGAAAATGTATGGGCAAACTTTGCTGCATTTTTTCTTAATATCACAATGCTAAAATTCCTAAAGAACATTGTGGAGAAGTTATGACTCGACAACATTCTCTGCTCCCAACACTTATCACCACAAGCTATGAAAATTCTATCCCTCGACAAGTTTGGTAATCCAAATATCCTTATGTATACAATTTAGTTAAATCTATTGAGTCATAAAACATACCAATAGTTTGGGGATGTCAGGTCAAAATGGTAGGCCTTGCCATAGTTTTCAAAGTTTGTTTTAAGAATGTATTACTTTAGTAGGGTCAGAAGTAAAAAATCTTATTCTTGAAAGGGGTAATCATCTTGTATTCCTAAGATAGTTAGAACAAAATTTTGAAGAACTTGGTAACAAACTATAAAGTTTAAAGAGTATTTTCAAAACAAAAAAATTAAGACTAGAAGACAAAATAGAATCATCAACTGATTAGAAACAATATAAAATGTTTTTAACAAACATAGAAAGTTGAGACCCTTGAATGAACAATGTCGTCTTAATGAAATTATTCTCCTCAAGTACAATAGGTTAACTGAATATATCCTCTTAGGAAAGAATGATTTTACTCACCGCTGTATCGGTACCTAAAACCATGGTGTCGAACCACTCAACGACAGTAATGTCCGTTTTGAATACTAGATTTAGTAGTAGTAAAAGAAGTCCAGAATAATTATGTTTTTAAAATAAGAGGAGATCCCTCAATTTATATAAACAAAGGGTAGTGTGAAATGGTTCTTATTGTGCCTTACCGGAAAGGTTACAAACCTTTAGAAAAGTCACAATCTTTTGAAAGGGTTACCACCTATCTTAAAAGTCACAACATTTCATAAAATTCGCAACTTTCCATCAAAGTGACAACTCTTCATTTTCCATTCACACATTTTAAGACCCAACAATCCCGCGCATGAATGGGGAATTACTCCAAGACAAAGAAACAGACAAGTATGTATACTTTACAAGAGAGAATTAATGGCATCTTCATAAGTAGGTTCGCCCTTGGACTTTCCATAGTGATCATATGTCTTATATACTTGGTCAATCGGTAGATGCAATATCATTGAACCGTCGATCTTTGGTATATACCTAGACAATCATATGTTACACAAGTGACCATTTAGTATTTATTGTTCTTATGATGGTGTTCGGTTCAGTCATTAACACCTTTTGATCTGATAAGTGTATAGAGAGATAGGCTTTCGAAAATTATTCTCTTTGAAGCGGCTTACACTTCACACTCACATTTGTAGAATCCAGTATTCAAACATACCAAAGATTCATTTTTTCAGAAATGTGCAGGTGCAATTGACGGTCACTATTGATGGACTGTAGTCTAAATACGACCCGTACTGCGTATCCATTGTTTTCTACTGAAACTCTCCCAAATCTCAGTCTAAGAAATTAGCTACGTCTCGACCGAAAGAAAGACCTACGGTCCGTATGTCAGACTACGGTATGTAGTCTGCGTCCGTGGATGAAGACCCCATTTACACCAGCCTCTGACAAGAAGCACGATTGACCAGCATGGACCGTCGTTTGATCTACGATTCGTAGGTCTGGCCGTAGGTGAAAGTTAGCAGTTAGTAAGGGGGAAATGTTGGGTGAACTACAAATGGTCATAACTCTTAGCACAAATTGAATAAGATGTTCAATGATCTGTCAAAAGATAGATAATTAAATTATCTTTCCATATCCATTGAGTTTTCTTAAATTTAACCTACGAGTAAAAAGTTATGCAAGTTTTAGTAAAGGCATGTTGAGCAGACCCAATGTACGGACCCAAATAACAGACCGTCGATTGAATGACAGCCCGTCAATCCATGTCATCATTTTGTCTGACATCAATTAACTCAAGGGTCTTTCAGTCTTTTTCTACTTCGTTTAACCCGTAAGATACGTCATTTGATCCTAAATCATCAAATTTTAGTTATTTTAAGCCTATAAAAATAACAAGAACTTACCTAAGTAAAAATCATTAATCCAAACTTAGAAAATTAGAAGCAAGAATGGAAAAAGGTCAAGAACCCTAGTTTAAGAATGCAACAAGGTTCCACCAGTTCAAGCCTCAAAATCTAAATATTTCTCTATGGATTTCATCACCAGGTATGTGGGATTCCACTAATGGATATAATCTCATAGAACCTTAGTTTTCAGTCAGTTTCTTGATTCCCATATCATGACTAGAATTAGTGTTTCTTGAATGTTAGAATTTGTGGATTTTTAACTGATAGAATAATCCAAATCAGATTAGTATATTAATGTTAAGATAAATGCATGAATTCCACAACCCTAGCTATGTATTATTTAGTTCTTGAATTACACATGTTAGGTCAGATATATCATTTACTTCATATATACATGCCTGACCTATTAATGATTCATTATCAGATTAATTGTTGCATTTTCAATTTGCAAGTTCAATTTTGAGTCATCTAGTATTTACAAAAATTCAGTCATAATGTGTTAATGACTTAATTCATTGGGAGTAGCATAATACCGCATTGGACTAGGGTTCAGCGTGCCCACTACTAACCAAGTAGGTTGTAAGTTCCTCTGTAGGCATTAGTTTAATGATCACACAAGCATGCCTTGATACCTCTTGCAGTGTAGATTGGGTCCTTTTGATGGGGCGTATACATTGGACTCCACAATTAGCTCACATGGTTTTATTATCGATTATTAGTAGTTCCCGCGGTTCATTCAGACTCTATTGCATTAACCATATTTATAGTTTGGTTAGTATTCAGTCTCAACATGTTACAATTTTTGTCATCGCATCCAGTTAGCTCATAATTCAGTATATCATGTTCAGAATACTATACTTGCTTTTGTGTCTGTTCAATTATGTAGTATTTCAACTTAGTCTATCCTACATGGTCAATACCTTTAGAGTACTGACGCATACGTGTGCTACATCTTCTCGTGATGTAGGATCACGTTCTCAGCATTCATATCACGCTTAGGTCAATTTTCGATATCCAGTTATCCAGAAACTAGTGGTGAGTACACATTCTCCAAGGACAATATTCATGAGTTATTTGTAGTATTTTAGTCCTTTAGTTTTAGTTTTCGCTAGACTTAGCTGGGGCCTGTCCAATATTACTAGTCAGTTAGAGGCTATTTTTCGACATATTTAGTTTCAACCTATTGTTGAGTTAATAACTTCTTTGAATTAAACTAACCAATTTTTCATATATCTCAGTTTAGCTTATGGGTATTTCCCATATTTTCATCTTTATTATAATTTAGATTCTGCATCAGTTTAATATCTTTAATATGCAGATGATCATGCCAACAGGTTAGCTTGGGGTCACTTGTGATCCTAGATTTCGTGTCCGCATCTCGGGGATAACTCTGGGCAGGAAAAAATCGGTATTAGAGCACTAGGTTTAAGTTTTCCTAGGATTTCTGAAAAGCCGCACTAAGTACAGTCCTTTTCAAAGGTGTGAAATGCACCACAACTAATGAGAGGGAGACTATGAAGCGTTCTAGGAAAAACTTTACTTTCTTGTTACTCTTATCGTGCGTAAGGTATGATAAGAACTTTACTTTCTTGTTATTCCATTCTAACTTGACTTTGTACGTTTCAGATCTTCCGTTATCGTAGAGCTAACGCTAGGAACGCGAATATGAGGAATACAAACGCAGCTCCTCCAATCCCAGATCAGAAAGTCCCCAATGCTGAATTCAGTAGTGTCATTTAGATGTTGGCTCATAGCGAGCCAACTTGAACAATCACCGGGTTCAAGCTCATGTGAATGGAAATGGTGGATCGATAGAAGCCAGGGTCCGTTAGTTTATTAGAATAAAATTGCCTGAGTTCTTAGTATTGCATACTACTGAGGATCCTCAGAATTTCTAAGATGAGACCAAGAAGATCTTTGAGATGATGCAGGTCACTGGGAATGATCGTGATCGATAGAAGCCAGCGTCCGTTAGTTTATTAGAATAAAATTGCCTGAGTTCTTAGTATTGGACACTACTGAGAATCCTCAGAATTTCTAAGATGAGACCAAGAAGATCTTTGAGATGATGCAGGTCACTGGGAATGATCGTGTTGAGTTGGAATCATACCAGCTGAAAGATGCGGCTCATATATGGTACACTCAGTGGAAAAAAATGGGGATACAGATGCAACTCCTATTACTTGGGATTGCTTTAGTAAGACCTTTCTGGATAGTTTTTTTCCCAATAGAGTTGAGAGAAGCAAAGACTCAAGAATTCATGAATTTAAGGCAGGGAAACATGATGTTCCAAGAGTATGGACTTAAGTTTAACCAACTCTCTAGGTATGCTTCTCATGTGGTTGCTGACTCGAGTGCTCAGATGAATAAGTTCTTGTATGGAGTGTCGGATTTATTTAAACCTGAGTGCAGAAATGCTATGTTACTTAGAAATATGACATCTCTTGGCTTATGACTCATGCCCAGAAAGTTATATGCTTAGGGATCATACCAAGGAGAATAAGAAGGCTAGGACTGGAAACTATGACTATTCTCACTAGAAATGGGGTGGTGAAAATCGCTCGCAGAGTCAAAAGAAATTTTCAACCCAGTCCCTTCATCAGCTAGTGCTCCATCCTCCAAGAACAGGTGTGATCAGAAGGTTAGGGCACTAGGCTTCATGTCTCAGGGATGTGTTTTAGGAACCAAGACTTACCTTACTTGCCCTAAGTGTAGTATGAACAATCCAGGTGAGTTCCTCACAGGAAAGAAAAGATATTTTGGGTGCAATCAGTTTGGTCACAGGTTGAGGGACTGCCCTTCTAGACTACGTAAATGAGGTGGTACTTATAGAGATCAGTCTACAACATAAGTAGCACAAACAAGCAGCCCAACTCAGCAGGGTAACTTTACTGGTACAAGTTGTGGGCAGCGCCAAAATAGGTTTAATATTTTCAGGCTCGCCAGGATCAAGAAGGTTTTCCTGATGTAGTCATTGGTACGTTATGAGCCTTTGACCTTGAGGTTTATGCATTATTAGATCCAGGGGATACTCTTTCTTTTGTAACTCCTTACATAGCAATCTAATTCACTGTTAGTCCACAAACTCTCTCAGAACTTTTCTCAGTCTCTACTCTAGTTGGTGACCCGGTTATAGTTAGACGGGTATACAGAAATTTCCCCGCCACAGTATCTGAGAAAGTCACCTCAGCAGATCTTGAAGAGTTAGAAATTATAGACTTCTATGTCATTGTAGAAATGGATTGGTTACAATCCTATTATGCCTCACACGATTGTAGAACTAGAATTGTTCGTCTTCATTTTGAAGCGAACCCATCTTAGAATGGAGGGGTAGTAGCTTAGTACCTATGGGACGATTCATTTATAACCTTAAGGCTAGAAAGATGATCGCTAAGGGTTATCTCTATAATTAAGTTCGGGTTAAGGATTCTAGCTCTGAAACCTCAACTATTGAGTTAGTTTCAGTAGTTAGAGAGTTTCTAGACTTCCTGGAGTTCCTCCCTAAAGGGAAATGAAATTTCAAACTGATCTCCTTCCAGATACCCAACCTATTTCTATTCCTCCATGCAGAATGTCTCCATCATATCTTAAGGAATTGAAAGAGCAATTGGAAGACCTTATAGATAAGGGATTCATCAGAACTAGTATTTCACTTTGGGGGTGCACCTGTGTTGTTCATAATAAAGAAAGATGGTTCTCTCAGAATGTGCATTAACTATTGACAGTTGAACAAGGTCACAATCAAGAATAAATATCCCATCCTTAGGATTATGACTTGTTTGAACATAGGGTGCTACTCACTTCAAATAGATAGACTTCAGATTGGGTTATCATCAACTTAGAGTCAGAGATAGCGACATTACAAAAATAGCCTTCAGGACTCAGTATGGTCAGTATAAATTTGTAGTTATGTCATTTGGACTAACCAATTCTCCTGAAACTTTCATGGATTTAGTTAATAGAATGTTCAAATAGTACTTGAAATTGTTTGTTATCGTTATCCTAATTTACTCTAGGAATGAGGAAGAACATGCAAGTCATTTGAGAGTTGTTCTGCAGATTCTCAAAGATCCCCAGTTATTGTCTATGTTTAGCAAATGTATGTTCTGGTTGCAATCTGTTTCTTTCCTTGGTCACATTGTATCTAGGGAGGGGATCTGAGTTAATTCACAAAAGATAGAAGTAGTGAAACAATGGCCTAAAACTACCTCTGTTACAGATATCAGAATTTTCATAGGTCTAGTAGGTTATTAGACAAGGTTTGTGAAAGGATTTTCATCCATAGTTGCACCATTGACTAGGTTGACTTTAAAGATGGTAAAGCTTCAACAGTCAAATGATTGGCAGAAATCTTTGCAGAATTGAAAACTAGATTGACTACACCTCTTGTATTGACTCTACCAGAGGGTTTAAATGGTTATATGATCTAATGTGATGCATCCACAGCTGGCTTAGGTTGTGTATTGATGCATCAAGATAAGGTTATATCATATGCTGCTGGACAACGTAATGTGCATGAGAAGATCTATCCAACTGATGAGCTCGAGCTTGCAACAGTAGTGTTTGCACTTATGATCTGGAGACACTACTTGTATGGTGTTCATGTAGATGTGTTCATTAACTAGAAGAGCCTTCAATATGTCTTCACCTAGAATGAGTTGAATCATTGCCAGAGGAGATGGCTAGAGTTTCTTAAGGATTATGATATGAGTATGCATTATCATCCTGGTATGGCGAATGTAGTAGCAGACGCTCTTAGAATATTATCTATGGGTAGTGTAGCGCATGTTAAGGAAGAAAGGAAGGAGCTAGTGAAGGATGTTAAAAGTCTTGGTCTCTTGGGAGTTCGTCTTATGAGCATATTAGACAGTGGTGTAGCAGTTCAAAATGGGGCAGGATCTTCTTTGGTAGTGGAGGTTAACGAAAATCAAGAGAGTGATCAAATCTTTCTTGAACTTAAGGGTGCAATCCATAATCATTGAGTGGAGGTCTTCTACCAAGGGGGGAGATAATGTACTTTTCTACCAACTTAGATTTTGTGTTGCTGATGTGGGTGAGTTAGGACAACATATTCTTGTAGAAAATCCTATAAGCCGAGATATTCTATTTACCCAGGTGCCACTAAGATGTACCGCGATCTACGGGAAGTCTTTTAGTGGAATGGCATGAAGAGGGATATAGCAGATTTTGTGAGTAAGTGCTCCAATTGCCAGCAAGTAAAGGTTGAACATCAGAAACCATGAAGTATTACTCAACAGATAGACATTCCTACTTGGAAGTGGGAAGTGATCAATATGGTTGGGGTGTTTTCTGTAAATTCACCCCAAGTCTTTTAGGACCATATGATGATATTTTTTTTGGTTTTTTAGGTTATATTAGATTAGTTTTAAGTCCTAAACCTAGACAAGACTCCTCACTTCATAAATTCGAATTCTCGCTCTGAAGAAAACTCTCTCAAAGTTTATTTGGAAGCTAAAAGTCAAGAAGATCTAAGAGGGTTGGTTGCGACGTGTTCTTCATAAAAAAGTGTTTTGTCTTGCATTTGAGGTATGGTATCAATCCTTGAACCCTCTTCTACTATAGGAGTCATTTCCAAAAGATTTCAAAAAAGGTTTTCAAACTCTATTTCCTTTTATCTTTGAATTTAAGGATGAGTCTTCCTGTAAAGGTGTTTTAATGAGTCAAATGTGTTTATTCTAGTATGAATTGATGATTTTAATGTCAAAACCCTAATGAACTCTTGTTTATGCATATTTCAAAATTTTATCTTAAGAAATGGGTTGAATGAACATATTTGTGTAGGGTATGAACTTTGGTCTTCTTGGTTTGTTATTATGATTTAGAGACTGCCCTGAGGGCCTTATTTTGATGAAATATTTACAAATTAGTTATAGGTGGTTATGTCTTGGTTATATGGTGAGTTACTTGTATTATATAATTTTATTATTTATTGCTCTTGAGTGGTATGGTCCACCTTATTGGTGGCGGTGCTTATTTGAATAGCTTGATATTACTTAGTATGTATTGTGAGTGTGGCTTTGAAGTCCTAATATTTGAAATGAAGTTATATTAAATATAGGTCTTGTATTGTGAATTGTGAAGCTTGAATTGCATGTTTGGCTTAAATTATGCCTAAATGAAGAATATGATTATGTGAAGCATGAGAAGTGTGTGCTCCGATGAATATAGGTCTAAAGCATGTATAGGAGTTAATAAATTAAACAGTGCTTATGTACAAGGTGTTCTCACATGTACACACACACTCACACTTGAATGATTAATGAATCTAAGTTCAGCAAATAAAGGAGTTTTGGGGTGAACACTCTTCGTGAGTTGAGATGAAGTATTTAGTAGCAACCTCACTACATCCAAAGAGCTTTCTAAGATAGGTCAAAGGATAAATGCCCTTCGTGAGTTGAGATGTGGTGTTCACTAGTCATCCTTAGCCTATATCTTAAAATGTTTAGAATCCGTGGGGTTTATGTCTAGCACCGAAAGGATATGAAGAAGAGGTGGTTACACTTTGTGAGTTATAATGTTTTATTCTAGTGAACCTGTTGAAATGAGTACTCCTTGTTAGTAAAGAATGAGTTACTTAGTAGCAATCTCCTTATCCCTTAACTATGCACCCACATAGGTGTAGCTATTGGTAAAGCCATGTAAAAGCTAAGGGAATGACCTTACTCTAGGCAAGTTAGGATCCCTCATCCTATAAAGGTTAATATAGGGATTCCATATCTATCTCTCATGGTCATTGTCGGCTACCTCCCACAAAAGAATTTAATAAACTATGTCTTCTAAAAGAACGTACTACTTAGGGTAGGTGATGGTATGGGACACTATCTATCCATTACACTAAGTAGGACCTTTCGAAAGGGAAGACTTGGTGCCAAACCTTCTAAAAGAGTGTACTACTTAGGGTAGGTGGTGGTATGGGACGCTATCTGTCCATTACACTAAGTAGGCATTCCGAAAGGGAAGTGTTTGGTGGTTTCTTGAGTGTTCTTCTAATGTCTTGTGTTTTGAGTGGGGGCTTATTCTCCTGAGGTGAGTATCAAAAAGGTTAGTCTTGATAATCACTTTGGTTTGCATGAAGGAGGCATATGCACACTTCCTTCATGTCTTACCTTGGTGTGTTTTAGGATAACCTTGTTAGGTAAACTCCTATTGAAATAAGTGCACTTCCTCATTTGCAATACCTTGGAAGTTCACTTTTTTTTTGAGTCAAAATAGGTTCACTGTAATGTTCTAAATAGTGCACTTTAAATTGGAAAGTTACTATAAAAATGTTTTCTTTTGCAAAAATCATGGAAATTCTTCTCTAAGTGTTAAATGATGTTTTTATATTGTTTTTTCTCGTACATTCATGAATGTTTACTTATTTGGCATGGAAAATGTATTTTTACTAAACTGTCCCTTTTTGCATGTTTTTGCATAAGCCATACTTAGTAAATTGTTTTGTACTAACACCGTACTTTTCTATACTCTATAAGTATAGGTTGGAAGCTTTTGAATGTTTGAAGGTGAAGCTTGGGAAGTTCCTCTCAAGACAAAGTATGTCTGCATATATTCTAGAGCATAGACCTTTTCTTAGTTTCTTATTTGAAGACTTATTATGTATTTCATTTTAATGCAAAGGTCTGTATCCTTAAGATATTATGTTGCGTCTTAAGTTGGCTTGTGACGATGAGATTCTCTAAATATTTATGAAAGGCTAGCTTAGTTAATTGTCTTGAAAATTTTTAATTTCCGCACTACTTTTCATGTCTTATGCAATGAACGATGGTTAAAGGGCTTGTACAAGACTCCAAAGGGTCAAGTACACCTTGCGACGAATCGAGGGTTCTCCCAATCTTGTAGGGGGTGCTTTTGGGTTGTGACAAACTTGGTATCAGAGCATAAGGTAATGGGAATAGTTTAGGTTCTAAAAGTGTCACAAGACACATCTAGTAGTATCTTCATCATTGGTCTGAGTCCCGACACATCCATGGACCAGAGACTATAGGATGATATATGTTTCAGTTTCTTCTCTATTCTAATTTCGTTCCTTAGAGTTGAGACGTATAAGGTGTGTTTTCTCAACCTCTTATCTTTGTGTTTATAGGACATGGATACGAGGAGATCAACAACTAAAAGGGAGAAGGGAGGTGTAGCTAATGAGAGGATCCTTGCCTGTGTTGGTCTAGAGTAGGAAAGGAGGTTCCTCTTCAAGAACCTAAATTGCCTCCGAAAACTCAAGAGCCTCAAGTGCCCCAAGTGCCTCCAATACCTCAAGCTCCTTTTGTTCAGGGGGATATGACTAATTCAGAGTTGAGGGATGACTTAATGAGCTTGACCCAACTCATGACAGCTCAAGATCATTTCGCCAACAATCATTTTGTTGCTCAAGCTACCCAAGGAGATAGGCCCCAACCTAATGCTAGTACTCCCGCTTCTTGAATTCGGGATTTCATGAGGACAAACCCTCCCACATTCATGGAATTAAGTTGGATGAAGATGCACAAGGTTTCATAGATAAGGTTTTCAAAGTGGTAGATTCTATGGGTGTGACCCCTAGGGAGAAAGCGGAGTTAGCCACTTACAAACTAAAAGATGTGGCTCAAGTGTGGTTTGAGCAATGGAGGGTTGAGCGACCTTTAGAGAGGTCCGGTTGTTTAGGAGGAATTCAAAGAGGTTTTCCTATATAGGTTCTTTCCTGTAGAGTGGAGGGAGAAGAAGATGGTTGAATTCATTAACCTTCGTCAAGGGGGAATGAGTGCGCAAGAGAACTCTCTCAAATTCACCCAACTCTCTAAGTACTCCCCAACCATGGTTGCCAACCTTATGGCTAGGATGAACAAATTTGTGACGGGAGTGTCTTGGTTGGTGGAAAAAAAGAGTGTCATAGAACAATGCTTCTTAATGACATTGATATATCTAGGCTCATGGTCTATGCACAAAAATTTGAGGAGTCTAAAATTAGGGAGATAACGCAAGAGGGTAAGAGGCCTAGGTCGGATTTTTCTAGTCACCAAAATCCTAATAAGAGGTTTTATCATCAAGATTCTTCCATAGGAAACAAGGATAAGGCTCCAAACCAAAATTCCCAAGGTGGTGGCCATTCTTTTGAGAGGACTAGGTGCCCTACTTTTGGGAAACAACATTTTGGTAGACGTCTTGCCAGAGTGGATGGTTGTTTTGCAAGTTGTAATAAGGGACACAAGATAAGGGACATCCCTAACATCAAATAATGAGGGAAAAAGGTCAATCAAGCTTCCCTAGATCCTAATGCTCCAAAAATGAATCCTCCTTAAGGGATTGGAACTAGAAATGATAACTAATGTAGAGTTGATGGTCCCGGTAAGTCTTAACTCTTCATGATAGTTGTTTTTATATTATGAAATGAGCTTATATGGTTTTATAGTTCATATGATTGTGTCATCTTGATGAATTTGTCAAAGAATGAAATTTTGAAAATTTTAAGCATGTTGGTAGTGAATACATTGAATGTTCACTATAGGAATTCTCATTTTCGAGAAAATTTTTCTTTCCTTGAATTGAAGTTTTAATGTGTGTAAAATGTTGTATATGATCATTTTTAATTTAACAAACCTAAAAATGGGTATGCTAAGTAATGCTTAATGTGTCTAGAATGCCTACGTTAGACCGAGTTCACACGGATTGTTGAGCATAGAACCAGACCTCTGAACCCTTGCAACATTCAAGCCAACTAACTTGTAGAGTTATTTGACCTAGGAAAGGTTGGTTCCATCCATGTAGGGCTCCCGAATATGAAGATTTACTCGAATGAGTCTTTACGGACTTAAAAAGGGGAAATCTTAAGTTTGGAGGGGTATTTTGGGTAGAGAGGGTCGAAATTGCACTTTTAGCAAAATCTTGCTCCACCCCGGTTCGAACCTAGGTGGGAGCAATAATTTAATTTGTTTCTATTAAAATTGGTAAATTAATTTAATTAATTAATCTTTAATAGCGGATTTAAGAAAAACGAAAATTAGATTTTAACTATTAATTATTATTTATTAATTAAGATACATAATTTGACTAAGTCTTTCCTAAGAGTCCTAGTTGAGTAAGTCTAAACTACTTTACCTCTTTTAACTCTGCTTCATGTTTAAATCTCTCTCACATTAATATCTCTCTCTTTCTTTTCACGTTCTCTCTGGCTAACCAAAACACAAAAACTGAAAAGCAGCCAAAAGTACTCCAACCTTGAAGAACTTTCACGTTAAAAAACATATACAAAACATTATCCTAAAACTTAAGGCAAAAGGAAGTGTTTTCCGTTGAGTTTCGTGTTGAGTTTTCGAGTCTAGGACATGCGTTTGAAGGTCTTTGGGCAAAAGGTTCAAGGGTTGAACAACGTGAAATAAGCTTAGTATGGGTTTTCTTACTCTTGGTCCCTTTCCCAACAGACCCTTAGGACAAAGATGAATCTATTCGGAAAATTAGGGTTGTTCCCCGTTGCATGTCCCTGTCAGTAGCTCCCATTGATTTGTAGGTAGGGTATGTTTGCTGGTAGAAATTAGGGATGTAAAGTGTTTTCGTTATGATTACATTCATGTATGTGTGTTCGGAGTTATGTGAATATTAAGCATGCTGTCCGAAACTATGTGTTTATGTGTGTGCAATGTGTAGCCGTAACATATACTCTTGGTTTGAAGTTCTAAAATACCATGTTATGGTTGTATTCTTATGATCACAAACTTTTACAAATCTTGATGTTCATATGAAGTATAATGTGGCTCATTTGAATGAAAACTATTAGCTAAATGAATCTATGAAAATGAACCTAAAGATGTGCTAAATGATCCATGAATTACCCTAAAAAATAACGTCTAAACATTGATGAAAATTGCTTGAAAAACGTACATAATTTCCAGGATCTTGTTGACGAGTTTAGGCAAAGCTAAGTGGTGTATCATGCCATGTAAAATTAATTAAAAATAAGTGAGGTCACTGAGAATCAAACCTGTGAGCTCACCATGTTAAAAATCATAGAAATAAAGTGATAGAAAAAGAATGTGGCCTGTGGGATTCGAACCCGTGTGCCTTGACTAAAACATGAAAAAGATACTGAAAAATAAAAATGAGAGGTAAAATAAAATTTGAGGCATGTGGGAATCAAACCCACTACATCTCGACTCAATAAAGGAATTTAAGCAGAAAAATAAAATGAGGGGTGTGGGGATTCGATCCCACACCCTATCGGTTAAACAAAATTGTTTAAGGAAAAAGACAATAAAAGAAAATGATGTTGTAGGGGTTTGATGCGACATCCTCTTGGTACCAAACGAATGAAGGGAAAAGGAAGAGAAGGCTTTGGGGGTTGAGATTGGGTCCCGAAGCCTAGTGTATCAAACTAAAATAAATAAAAATGTAAGTGTTGTCCAAGGAATTCGAAATTGGGTTCCCTTTCCCAAATTCCGTATTTATACATAAGTCATATGTGAATAAATGTTCAAAATAATACTGCCTACATAGATCAAAATCGATGATCTTGTCTTACCTACAAGATGCATAAGTCTTTTTTCACAAAATCTTAGGAAGATACGAATCACTTAAACAAACTATGAATGAAGCCTCATGGCTTGTATGTATAGACCATAAGACTAGCATACATTTCAAAGTAAGTGAACATAAGATGTATGTAATGAAAGGATGTAACCCTAGAAGGGTTAAGTAAGAGGGTGAAACACACTAAATGGCCAAGTGCATTGGCATATGATGAAATAAACATTCACGAAAAAGGGGTCAGTAATTATGAAAATCAAATGGCTAAAGTTAATGAATGTGGTGACAACATGATAAGAGGCTAATGTAAAAGATGATAGCAAAATTAAATGAGCCTAACTAAATTTTACCAGAACGTACTCACCTATGACAGTGTAATGTTAATGAAGAGACCAGTATCTTTGAACACTCTAATTAAAGTATTGAGATTAATTTATACTTAATACTGATGATGAGATGAGAAATTATGTAATGAGCTATGATGTCCTCATACTAAAAGCCAGCTTCCATGACGTATGAGTTGAACATAATGGAACTTTATACTGAGCACCAATATGCTAGTTATGAGCAGTGATGCCTTCTTTCGAGAACGGCGGAGGTTCATATAACTTTCATGAGATGAGATTGTCCAGCATTGCCGAGTTTGGGTCTCCTTATATCTCCTAGTCTTTGAACCTATACTGCCAATATAGGGATGTAGCAGGGTTCATTTCCCTATATATGCTGGCATGTTTTGGTTTCTATTGGCCGGTGATTCCACCTCTTTCAGTGTGGGATGACACACTTGGTTTCGTGATGCTCACATGATCTATGTCGATTAAGGTTAAAGTTCCCAAAAAAGAATGAGGCCACCCTCAAATGATGCATATAGTGAAATGAACGATACCAATGGTGTTAGGATAGGATAATCAAGAGGTGAGTTAGAGTCAAGTAATGACACTAGGTTATTCTTTATCATTGCACAACAAACCCGATTACTCTTACAGCTACATCCTAGGTATGACTTCTGGTTGCACTAGTATATGAATAAATGAAGTGGAGAACGTATGAATGAATGAAGCTGACTATGTGTTTGCTAAAGAAGCCTCCCTAGTTGAGGTCCCATATGTTTAGCCATCATTTTGGGAAGTCTTAACATGTAGTCCATGATTCTAAGGTCTCATGGCATAAGATCCAATGGTATGAAAAAAGTGATGTGCTATATGTAATATGTTATGTGCTATATCTAATATGTTATGTGTTGTGTGCAATATGATACATATGATGATGCATGTTACTTTTATGGCATGACTTCCCTAAATCCAATTTGACAAATCCACTAACTTGATTTTCCATAAACTATGTTGTTAGGAAAGAGCAATTTTTACTCATGCATGTCCTTGGTGTCTCCTTGCATATACCCATAGTAAAAGTGTGTACTAATCCCATATAATATCTACTTTTAGGTGAAGGCACAGGTGGACATTAAAGCTTACAGTATGACATTACAGATATCCAGACGTGGAGCTTTTATCCGGATTCTGTAGGCCCTCATGATTCCGAGGATGTCTACGATTATTTTCTATCTTAGATGTTGGCTTTATCTAGTGGAGCATGTTCCACTAGTGTTTCATTTCCTTTTTCAGTTCAGAATTTGTATTGGTGCCGTTTTGCCAGAAATATGTTTAATGCATTTATTAACTATTTATTTCATTTGATGATCTTTATAATAGATGAGTGATTGTGAATGTTTATGAGTTTAAGTATAATGACTTACATGAATGTTAAGTAACAAAAAGTTCAAATTTTCCACTAAAATTAACCTAGATTAAGTAACAATGACGTATGTAGGCTTGTCTGTGGCCTCTTATAGGTCAACGACGCTGGTCTCGTCAGGGGTCTAGATTCCGGTCGTGACATTTAATGTTGTATTAAGTAGTTCTCCATAAAAGAAGGTTAAGGGTGAGTTTTTAAAATTGTGAAGTTGGCACGAGTTGCTTATGTTGCTAGTGTTTGAAAGTGTGAAATGATTCTGCTTTCTAATTTATGCTTTGATTTCTAGTGTTTGAGACTTGAATTCATTATGTTACATTACTCTAAGTGAGTCCTTGTTTATACTTCAAATTTTAGTGTCATTCGAGGATGAATATTATTCTAAGTGGGGAAAAATGTAACGCCCCTAAACTAAGTAAGGTGAACTAGAGACTCTTGAGGGTTTCTTGAGTTATTTTATTTTAAAATGAGTTAATTTAATGTTATTAGGCAGTGTGTGAAGTTTTGTTAAGTTTGGAGGTCAAACGTCCAAGAACGTCCATGACATTCGGAAGATATGCCTTAGAAAGTGCTTGTCTGTCTTGCTGTGTTTGAGTGAGTTTTACGTGTTTGTTTTAATCAAAATTGATGTGGTATGTTCCTAAGACATAGAAGACTTAGTTTTGGGGTTTAAATTTAGGGTATGACTCCATCTAGGACCCACGAGAGGCCCTAGAAGAGGACCCAAGATTTAGCACCAAGCTGTCGAACCACTGTTCCATCGACGGAAGGCAGTCTACTGGCCGTAAATCAATCGACGCCCCATAATTTTAGATCTGTAGTACCATATATAGTGGGATCATAGACCCCATGAATCAGTCTCCAAAGCAATCAACATCCCAGCAGAACGGGCCGTTGATCAAACGATGCTAAGTAGCTTGGGGTCATCGATTGGCACCTGCAAAAGATGCTGAACATTTGCTGTCAGATTGGGGTGATTTATGTAAATTAACCCCAATATTTTAAGACCCTAGGATGATTTTTTTAGGTTTTTTAATTTATATGAAATTATTTTTAAGTCCTTAACCTAGAAAAGACCTTTCTCTTTAAAAATTCAAACTCTCTCACCAAAGAAAACTGTCTCAAAGTCTTTTTGGAAGCTACAATTCAAAAAGAGCTAGGAAGTCTGGTTGGGACGTGTTCTTCATCAAAAAACAGTGGGTATTATTTGATTTGAGGTATGATATCCATCCTTTAAAGCTCTTCCATTCAAGGAGTCATTCCCAAAAGATTTCTAAAAGTGTTTCCAAACTCTATTTCCTTTTATCTTTGATATTAAGCATGTGACTTCTTGTAAAAGTGTTTTAATGATTCAAATATATTTATTTTAGTATGAATTCATTATTTTAGTGTCAAAACCCTAATGAACTTATGTTTATGCATATTTCAAACTTTTAGCTTAAGAAATGGGTTAAATGTGCATGTTTGTGTATTGTATGAACTTTGGTCTTCTTGTTTTGATATCATGATTTAGCTACTGCCCTAAGTGACTTATTTTGATGAAATATAGAGTAATTGGTTATAGGTGGTGGCTTGATGATATGGTGAGTTAGTTGTATTATATAATTCTTATTATAAATTGCTCTTGAGTGGTATGGTCCACCTTCTTGGTGGAGGTGTTTATTTGATGAACTTGACATTATTTAGTATGTATTGTTAGTGTTTATTTGAAGGCCTAATATGTAAAATGAAGTCATATTGAAGATAGATCTTGTATTGTGATTTGCGAAGCTTGAATTGCATGCTTGCCTTAGATTATGCCTAAATGAAGAATATGATTATGTGAAGCAAAAAAAGTGTGTGATTCGGTAAATATAGGTCTAAAGCATGTATAGAAGATAATATAAATGAAATGATTCTTCTGAACATGGTGTTCTCACATGTTCACAAACACATACACTTGAAGGAATGTATGAAGCTAAGTTGAGTAAATAGAGGAGTTTTGGGGTGAACACTCTTCGTGAATTGAGATGAAGTGGTTAATAGCAACCTCACTACATCCTAAGAGCTTTCTAAGATAGGGAGAAGGATGAATTCCCTTCGTGAGTTGAGATGTGGTGTTCACTAGTTATCCTTAACCTATAGCTTAAACTATTTAGAATCTGTGGGGGTTATGTCTAGCACCGAAAGGATATGAACAAGATGTGGTTACACTTTGTGAGTAGCGATGTTGTATTCCAATGTACCTCTTGAGATGAGTACTCCTAATTAACTATGCACCTGCATAAGTGTAGCAATTGGGAAAGCAATGTAAAAGCAAAGACAATGACCTTACTCTAAGCAAGTAAGGATCCCTCATCCGATAGGGGTTAATATCAAGATTTCATGTGTAGCACTCATGGTCTATGTCGGTTAAGCTAGTTCCTACAAAAGAATTGAATGAACTAAGTCTTCTAAAATGACGTACTACTTAGGGTAGGTGGTGGTATGGGATGCTATCGATCCATTTCACTAAGTAGGACCTTCCGAAAGGGAGGACTTGGTGCCAAACCTTCTAAAAATGTGTACTACTTAGGGTAGGTGGTGGTATGGGACGCAATGTATCCATTACATCAAGCAGGCATTCCGAAATGGAAGTCTTTGGTGGTTTGTTGAGTTTTCTTCTAATGTCTTTTGTTTTGAGTGGGGACTTATACTCCCGAGGTGAGTAAGCCGAAAAAGGGTAGTCTTTAGGATTACTTTGGTGTGCTTTGAAGGAGGCATATGCGCACTTCCTTCATGTCTTACCTTGTTGAATCTTAGGATAAACGTAGTAGGGAAACTACTTATGAAATAAGTTCACTTCCTCATCGGCAATACCTTGGGAGTTCACTATTTTTTTGGGATTCATCATTGTAATGTTCTAAATAGTTCACTGTTAATTGGAATGTTACTGTAAAAATTCTTTCTTTTGTAAAAATCATGAAACTTCTTTTGTAAGTGTTAAATGATGTTTGTTATATTGTTTTACTCCTACATTAATTTAAATAAGTTCACTTCCTCATCGGCAATACCTTGGGAGTTCACTATTTTTTTTGGAGTCCTCATTGTAATGTTCTAAATAGTTCACTGTTAATTGGAATGTTACTGTAAAAATGCTTTCTTTTGCAAAAATCATGGAAATTCTTCTCTAAGTTTTAAATGATGTTAGTTATATTGTTTTACGCCTACATTAATGAATGTTTACTTAATTGGCATGAAAATATGTATTTTTATTAAAATGTCCCTTTTTCATGTTTTATCATAAGCCATACTTAGTACATTGTTTTGTACAAACTCTATAATTTTCTATACTCTATAAGTATAGGTTTGAAGCTTTTAAGATGAAGCTTGGGGAAGTTCCTCTCAAGACAGTATGTCCTCATATATTCGGGGGCATAGTCCTTTTCTTAGTTTCTTATTTAAAGACTTATTATGTATTTTATTTTAATGTAAAGAGACGTGTCCCTATGATATTATGTCGTGTCGTAAGTTGTCATGTGACAATGAGATTCTCTAAATATTTCTGAAAGACTAATTTTGTTAATTGTCTTGAAAAGTTATAAATTATGCACTATTTTTCATGTCTTATGTAATGAACGATAGTTAAATGGATTGTACAAGATCCCCAAGGGTCAAGTATGCCTCACCACAAACCGAGGGTTCTCCCTAACTTCTAGGGGGTGTTTTCGGGTCGTGGAAAGTGTTATCTCGTACTAGTAGGAAGCATTACTCTATTTGGGTGATAGTTGATACGATGACTAAGTCTTTTTGCTTTTTGGCGGTAAAGACTACAAATTCGGCAGAGGACTATGACATGTTTTACATTAATGAAATTGTGAGGTTGCATCGGTTTTCTTTCTGTATCATCTCACGATCTCAATTTACCTCTTATTTCTGGAGGTCATTTTCAGAAGGGTCTTGATACTCAGTTTAACCTTAGCACTGCATTTCATCCGCAAACATATGGATAGGCAGTGTGTATCATTCAAACCCTAGAGGATATGTTGAGATCTTTTCTGATCGATTACAAGGGCGGTTGGAATGATCACTTTCCTCTTTTTGAGTTCTCCTATAATAATAGCTACAATTCCATCATTCAAATGGCCCCTTATGAGGCATTGTATGGTCATAGATGTAGATCTCCTATTGGTTGGTCCAAAGTAGGTGAAGCAGCTTTGATAGGGCCAAATTCAGTCCTTTATGACATGGATAATGTGAAACTTAATAGAGATAGAGTTAAGACATCCTAGAGTCCTCATAAATCATATGCAAATATAAGGAGTAGGTAACTAAAGTTCCAAGTTGATGATTGGTTTTTTCTGAAAGTTAAACTATGAAGGGGGTGATGAGATTTTGAAAGAATGGGAAGCTCAGTCTTAGATATGTAGGCACTTACAAGATCTTGAAAAGGGTTGACAAGGTGGCATATAAGTTAGAGTTGTCAGCAGAACTAGAAGTAGTGAATCCAGTATTCCACATATCACTCTTGAAGAAGTGGGTGGGTGATCAAGCCTCTGTAGTTCCATTAGAGAGTGTGGAGGTGAATATAGTCTTTCTTATGAAGATGTACCGACTGAGATTCTTGACCATCAGGTTAGAAGGTTCAGAAACAAAGAAATCTCTTCAGTCAAGGTTCTGTGGAGGAGTCAGTCCTTAGAGGGAGCTACTTGGGAAACAGAATAAGCCATGAAAGCCAAGTATCCCCAACTATATTCTTCCAATTCCACTCCAGCATGAGGTAATAGTTCCTCTTCAGTTTTTGAGTCAATCATGCGTGAATTCTTCCTTAGAATCTTGTTCCCTCAGTTTGTACTTACATTTTCAACATATATGTATGTTCTTGGAACTTAATTTAGTCAAAAACTCAGTCCTCAGAAGTTTAGTCTTCTTTCGAGATGAATGTTCCTAAGGGGGTTATAATGTAACACCCTGTATCCAAAACAAACAAAAAATCAGCTTTTAAGAAATATGCATGTGCAATCGACGGTCATTATCGATGTACCGTAGTCTGATTTATGTCCCGTACTCTTCATCTATTATTTCCCACTAAAACTCTTCGAAAACTCAGTTTAAAATAATTGGCTAAGTCTGAACCCACGAACACACCTACAGTTCGTAAGTCACACTACGGTCCATAGCGTGTGTCCGTGGATGATGACCCCATTTATACAAGCCTCTGAAAAGGACCACGATTGACCATCACGGACCGTCGTTCAATCTACGACCTGCATGTCTGACCTTAGGTGAAGTAAGCAGTCAGTTAGGGGGGAAATGTTGTTAGGTCAACTTCAAATGGTCATGACTCTTAGCAAAAAATGAATTAGGTGTCCCATGACCTATAAAAAGATTGAAAATTGAGTTCCCATGACCTATAAAAAGATTGAAAATTGAGTTATCTTTCGATAGGCAGTGAGTTTTTCTAAAATTCAACCTCTGAGTAAAACGTTATGCCTATTTAGTAAAGGCCTGTCGAGCAGGATGAAATGACGAACCATCGATTTAACAATGACCCGTCATTCCAGGTCGCTGTTTGCTCTTACAATAATTAACTCAAGGGTCTTTTGGTCTTTTCCTACTTCGTTTAATCCCTAAGATACGTCCTTTTGACATTAAATCATCATATTTTAGTCATTTTAATCCTAGACACATAACAAGACCTTAACTATGTAAAAATCATAAATTAAAACTTAGAAAATTAGAAGCAAGAAAGGAGAAAAAAAGTCAATAACCCTAGTTCAACAATGCAGGAGAGTTTCAGCAGTTCTAGCCCCGAAATCGAAATATTTTTCGATGGATTTCATCACCAGGTATGTGGAATTTCACTATTGGGTTCCTTTCACCCATTAGATCCCTAAATTTCATTCATTTTCTTGATTCCTATATCATCAATAGGATTAGGTTTTCTTTCATGTAAGAATTATAAGATTTTTAGCGGATAGAATGATCCAAATAAGATTAGTACGTTAATGTTAAGATAAAGGAATGAATTCTAAAACCCTAGCTATGTATTTCTTTAGTTATTGAATTATGCATGCTAGGTCCAATATTTCAGTTACTTTAGATATGCATGCCACAATAATTATACCATCATTATCAGATTAATTGTTGCATTCTCATTTTCATTTTCAGTTTTGAGTTATCAAGTATTTGTACAGAATTTCAGTCATAATGTGTTACTCACTTTATTCATTGGAAGTAGCATAATCCTAATCGGACTAGGTTCAACGTACCCAAATAGACCAAGAATTACTACAGAAGTAGGTTGTAAGTCCCCTTTATGGGCATTAGTTGGTGATCACGACAACATCCCTTTATACCTCTACTAGGGTATATTGGGTTCTTTCGATGGGGAGAATACATCAGACTCTGTAGATAGGTCATGTGGTTTTTTATCAATTATTAGCAGCTACCACAATTCAGTAAGACTCTATTGCATTGACCATATTTAGTTCGGTTAGTAATTAGTCTCAGCATGTTATAAATTTTATTATTGCATCCAGTTAGCTCGTAATTCAGTATATCATGTTCAAAATATTATACTTGCTTTTGTGCTTGTTAAGTTATGTATTATTTCAGCTTTACTCTACCCTACATGCTCAATACCTTTCATGTACTGATGCATACATATGCTGCATCTTCTCGTGATGTAGATTCAGGTTCTCTGCATCATGATCACGCTTAGGTTGATTTCCGATCTCCAGTTCAGCAGAAATCAGTCGTGAGTCCTCCTTATCCGAGGACAATATTCATGAGTTATTTATAGTATTTGAGTCTTTTAGCTTATGTTTTTGATAGAATTAGATAGGGCCTATTCCAATATTTCTAGTCAGTTATAGGCTATTTTCAGACATAGTTATTTTCCGCTTAGTATTGAGTTAATAACTTCTTTATATTAAATTTATCAGTTTGTCGTATATATGAGTTTTAGCATATGGATATTCACCATTTCTTCATATTTATTATGATTTAACTTTTTCATTATTTTATTATCTATAGTAGGCTCATGATTATGCCATCATGTTTATGTTACAGTTGTGGTCCTAGGTCCCGTTGTCCCCGTCTCGGGGTAGCTCGTTGGCGTGACAACTTTGATGATTTCTAAACATGTTATCTCGTAAATACACTATTTGGACAAATCTTCCAAGCTTTGCAAATCATTTAAAACATTAAGCTTTATTAACTCATTAACAGACCTTAATATTTTATCTTTGTTCTTGAGCATTCTCTTCATCATGAGAATGGATTGAGTTTGGTAGCAATGTGGAACCTCCAGTCATGATTTTTCCCCTTGAATGTAGATCTTCGTACCTTCCGTCTCATTGATATAGTCACCTTCATGATGAATTGTCCTAAGCCGTAAACTTATTCCCTTAGATGATCTTTCAAATTTCTCTCTAGTTAGACCTTTTTTTCAAGTGGATCCAATATATTAACCTTTTACTTTGCATAGTCATTTGTGATATTTCCACTAGAGAGAGATGTTTTCTAATTGTATAATGTCGATGTCTTATATGATAAGACTTTTTGTTATATATTATATATTCTCTATGCCCTACCAATTGAATCTAGACTACCAAAGTGTACATATATTGATGCCAATGGCTTGGGCCAAAAAAAATATCGATCAATAAATGCTGGAGTTTGTCAACTTATTCACCGAACATATCTAGAGAACCTAAATCGCATATTATTGTAGAACTAGCCATACATGTCTTTTTTGGAAGATCTTAAAGAGACTGTTCCTCTACCAAGAGTATATACATATTTACTCATAGATTTTACTTCATTTTCTAGTAATCCAATTTCTATAAATATATCCTTTCAATATTGTTGGGAATGTAGTTTTGAGTATTTTTTAAGTACTCCAAAACTCTTTTCATTCTCATCTAGTGATTTTGATTGAGATCACTCGTGAACCGACTTAATTCATTTATAGAACCTGTTATGTCTGACCTCCACACTTTGTGATATACATCAGACTTCCCAATACTCTAGCACAATCTAATTATGAGTCACATTCACATTTAATCTTTTGAAAATTAAAACTCACATTTATTGGAGACTTTACAATATTGAAATGCAAACATTTGAACTAGTCAAGTACCTTATAAATCCAATGAGACCGTGGCAATGCTCAACATTATGGAGTTCTAAGGATTCTTATACCAAAGATCACATCTGCAAATCAAAGATTTTTCATATCAAATTGTTTTCTAGCATAGTTTTCATAGCATTTATGCCATTAGTATCTCTATTGTTGATCATCATATCACAAGTACACAAACAAACAATTACCTTGTGATTTTAATGTGAACACATTTATCAGTACGGTCATTCTTAAATAAATTTTAAAACATGGTTTCGTGAAATATCATATGTAATTTTTTGAGTGCTTTCTTTAGCCCATAATGTGATAAATTTGCACTTTTTCTTTTCTTTATCAGGAACAACAAAATCCTCTGGTTGCTCTATGTCAATTTCTTCCTTCTATTCTCCATTTAAGAGAGTTTTTTTCACATTCATTTGATGAAATTGGAAGTTATATACCACAACTAACACAATAAACATCCAAATGAATTTATTTCTTGTTACTCCTGAGTATGTGTCGAAAAGATTAAGACCGTATTTTTGTCTTGCTTTATATTTGTCAACAATTCCATCGACTTTAATTTTCCATTTGAGGATTCACTTTGCACCAAAAATATTATTTTCTGGAGGAAGATCAGCCAACTTCCAATAGGATTCTCATGATTGAACCAATCTCACTATAGAAACAAATGATTCAAAAAGATAAGTTTACAGAAGATACAAGAAATGATACAAAAACTAGATTTTAAAGAAGTAGATGTCCTTTGACATTTACTACACATTCAAATCTCCTTATTAAGTATATTCTCTTTTTTTTTCTTTGCAAGGACATTTAGACCTTTCACTAGACTACTCAAGTCTAATTTTCTTACAAGTCCATAATCTTAGGTCCTATTTTAGTACATTTAGGAATAGGAACTTGGACTTTGTCTAAACACCACAACACTTTGTAATATTTTAAGTTGGATTTTCTTCTTTTTTTATTTCTTATATGGAATAAATTGTGTCCTAAAATAATAAAAAAAATTGTTCTTAACTTTTGTGGTAAGGATAGTTCCTCCACACATGTTTTCTGATAAACATGAACTTATAATTAATGCAACCATCATTCCCTCAAAAGTTGAGTTTTTCCATTTGATATAGGTGAATAGGGTAGAAGTTTGATGAATAATTTTACTTTTCAAACATATTTATTCTAAATTAGATTTATACTTTCCATACCTATAACTTCTTATCTTATTCCCAACTAATTTTTAACTTCAATATTATATTATCTAGATGTTTTTATTTCTTCATCCTCACCATTCAAAAAATAGACATATCGTTTCTAATTCTATTGCCAATGAAAGTTACGAGATACTTTTTTCATCTCGAGATGATGTTTACTTCATATCACAAATGTAAATGAAAATAAACACTAAGGTATTAGAATTTGTTTCAATAGATTTATAAGAATGTTTATATACTTAGATTCCACTCAATCTTGAAATTTAAATTTATTGAACTCAAAGTTATACAAAGCATCTAAGTTTATCATATTTTCCTTCAAGGTTTTTTAATTGACATGTCCCAAGTGTTCATGTCACAAACAGTTTGACTCAAGAAAGTATAAACAAATAAAATAATAAGTTTGAAAAGCTCTCCGCCAGGTAGCTTTTTATGACAAATATTTGTTCCCATTTCTTACAACTTTGTATGACACAAACATTTTTTAGAGTCAGCATCGTGTCAACTGTCCTTTTCTGAAGAACCTTTCCATAATTTCAATTTGGTTATTATATAATTCCATGGATTGAATTTCATGGGGTCCAATAAAGACTATATCATCAAAATTCTTCTTTTAGAAAACATGACAAATGGTTTTCATGAAAAATCATAATATTTCAAGTGATAGTTTTTGATAAAAGAACACAATAATTTTGAACAAGTAAAAATATAACTTGGTAGTTTCATAAAAGTCATACATATACTAGTATATGATAAACTAAACGACCACAATACCAAATATACTCTAAGAATATTTTGGTCTAACATAATCTAAAAGTATCATCAAATTTCACATCGTGTGCTCCAAATTTAAATTAGACACTAAGTCTAAATTTATCTTTCTCATAAGGAAATAAAACGCCACATTTTAAATGTGATCTCAAAAGTATTTTCAAGTATTTAAACTAATTTTTCCACATTTTATTTTCACACTATCGAAATGGCATTGAAGGCAGGAGACCTATTTATGACATATTATAGAGCTTCACTTTTCTTTGACCATCTTTTCAAAGTGTCAACTTTCATTCCTAGAAGAACCTATTCCTGGAAAAAATTACACACTTTTGAGTCATTGGTCTTTTTATTACCTATCACAATTAGACATATCACTTAGTATTTTGAATACTAACAACAAGGACAAATTTTTTTTGTACATTTTTATTTTATGTAACAGTAAAGTTTGTAGAAAACCAAACGTACAACACTGACTTATTAGGGTAAGTTTTAATATTCGTCAAATCAATGGCATAGTACAAATTATTATAAGTAGAAAACGAAATAAGTTTTAGACACAATTAAATTCACAAGGAGTACAAAACTAGAAAAGTTGTTTTTTTCAAAATAGAATAAAACATATCTTATAATATCACATAGAAATATTTTTCTTTTCAAATAGTCTCCGCATGTCACGACCCAAAAATGGGTGTGATGGCACTCGTCTTATCCCACCAAGACGAGTCAGCCTAAAACCAAATATCTAAAAAAGTGCGGAAGTAAATGACAATCCAACAACAATTTATAGTATGAAACCAAGTCATATTAATTCAATCCCCAAAACCAGGTTGTCACGTGCACCAGCCTCTAATGTAAACAATAGAATTGAAAGAAAATAGAATTCTAAAATGAAGTTGTCTTTCAAGTAAAAACAAAATCATAAACTGGAGTAGGAAAGTTCGCTGAGATGACAAGCAGCTACCTCACAATCCTCCACAAGATGCCTCGAAAACGAAGAGAATAGAAGGTATCACAAAGATCCAGGCTCGTAACCTACAAAAATTTGTAGAAGCAAGGGGTGAGTACCAAACCACGCGGTACCCAACAAGCAAACCTCTAAACACAAGTTAAGTGAACAAAATACGGGTACTCCTTACGCCCTATCTAAACCTCCACGCTACAGGCTAACAGTTTACCAAACACACCACTCAATAACCACACTCTATCAGTTTACAAATTCTCAATACAACTCAATATTCAACGGTCACAAGCTTCAAAGAGAAACAATCACAAGATCAGCAAAACACATGTCCAAGTTCATCAATAATAAAATGTGCAATGCCATGAGATGCAATGTCAAATATCATGATGCATGTCTTTCTTAACGATACACACCCGCTGTCTCTCAGTTCGGGACCCATGGGGGACATATCTGTCCATGCATCTGTTGCGGCGCACGACACGACCCTCGATAATAGTAACCTTCGCGGCGCGCGATACGTCCCTCGAAATATGATATCCATTGCGGCGTGCGATACGACCCTCGAAATGGTACATCCTCTTACCACAACCATGTCTCAGATACAATGCAAATGACATGCTCAAATGAAAATGAGGAGATAACCATTTTGATACCAAAGCGCAATTTACAACAAGGAATTCAACACCAACAAATAAGTTCTCAACATCACACAAGAAGATACACGAATTTCATACGCTTAACAAATGTTTAGAAATTCACTTGCCTCAATTTATCAAACAATCACTTTGGGACTTTATCTTTCCCCTTTTGTTGAACTTCCGACTCAAGGCAATCTATTCAAATAGATAATCATAATAAGATTTCGACACTAACAACACTCACATGTAAAACATAGACCCAAAACTCACTCAAAGGTATAATAAATTTCCTAAATTTTGATTCCAATCAATAGGTCAAATCTACTTTCTAAGTTCAAATATAGAGTTAAGTTATAATTTCTTCAAAAACTACCATCTTAACAGTTTTGCTATAATATAATACACTTAATTGAATTACATATAATATTGTATCGAAGCTATGCTAATTATATAAGAATAGGATTATCAAATTCATTTGAAAAGAAAAAGAATAACCAGAACATTAACTTCTTATAATTATAATATACTTTCCTTTTGTTTCAAAGTTAAAACCTTCTTCCAAACACGTACATCACTATCAACCCATTTGGTTTCTGCCCAATTAACAATTACAAAATAATACTTACCGACCTAGTTATAGGATATTAATGTTTTAGTTATTAATTATGGAAATAATATTTCTCCCATGGTTATCATTAATTGTTGGTAAGAAATTATTATAATATATATATATATATGTATATATATATATATATATATATATATATATATATATATATATATATATATATATATATATATATATATATATAAAGGGCACTCATCTGGTCAACAAAATGAAAGGCAACCATTATTTTTTCCAAGTACAACGAAAAACGGTACTACAGATATGCCAATTTGCATATTTATATGCAATTAAAATTCACTCCTTTCAATTTCAAAACATGACAATTCTAATAAACTAATATATATATTGTTAGCATGCTTTGCAGTTTGCCTTTTACTTAGACGAGAATGAAGCTACGCCAGCCGCCACTCACAGGTAGATTCTGTTTTTCTTTCTATCTTCTTTTCTTCTAAATTACTTATGTTATTAAAAGTAACACTCCTTATTAACCTATATTAATATTTCAGACTTGACCCATTATTATTAAAAATAACTAAATAACCCCCAAATTAATTAATATAGTTAAATGACTATTCAAAATTATCAAAAAAAAATAACTTTCGGGTCCGAGTCATTACATTATCCACCACTAAAAATCATGTTCGTCCTCGAACATAAGGTGAAAGAAAGTACCTGAAGCTTAAAAAATATGAGGGTATCTGGCACGCATGTCAGACTCTATCTCCCAAGTTGCCTCTCCCACTGATCGGTGCTTCCACTGCACTTTTACTGAAGCAATGTCCTTGGTCCTAAGCATTCGAATCTTCCTATCCAAAATAGCTATAGGCTCCTCCTCAAATGTCAAGTCTGGACCCAACTCCATAGAATCAAGTGAAAGCACATGAGATTCATCCGTAATGTACTTCCGAAGCATAGAGACATGAAAAACAGGATGAACTGCCGACAAACTAGGTGGCAAGGCCAACTTATAGGCCACCTCTCCCACTCGGCTCAAAATCTCAAAAGGTCAAATGAACCTAGGACTAAGCTTGCCCTTCTTTCCAAACCTCATCATACCCTTCATGGGTGATACTCGGAGCCAAACATGATCACCATCGATAAACACCAAGGCTCTAAATCTCCGGTCTGCAAAACTCTTCTGTCGACTCTAAGCTGTCAATAATCTATACTGAATCATACAAACTTGCTCCATAGCATCTCTAAGCAAGTCTGTATCCAAAGAGTCCATCTCCGCCGAATCAAACCAGCCAATCGAAGATCTACACCGTCTACCATACAATGCCTCAAATGGGGCCATTTGGATACTAGAGTGATAACTGTTATTATAGGCAAACTCCGCTAAGGGTAAATGTCGATGCCATCTTGCACCAAAATCGATCACACACGCTCGAAGCATATCTTCCAATACCTGAATGGTCCGCTCAGATTGACCATCTGTCTGAGGGTGAAATGCCGTACTCATATCTAACTGAGTACCCAGACCATGTTGTAATGCCTTCCAGAAGTGAGAAGTAAATAGTGAACCTCGATCTGATATGATAGAAAGAGGAACTCCATGTAGTCGCACAATCTGACTGATATATAGTTCGGCTAACTTTTCTGATGTATACTTTAGCCGAACCGGGATGAAGTGGGCAGACTTGGTCAGCCTATCAACAACAACCCAAATAGAGTCATAACCACCTACTGTGGTAGGCAAACCCACAACAAAGTCCATAATAATCCGCTCCCACTTCCAAGTAGGAATAGGCATCCTCTAAGATACACTCCTGGGCCGCTGGTGCTCACACTTGACCTGCTGGCAAGTAAACACCTCGAAAAAAAGTCTGAAATATCTCTCTTCATCCCACACCACCAGTAATGCTGACTCAGATCATGATACATCTTCGCCGCTCCCGTATGGATGGAATACCGAGTACAATGGGCCTCCTCAAGAATCAATCTAATCAAATCATCTGTCCTGGGCACACAAATTGTGCCTCCGGTCCGCAAGAAACCATCAGAATCAAGGACAACCTCCTTAGCTTCCCCTCTCAATACTTTGTCTCGAATGAGACATAATTTTTCATCATCAAATTGGTGTGCACGGATTTGCTCGACTAAAGAAGACCGAGCCTCAATAAAAGCAATCATCCCATCACTCTCTTCTGAAATCTGCAAGCGGACAAGACTGTTAGCTAATATCTGCACATCTCTAGCCAATGGTCTTTCATCAATACTAAGCGCTGCAAGACTCCCCATGCTAGGAGTCTTCCTACTCAGAGCATCGGCCACAACATTGGCCTTTCCTGGATGATACAGAATGGTCACATCATAGTCCTTCAGCAACTCAAGCCATCTCCGTTGCCTCAAGTTCAAATCCCTCTGGCTAAAGATATACTGAAGACTCCGATGATCAGTGAAGATCTCACAACGAACTCTATACAAATAATGACGCGATAACTTAAGTACAAATACCACAGCCGCTAACTCTAGATCATGAGTAGGGTAGTTCTTCTCATGGGACTTCAATTGCCTAGAAACATAAGCATTCACTTTCCCCTTCTGCATCAATACACCACCCAATCCTACTCCTGAAGCATCACAATACACAGTAAAGTCTACACCTTCCTCAGGTAGAGTCAACACAGGAGCAGAATTCAACAAAGTCTTGAGCTTTTGAAAGCTCCCCTCACACTCATCAGACCACTGAAAACCAACATCCTGTCGAGTCAATCTAGTCAATGGAGCTGCAATAGTAGAGAAACTCTGAACAAATCGTCGATAATAGCCGGCCAATCCCACAAAACTCCTAATCTCAGTAGGTGAAGTAGGTCGCGTCCAGCCTCTAACTGCCTCAATCTTGGCCGGATCTACTCTAATACCCTCCTTGGACACCACGTGTCCCAAGAATGTCACAGAAGTAAGCCAGAACTCACACTTTGAGAACTTGGCATAAAACTTTTCTTCTCTCAACCTCTGAAGTACAATCCTCAGGTGTCGGACATGGTCCTCCTCAGTCATAGAGTAAACCAAGATGTCATCGATGAAAACAATCACAAAAGAATCAAGGTATGGTCGAAACACCCCATTCATCAACACCATGAATGCTGCAGGGGCATTAGTCAATCCGAAGGACATCACTAGAAAATCATAATGCCCATACCAGGTCCGAAAAGCTGTCTTAGGGATATCTGATGCCCTAATCTTCAACTGATGATACCCAGACCTCAGATCAATCTTAGAGAATAATGATGCTCCCTGTAACTGATCAAATAAGTCATCAATACGTGGAAGAGGATACTTATTCTTAACTGTTACCTTGTTCAACTATATGTAATCAATACACATTCTCATAGTCCCATCCTTCTTCTTCACAAACAATACAGGGGCATCCCAAGGTGATACACTAGGGCGAATAAAACCCTTACTCAATAAATCTTGCAAGAGATTCTTCAATTCTTTCAACTCTGCTGGGGCCATACGATAAGGAGGTATAGAAATCGGCTTAGTGCCCGGCTCCAAATAAATAGCAAAATTGATATCCCTATCGGGAGCAACACCTGGAAAATCAGAAGGAAATACATCGAGAAACTCCTGAACCACGGGAACAGAGTCCATGGAAGGTGGTTCAACACTAGTATCCCGAATAAACGCTAAGTAAGACAAACACCCTCTCTCCACCAATTTCTGAGCACGGATAAAAGAGATGACCTTGCTAGGATAAGAACCACTAGCACTCTTTCACTCAACCCTCGGAATACCAGGCATTGCTAAAGTCACAGTCTTAGCATTACAATCAAGGACAACATGATAAGGAGAAAGCCAATCCATACCCAACATAACATCAAAGTCTACCATCCCCAGAATGATTAAGTCTACCCAAGTGTCATACCCAGCCAATGAAATAAGACAGGATCAATATACTCGATCCACCACTAAGGGCTTACTCACGGGTGTAGAAACACGAATAGGTACAGTCATGCTATCACATATCATATCAAATTTAGCAAAAAAATACGTACACACATAAGAGAATGTAGAACCTAGATCAAACAACACAGACGCAGGTCGATGGCATACTGGGATGATACCTGTAATAACAGCATCGGAGGGTCTCCGCCTCAGGTCTCCCGGGGAAAGCATAGCAGTGGCCTCCTCGTCCACCTCCATCTTGGGTGGTATCTCTACCCCCACTCTGTTGAGCTGCAACACCACTACTAGAAACTCTATCACCTCTACCTGACTGAACTCTGCCACGACCTCTACCGTGTGGTGCTGGGGTCTAGTCTGGAATGAAGAATTAGGTCGAGGCCCACCACGACCCCTTTGAGAAGTACACTGCTGCATTAGATGATCGCGATCTCCACAAGTAAAACAAAATTTCTGACCTGGGAACTGCTGTGTGGACCCTAAAAACCCACTATAATTGCCTTGCCCTGTAGGTCGCTGCTGTGAACCGTACGAGCCCTGACCCGGGCCATAAGAACCCCTAGATGTCTGGCCACCCTCAAATGTCGACATAGATGCATGAATAGGTCCGCGCTGCTGAAAAGAACCACTCACTCTCTGTGATCCCCTACCTCCAGATGAGGCACCCTGAAACTGACCTGATATACGAGCTCTTTCAGGGTCCCCAAACTCCTCTCTCTCTATCAATTCCGCCTCTTTGGCGGCGCTCACAATAGACTGGAAAGAAGTCCCCTCCCTAGATGTCCGAAACACAGCTGACCTGATAGAGAAAGTCAATCCCCTCACAAATCTGCGGATCCTCTCTATCTCATTTGGAATAATGGCCAACGCATGCCTAGACAACTGGCAAAAATGCGCCTCATACTCTGTAACCGATAAACTATCCTGTCTCAGACTCTCAAACCTCAAGCGACTCTCCTCTCTCACGCTCCATGGGATAAAACGATATTGGAATGCGCTAGCAAACTGCTCCCAAGTCACTGGAGGAGATCCAACTGGCAAACATCCCGAATAAGTCCTCCACCAGTCTCTCGCTAGTCCACGAAGCTAGAGTGTAGCATATTGAACCCCATGTGACTCAGCTAATCCAACCACCTCTAGTAACTCTCGGCAGGTAGTTAGAAACTCATGAGCGTCCTCGCTCTTCCCACCCTGAAACTGAGGTGGGTCCATCTTTCGAAATCTCTCATACCTACGCTGCTCATCCTCTGTCAGAACAACCATCGATGCAACTTGACCCCCAACTGCTGCTGCAACATCATTCTTAACCGCGGGATCTACTGGTAGTTGCCCCACCGCATCTTGAACAGCTGGAGCTTGTTGCTGCTCTTGGGTCTGAGCCCCCTCTCTAATACGGGAGTCATGTGGTGTGGTAGTCGCACCACCACCCTGAGAAAAGCCCTCAAGCACACTTAACACCCTCAATAGTGTATCCTGAAGCAAAGGTGTGACTACAGGATCTGGAGGAACCTGGTCCTCCCTGCCATCAATCTGAGGTTCTGTAGAGACCTCTCTAGCACGACCTCTCACTGGTGCTGCTCCACGTCCACGACCTCTGGCTACTGTCGTACTACTAGCACGACCTCTAGCTCGAGATCTACCCCTACCCCTAGCTGGGGCCTCAACAACTGCCTCGGGAAGTGCCTCCCCTCTACCACCAGTAACATTAGTTCTAGTCCTCGTCATCTGTCAAAAGAGTATACAACAACTCAGTACTAACGAAGGTAACTACGCACGATGAGAAAGAATGAACAAAAGGAAGTTTCCTAGTAATCTTTATAGCCTCTCAGAGATGAGTACAGATGTCTCCGTACTGATCCTTGAGGCTCTACGTAGACTCGGCTTGTATACACATGAGACCTATGAACCTGGGGCTCTGATACCATTTTGTCACGACCCAAAAATAGGTGTGATGGCACTCGTCTTATCCCACCAAGACGAGTTAGCCTAAAACCAAATATCTAACAAAGAGCGGAAGTAAATGACAATCCAACAACAATTTCTAGTATGAAACCAAGTCATATTAATTCAATCCCCAAAACCAGGTTGTCACGTGCACCAGTCTCTAATGTAAACATTCGAATTGAAACAAAATAGAATTCTAAAATGAATTTGTCTTTCAAGTAAAAACAAAATCATAAACTGGAGTAGGAAAGTTCGTTGAGATGACAAGCAGCTACCTCACAATCCTCCACAAGTTGTCTCGGAAACAAAGAGAATAGAAGGTATCACAAAGATCCATGCTCGTAACCTACAAAAATTTGTAGAAGCAAGGGGTAAGTACCAAACCACGCGGCACCCAACAAGCAAACCTCTAAACACAAGTTAAGTGAACAAAATACGGGTACTCCTTACGCCCTATCTAAACCTCCACGCTACAGCCTAACATTTTACCAAACACACCACTCAATAACCACACTCTATAAGTTTACACATTCTCAATACAACTCAATATTCAACAGTCACAAGCTTCACAGAGAAACAATCACAAGATCAGCAAAACACATGTCCAAGTTCATCAATAATATAATGTGCAATGCCATGAGATGCAATGTCAAATATCGTGATGCATGTCTTTCTTAACGATACACACCCGCAGTCTCTCAGTCTGGGACCCATGGGGGACATATCTGTCCATGCATCTGTCGCGGCGCACGACACGACCCTCGATAAAAGTAACCTTCATGGCGCGTGATACGTCCCTCGAAATATGATATCCATCGCGGTGCGCGATACGACCCTCAAAATGGTACATCCTCTTACCACAACCATGTCTCAGATTCAATGCAAATGACATGCTCAAATGAAAATGAGGATATAACCATTTTGATACGAAAGCGCAATTTACAACAAGGAATACAACACCAACAAATAAGTTCTCAACATCACACAAGAAGATACACGAATTTCATACGCTTAACAAGAGTATAGAAATCCACTTGCCTCAATTTACCAAACAATCACTTTGGGACTTTATCCTTCCCCTTTTGTTGAACTTCCGACTCAAGGCAATCTATTCAAATAGATAATCATAATAAGATTTCGATAGTAACAACACTCACATGTAAAACATAGACCCAAAACTCACTCAAAGGTATAATAAATTTCCTAAATTTTGATTCCAATCAATAGGTCAAATCTTTTACTTTCTAAGTTCAAATATAGAGTTAAGTCATAATTTCTTCAAAAACTACCATCTTAATAGTTTTGCTATAATATAATACACTTAATTGAATTACATATAATATTGTATTGAAGCTATGCTAATTATATAAGAATAGGATTATCAAATTCATTTGAAAAGAAAAAGAATAACCAGATTATTAACTTCTTATAATTATAATATACTTTCCTTTTGTTTCAAAGTTTAAACCTTCTTCCAAACAAGTACATCATTATCAACACATTTGGTTTCTGCCCAATTAACAATTACAAAATAATACTTACTGACCTAGTTATAGGATATTAATGTTTTAGTTATTAATTATGGAAATAACATTTCTCCCATGGTTATCATTAATTGTTGGTAAGGAATTATTATAAAATATATATGAATATATATATATATATATATAAAGGGCACTCATATTGTCAACAAAATGAAAGGAAACCATTATATTTTCCAAGTACAACGAAAAATGGTACTACAGATATGCCAATTTGAATATTTATATGCAATTAAAATTCACTCCTTTCAATTTCAAAACATGGCAATTCTAATAAACTAATATATATATTGTTAGCATGCTTTGCAGTTTGCTCTTTTACCTAGACGAGAATGAAGCTACGCCAGCCGCCACTCACACGTAGATTCTGTTTTCCTTTCTATCTTGTTTTCTTCTAAATTACTTATGTTATTAAAAGTAACACTCCTTATTAACCTATATTAATATTTCAGACATGACCCATTATTATTAAAAATAACTAAATCACCCCCAAATTAATTAATATAGTTAAATGACTATTCAAAATTATCAAAAAAAATAACTTTCGGGTACGAGTCATTACACCGCACTATAAAATTTTGACGTACTATTTTATCATATATATATATATATATATATATATATATATATATATATATATATATATATATATATATATATATATATATATATATATATATATCATTCTACAAACTAGTGTGTTTTAAAGGCAACACTATTTTCCAAGAAAAATACATTCAAAAAATGTTTTTGGTACATTCTCACATTGACCTTGCTAAAAAAAATATCGAATTCTAGAGATGTAGTGCATTAATATTTTACTTCCATGATCTGTTTCCCTCAACCAATAGAATATAAGAAATACCAATAGTGCAGAATTTTCTTAAAATTGTTGATCTTCTTGTATTCCTAAGATATTCGGAATAAAACTTTGAACAACTCTGTAATAAACTACATTGTTTAAAGAGTATTTTAAAAACTAAAAAATTAAGACTAGCAGTGAAAATAGAATTACTAACTGATAAGAAACAATATAAAAAAAATTTCAATGAAATAAAATCGAGCCTACTTATTTCATATTATCCACTTAAGAGACATATTCCCCTCAATATTCGAGGTTAATGAAATATATCCTCCAAGGATAAAATAATCTTACTCATAGGTGTATCGGTATATAACATAATTGTGTCAGCGAACCAATCAACGACAGTAAAAAATGCTTTGAATACTAGATTTAGAAGTAGCTGAAGATGTCCGGGATTTTTTTTTCTTATAATGAGAAGAAATCCCTCAATTTATAAGAAACAAAGCATAGTGTGAAAGTTTTCTTATTTTTCCTTACTAGATTGAACACAAGCATGTAGAAAAGTCACAATCTTTCGGAATGGTCAAAAAATTTCATAAAAGTCACAACTTTTCATAAAATCCTCAACTTTTCATAAAAGTCGCAAAGTTTTTTCAAGTCACAACTCTTGATAAAGTCGCAACTTTTCATCACAACTCATTTTCCATTCACACCTTTTTAAATTTTTAAACACCCTTGTGGAGAAGTCATGGCTCGAAAATTTCCCCTGCTCCCCCCACTTATAACCACCAACTGTAAATAATCCATCCCCTAACATGTCGTATAGTATGTAGTAAGTATACCCTCCTTGTTGAAATTTTGGAATCTTAAGTTTTCAATCCAAAAATCGCTATATTTACCATTTTGTTACATTTATTTAGACATAAAAGATGCCTATAATTTGGAATGTCAAACATAAAAATGGTGTGTGGTTCCATAGATTTCACAGTTTGTTTTAAGAATGTATTCAACGTTAGCAGGGTCAGAAATATAAATCATATTCTTGAAAGGTCTAATGAATCTATAAGTCTTGTACTTGCCAGAAAGATCAGTCATGTAATGGTGCATTCTATCGAAGATGATAACCAGATTGAAAATGGTGCCACCACCGTATCAGGGGTGAACTTATGTGTAAAAAATGGGTCATCGCAACCCGTAATCATTCGACAAAACTCGATATATTATTTTATAATTCTTAAAATATACTTAATATTAATAAAGGAATCCATGGTCACAAATAATTTTATGGTTCACTAGTTTAAGGGTTCCATTCTAGAGAGGACCTCTTTTAACAAATTTATTAAAAAGCACAAATGTTTCTTATATCTTTGAAAAGTTATAATTTTCTTATGAAGAGTAATTTTTAAATTTCTTGAAGCAAAATAAAAATATATATTTTTATAAATTATTTCCTTTAATAACTCTTTCTCAATTGATAAGTAATATTCTTTCCGTCCACTTTTTTTTGTTATGTGGCGCTACTTAAAAGTCAATTCGAATAATTTTCAAAGTTAAATTTACATTATATTAATTTGATAATTTAAACAAAAGTTGTTGATATTAAAACATCATATGAAAATTACTATAAATTGCTATGTGTTGTATATCAATATGATGAAAAATATATCTTAAATATTAGTCAAAGTTATTGTAGTTTGACTCTAAAAATAATAAGCTCAAAATTTACTTACGTTAAAAAAAGTGACATCTCACAATTCGAAATAGATAGGAAGATGCTAAGAATTGGAAATAGTTTTTTTTTTTTTAAATATCAGAAATCTGGAAATTTGCTTAAGTTAGTAAAAGTGAGTTTGGTCAACGTCAATCAACCATAACTTCTACCTCAAGAGGAGTTAGGAACACTTCAATATATGGTTGGATAGTTTTTGGAATGATATCTCCAACGCCACCGATTTTGTGCATTTCCAAGTTTGTATGAGTAAGCTATGCCCATTGGAAGTTGGGTTGTTAGATTAAGGAAAGTCTAAAACTGGATATAAGAAGGGTTATTTAGTCTTTTCTTAAACTAATAGTTCAAATTCGTTTGTAGGAGTTTAATTGGGGTAATGTTAGTGTTATCACCTTTTTAGTCAACCAATGGTTAACAAATGAAAGATTTAAGGGAATTAGAAAGTAGATTACTCCAGCTTATAAGTTTTTTTTTTATTTTTTTACAGGAGTGTTTATAGTATATTATTACAACTTTTTAGTTATATACTATTCATATTTTTATGTAGCAGTTTTAGTAGTAATGAGGTTATTCCTCAACCTTTTCATTTCAGTTGTAGTAGGAAGTTATTTACTTGGCTTTAGATGGTTTGTTATCCACTAGTGTTGTATTTAGTTTTTTTTTGCATTTAGTGAAATAATAAGTAGAAAATTACTAAGTCTTCAGTACTTCACACTCAAAAGAATGGAGGTTCTCTCGAACGAGCCAGCGCCATAGGTAGAAAAAATAAAACATCTAATTTTATCTTGCAACGTCCTGTAACTAGATCCTTAAAAATCCATAACAACTTGGTATCAATACGAGAGTCATGGGAGACCAAATTCAACATAAACTAACACAATTGGTGAACTTGTTCCACGAAGAACTTGAAGTAAATTTTGCAAGACAGGAAGAAATTAATGCTCATTTTGATGCACTCACAAATAATTTAGATAATTCTAAGGTCGATTGTTATTCAACTGAAGATATCAACAAGAATCGTTATTGGAAGGGTAAAAACATTGTGGCAGGAGGGTGGGGATTAAAAACCGGTGGAAGTTTCATCATTCCTCCACATACAAATTGGATTTCCCATGGTTTAATTTCCAAGAGAACCTTTGGCATGGTTGAACAAGTGTGAACACTTCTTTCGACACCAACAAAATTTGGATAAAAAAAGGTTGGACTTTCTTGTTTTCATTTGGAGGGAAATGCACAACTTTGGTTTCTTCATTGGGAGACATATTTCCCTCAACTGTTTAGGGATGACTTAAAATGTCATTGTAACCTACGTTTTGGGCCATCATTTATAAGTCAAAAAATGGGAGCATATGCTAAGCTATGCCAGATCAGGTCTGTGATGGATTACCAAAAACAATTGAGCTATTAATTTCGCTGGCCGATAAACTTACGCAGTCCCAAAAAAATAACAATGGTTTTAGTGATTATATTGAAATAGAGGTTGAGTTCCATGATCCTCCAGATTTTGCTATGTCGATGAGTTTATCGTGACTTTATGAATGCAAGAAACAACCCATTTGTTCAAAACTTTTAGATGCTTGCAAATCAAAAACTATAGATTTCTCACCTCCAAAACATGTCCGATTTTTGAAGAAACTGACGAGATCTAATATGGAGGAAAGATGATGTCACATCCAACAAGAACCTTTTAGACAGAACAGACGTCGTCGTCTTTGGAGAGGACTAAGTCTATCCTCTTTGCATTCATCATTACATTCATTGTTTAAAATGTGTGGAAAATTTAAAAATTTTGATCTACCACTACTTCATGAGCTTTACTTAGACTTCTACCTTACACATAATATAATCATATAGAGTATACATAGACCCTTCGTATAAGAATATTACATAGTCTTCTACTTTTATGCCACATATAGACAACATATATAATATAGTCTTAAAGGGGATGTATCATATTAACCATATAAACATAGTGGAACAAATATAGGATTATCCCTTACACAAATGTAGACATGCCACATAGAGCTTAGAACAATATCTTGAAACAATATGAATGAAATGGTAGTCTTTAAACTATGACAATGTAACATAGGTAGAGTGATAAAAAGGCATCATCCTCAGAACTTGAGGACATACCCACACTTGGAAAAATTATCCAAGACATCTTTTAAAGTGATCATGAACATTCCACGACCGGAACCTTAAATGTTAGGGGAAAAGGGAGAAATGGGGTTAGCATATAACTTATACTAAGTATGGAATCATATGCCCAAACAACATAGAAATAATGCTAAAAAGTACATCTATTCAAAACCATGCAAAGTCACTTTGAAAAGACTTATGCACATTCAAGAACCAGTACACATCAATAAGCACAAAATACTTAAGTCAAGACCATGTACGTCACAAGACAAACAATACCAAGCCTAGTCAAGTCAACATGCATGTCCACATAATTTAGCACATAATCAATAAAACTCTATCATCAAGTTATAATATCAACAAGCATGCATAATAGTTTATAACATTATAACCTAAGCAAGATCATCACCCATGAATCCCCATTAAGTCCACTAGTGCAGTGAATAAGTAAGGCCCCATAAACCCACATTCAAGTAAAACCAACAAGAACCATAAGCAATTCCCACTTTACATACTATATCATTAAGAGTAAACATCATCGTACTTTAGCAATAGAGACCAACCACACGTACATAAGTGAAACCAATATCCCATAGTCTCATTTACATGTAAGATCACCATATACATATCATTTACATTCATAAGCATATAAGCACATAAGGACGTCCTTCTAACACATCCCTTAAGGCTAACTAGTTCAATATGTGGGTAGAGTTCCATACCCCTACCTAGACTAAGCCAAACCCCTTAGGTCATCTGAGTTAGAGTTCACTTTATTTCTTCATTTTACCTTTTGGGAACATCTTACCTTAACCAACATAGACCATATAAGATAATGTGGAATCCGGTGTGATGGAATCGTGCACCGAAAGAAGGCATACTACTTACTAAGGTAGTACCCAAAACATGCAAATAGCATCTATGTGTATCCACTAGGTAGTATTCCTCTGGGGGCAACATAGTTCAAGAACTAGGAGAGTTAATTGCAACCCTCTTTATGCTACATGTATTATAGTCTATAATTTCATTAGTAAATTGGTAACCCCACCTTTCCTATGTGGGAAGGCACACTCCTCACTTCTAAATCACTCGGTGCTAAGCTATAGTCCCTTTTTAAATGTCTTTAATTAATAATCATAACTTAGTTTAGATTATACGGTCTGCCCCTTATATTGTCATCATCATAGCTTAATAGGAATGACATGAGTATTGTCCTTTCATCACAATATACACATGTGAGGTTAGAATATTTACTTAATCACATTATTACAAGGCACATAGGCAAATCCGTTACCACCATTAAGTCATTACATCCTGGCTAACAACTCACAATTCATAACCCATGAAATTCCAATCAAACATCATACCAATACTAATCAATCTTATAATAAGATATACTTCAATATAACTTCATCAATAAACACAACTAATCATAATTGAAGTACAGGATTGAGATCGCAAGACTTACCCCATGTCCTTCACAAACTATCATCCAAGGTTTTACCATCAACCATCCATATCAACCCTATAATGGGTGTAATATCATCACACAATATTAATTTACAGAATAATGAAGTCCAATTGAATTATTACACATCAATTCATCACTAGTTTATAACCTAGTGTTAGAGACTTATGTACATTTCATATTCCATTCCACAAAGTAGGTTAACTCATAAAGAACCAGCATAGTTGAATCATAATACATCATAATATAATAATTATATTATAAATAAACCATAAACGAAGTAATTTAGAACATCAAATTAGTAATAGAAGAAAACCCACTTGAAACTCATCTTTTTGAAATCAATTTGGAGGAACATTTTGGGAAAGAAATCACAAAGTTTAAAAGATCCCACGATCCCATACCTTTGTAATTGATGAAGATTGATGGAGGAAACTTGAATTCTTGCTGCCGTAGAAACCACCTTGATCTATGTCTTCTATGAAGTTTCTTTGGGAGAGATAAAGTAGAGAGAACGAAGAGCAATTGGGTTTTGGGAATTTTGAGAGTTCGGTTAGTTTAATTAGGTTTGGGGATTTATATCATTCATTACTTAAAAATTTGCAGTAAACATGGACCTTGACCTACGAGACCCCGACAAACTAGCCGTAGGTCAGTCGACGGTGCGTTGGACAAACCATCATGCACAACCGTTGTTTTGGTCAGAGAGTGTCCAAAATATAACCTTTGAAAAAATGTCTAAGTGAACATCTATGCCCCGTCGATTGGAACACGCCTCGTAGCCTACTATCCGTCGATGGCTATTGTCTAAAGATAACTTTTAGCCAAAAAGAAAAGATCCTCCTCAATGACCCTTTGGTTAGTCTTTACACAGTAATACCCGAAAGTTTAGTCTATAAACCAACTCTAATACATATTAGACACCTTACTACCAAAATCCATCGAATTATAACTCCTAAAACCTTGTAATATTGGCTAAGGCACACTAGCACATCTTGAACTAGTTTCCAGACGTCATGGACGTTTCTTGACGATTTGATTCTAAAACTTCCAAAATGACTTATATAAATTATATTTGACCTTAAAACAGTGTTAGAACTCTTATAATCTCATATTAATCTCTGGATTAGGCTTACAAATTTCAGCGTATTACATTATCCCCTCTTTGGAACATTCCTCCCCGAATGACACTTAAATCCTTTGGAAGTAAGGAATAGAGTGAAGTCTGGCAACCAAACTAACAAAAACATATCAAGACATTACTTATAGTTCAAATCAACATAACTACATGACCTTTAACACAGTGCAACTCAGAACATAATTTTGAAATCATAAGATCTCAACCTTCACTACATGCGTATCCAGTTATGCCAAAACTTTCTTCAACACATATCATCATGGTCAGTACAACTCATGAAGGAACAACATACAAAAATACATAAATAAGTTTAAATCATGTAAAGGAGCATTTTTTTTTGGAAACATTCACTTATGTAAACATAGTTCACTGTAATTTACTATAACAAAACATATCTTTCAATATTTTTAAAAAAATCAAGGCAAATTTAGATAAACTCATTATTTTCACTATAAATAGGAACAACTAACCTTAGCTGTCAAATAAATGAGGTTAAGGGGACTTCATGTTGGCCTCGGCATCCCATGTTGCACCCTGAACTAAGTGGTTCTTCCATAACACCTTTACGAGAGCCACCTCCTTCTTCCTTAAATACTTTTCGTGTCTATCAAGGATTTCAACTGGAACCTCCTTATAAGAGAGGTTCTCTTTCACACCTAGACCCTCAATAGGAAGAATGGACTCGGGATAACCGATACACTTCTTATTTATAAAGACATGGTGTAAATCCCGAAACCACAAGCTAGCAGGTAGTGACAATCTCGGATTGCAACCGGCATACTTGATATCTCAGAGGTCTTGTACAAGACTTTGCATGTCATTCATTGCATAAACATAGTGAAAAGCAGTGCGAAATTAAAACTTTTCACTTAACATATCGTAGTATTTAAAAACTATTTCATATAATGCAATAGGAAATACTAAGTCTCAATCTCATAATCTTAATACACAAGAAACTTGGGACACGACCCATACTTCAATAAGAAAATAGAAATACTTAGTCAATTACAATACTTAAAATGGAAACATTAAAGACATATATGCCCTCAGTCAAATGAGGACATACTTCAACCTATCTTCAACAATGCTAGGGTTCAAGTCTTCCTTCCCAAAATCTCCTCACCTACCAAGAACTCTATAGATAGATAAATAAAAGCATGGAGTTAGTACAAGGACATATACTAAGTATGACATTATGCATAAAAAATCATGAAAACGGACATTAATTGGAAATATGCATCAAAAGAATTACATTAACCAACTTAGAAACACATATAGAAACATTTAAATGAATTAATGCATTTTTCAGGATAAGTTAACAATGAGTTGATTCAGTGTTACAGTGAAGCGTCTTCATTGTAAAGTGAAGTACTTAACCTTCACTTTAGACACCTTTAAGAATGTAATTATCCCACTCAAAGCTATCCTAAGATTAACTTAAATCACACACAGAGAGACCGCCCATACACCCTCTCTAGATGTTCCTAAAAGACCCTTAAGATTACTTATAATGAGTCACATACATACTTACAAAGACTCATAAACATCAAGGTAAGATTCTTATACCAAAGGTGACTCTAAGTCTCATTTGAGTGAGTTGTCAATTGACCGCCCATACAATATCTTACAAACATTTTCAAGAGATCCTATAGACTCCCTGGATAAAATCATATTGACTTAACACACCAAACGTAGATGATATGACACTTTCCTTCCAAAAGCTATCAAAAGACCTGCTTAAGTACTCAAGAAGATAACGTCCATGATTGAACTCTTCAAGATTACCTTAGATAAGGTCCACAAAATTAAACATCTTTCCTAACTAAAGTCATTCTCAAGACTTCCAAAGATAAGACATGAAGAGATCATCCCTTATGCCCTCTTCACAATTTAGCTAAGGAATCCTTATGTCACTTTTGATTAGGTACTCATTCATTTACATACTTAGTAACATATGTCATTAATTCATTATTTCATTAAGACTCATACATCACATAAAAGACAATCAAATAATGGTCTTGGACAAAACTCTCTTCCTTTTCTTTTCCTTCTTTCTCTATTGGAAGACACCATTGAAGACCAAGATAGGGGTGTGTCTCAATCCCAATGATTATGTTATGAATTGATTTTTTTATGATTTATTTTTAATTTTATGAGTAGATTAACATATATTCTAACTTAATAATGATATATCTTGATAGTTTGGTCTAGTTTGTAGAAGATGACCCTTAACCATTAACCCTAGGTTCGATCTTGATATGAATTACGTTATATTTGGTTCAATTAACTTGGTAATTGGTTTAATTACTAATAGATTTTGTTAAACTAATAATTAATTAATTAGGGTGAGTCATAGGCTTTGATGCTAGTTCTTGAGAAGATGATCTAGGTTATAAAATATATTGTGAATTAACCTAAGTATCTTGTCTTAACCTATAATCTAGTATTGAATTGTGATGTAGTAATTCTTCTAGCCTTGTTATCATGTTGATTATTGACTTATGATGATTTATACCGATATTGGGTTTAATTGAGGGTTTATGCTAAGACCTTGATGATGAACCATGATGGAGATTTGTACGTCTTATGATCCCTATCCTTTACTTCAAATTATAGTTAATTGTGATTAAGTCATAATGTTGTATTGGAGTATGCTTTGTATTAGGATTGATAGGGTGGTATGATGTTGAATTGAAATATCTTGACTATGAATTGTTAGTTGTCAGCTTAAATGTAAATGTTATAAGGATGCTGAATGATTTACCAATGTGCCTTATCATGATATGAATATTTTAATGTGCTAACCTCACCTATATGAATTATCATGAAAGGATTTATACTCATTCAATTATTAATGAGCTATTGATGATGATTATTATACAAGGGGTAGACCATATGACCTAAACTAAGTTATGATTGATAATAAAGGCTTAAAGACATTACTCTAAAAAATAAGTACTCTAGCGTAGCACCGATGGACTAATAGTTGGGAGTGTCCCATCATACATAGGGAAGGTAGGATCACTAATGTACTCTTCAGATTGGATACTACAACGCATGTTGCATAAAGAGGGTCTAAACTATATCTCCTAATTCTTGAACTTTGTTGCCCCTATGGGAATACTAGCTAGTGGATCCACGTAGTTTCTATGTTTCATGTTTTGATACTACCTTGGAAAGTAGTCGGCCTTCCTTCGGTGTAGGGTTATATGACTCCGGACTCCACACTAGCTCACGTGGTCTAGTCAGTTAAGACAGGATATTCCCAAAGGTAAAATTAACTAAAGGATTGAGCTCTAACAAGGATAGTCTAAGGGGTCTAGCATTGTCTAGGTAGGGGTATGAGACTCTACCTAAGAATTGAACTAGTTAGCCTTGAGGGGAGTCTTAGAAGGTTGTTCTTATCTTCGATTATGCTTATAATGTTATATGACATATATATGATGAACGTGCACATTGTTGATACTTTATGTTGATTACTTCACTTATGAATATGGTTTTGTTTATATGATTAAAGTAAAACGATATGTACACCTAAATGCCATGTTATGTGCATTAGGATTTTAGTCATGATTCTTGTTGGGTTACTTGATTGAGTAAGGTTATGGGGCTTTTTTTTGGTCATTGCACTTGTTGACTTGATACGGTTCATGGGTAATTGACTTGCTTTTGTTATGTTGAAACATATTCATACTTATTGTTAATATAGTATGATGATAGATTTACTTGAATATGTATCTAATTATATGCAATGCATTTTGACGTGACTAGACTTGATGATGTTGGTTTTTTAATGTACATGCTTATGATTTAATGAACATTTCCTATTGATTGGTATGGTCTTGTTGAATGTTCATAAATATTTAAATGAAAAATACATACTTTATGAAATGTCCCTTTTCTTTAGCATGTTTTCATATATGTGTGCATATGATCTCATACTTAGTACAAGTGTCGTACTAACCCCATTTCATCCTTTTCGTCAACATTTTAGGTTTCGGCCATTGAAGTGCTTATGAAAATGACTTGAAGGAGTCTTTGATCTCTTGATCATGCAAGTAGGGTAGGTACTAAATTTCCAAAGGCCATGGCACTATCTATCTTATAGAGTTGCTTTTTAGTTAAAGACTTCTAAGGTTCTTTCTTTCCAATTAGTATGAATCATTGTATAGCCCATGCGAGGTATTCTTACTTTGATGTATGGGTTATGCCCAAGTTCTTACACTCGTATTAGATTGTTATGAGATGAGACGACTATTCTGACTATTATGACTACGTTATATTTTATATACTTATGTGCAATAAAAGTAGAAGAGTATGTAATCTTCCTATACGAAGGGTCTATGTAGACTCAATATATATATATATATATATATATATATATATATATATATATATATATATATATATATATATACATACACACACACACACACACACACACACACATATATATATATATATATATATATATATATATATATATATATATATATATATATGTTATGTAGAGGTCTATATAAACCTCCAAATAAAAGTAATGAAAAGTTTTAAATTTTCCACTAAATTTGACCTATGAATGTAATGATGTAAAATAATAGGCTAGTCTTAGTCCACAAAGAGGACAACGTTGCCGGTTACTTCTAAGGGGTAAACTCGAATGTGACAAAGGTAGTACCCAAAACATGAAAATAGCATGTATTCCTATAGGGAAAATAAAGTTCAAGAACTAGGAGATGCAATTGAGATCCACTTTATGCTATATGCATTATAGTCTCCAACGTCATGACTACATTAGTAACCCTACCTTCCCTATGTGGGAAGGGAGACTCCTCATTTCTAGTTCACTTGATGCTCAGTTAGAGTCCCTTTTGAAATGTCTTCATAAAAAATCATCTTATTTTAGCTCGTAGGGTCTACCCCTTATATAGTCCTCATCACAGCTCAATAGAAATTGAATGAGTATTGTCCTTACATCACATTTCACACATGTGATGTTAGCACATAAAAAGACACATAGGAAAATTAATTACCACTCTTATGTCATTAAATCCTAGCCCAACAAATCACAAGTCATAGACCAAGAAATTCAAATTCAACATCATAGCTACCCTAATCAATCTTATCATAAGGTATACTTCAATATAACTTCATCATTAAATACAAGTAATAATAATTGAAGTAAAGGATTGATACCACAAGACTTACCCCATCTCCTTTACAAGCCATCATCAAAGGTTTTACTATCAACTATCGAATTCAACTCAATAATAGGTGTAATATAATCATTTAATAGTAACTAACACAATAATGAAGTCTATTGTACAAACTAGGTTAAATAATCATGAACTAGCATAATTGAATCCTAATACTTTGTAATATAATCATAATCATCTTAATAAACCATAAACAAAAGCAATTTAGAATATCAAATTCGTAATAGAAAAAAAACCACTTGAAACTTATTGATTTCAAATAGATTTTGAGGAACCCTTTGAAGAATGGAATCCCAAAGGTGATAGGATCCCATAACTCTTTTATTGGTGAATATAGATGGAGGAAACTTCACTTCTTGATGACCTAGAACCCAGCTTGACCTTGGTCTTCTAGGATGTTTCTTTGGGAGAGAGAAAGTAGAGAGAAGGAACAATAATTGGGTTTTGAGAATAATGAGAGTTCGGTTAATTTAATTAGGTTTGTTACTTTATATAAGTCATTAAATAACTTAATTAGACCTCGCTTAACCCCTAACTAATTAACTAACCATATAATTAATTAATTGGACTAACTTAAAACTTGGCAGTAAATAGGGACCCTGACCTATGAGACCCCGACCTACGGGCAGAGAGTGTCCAAAATGGACCCTTTGCAAAAATTTCTAACTGACCATCGATGGTGGAAATCGAAGACTCTTCGATTGGAGCACACCTCATAGCCTTCCATCCGTCGATGCTACTGTCTGTAAAAAAATTTTAGCCAAAAAGAAAGGGTCCTCCTCAAGGACCCTTTTGTTGGTTGTTCGGGAGTCGTACCTAGAAGTTTCGAGTGTAAACCAACTATAATATGTAGTAGACACCATACTACCAAATTCCATTTATTTCCGACTCGTAAGACATTGTCAAATAGGCTAAGGCACACTAGCACCTCTTGAACTATTTTTCGGACGTCATGGCTATTTATTTACGCTTTTATTCTAAAACATCCTAAATGACTTATATACATTAAATTTTACCTTTAATGTTAAAATATAATTTTAAGCTCTATATTAGACTTTAGACTTTCGGCATATTCAAGATGACTTAAGGCACTTTGTTTAACTTGATGAACTATTCACTCAAGCTCTATATTGCAAGAAGTACTTTTGGACTGACTCTATATACGATGAGCAAAAAATTATTGTAAAAGGGGGAAACACTAACACTTTCCTTTCTTAACGCTTGTGGGAAAGCGCAATTTTTAGAGGGGAGTAATGCTAGCACCATTTTAGTCCACTAATTCTTTACAAAAGGAGAATTTAAGGGAATTAGAAAGTAGCTTACTTCAACTTATAAGATATATATTTTTTATGTCTGTACAGGAGTGTTTATAGTAGATTATTACAACTTTTCACTTACTTATTTTTCCTATATTATGTATCAATTTTTACTTTAAGTATGTTTTTGCTCCACTTTTTCATTTCAGTTGTTTTAGGAAGTTACTTCCTTGTTTTAAGATGGGTGGTTATCCAATAGTGTTGTATTTAGTACTTTTTTGCATTCAGTGAAAAAATAAGAAGAAATTACTAAGTCTTTGATTACTTCAAACTCAAGAGATTGCAGGTTCTCTCTAACAAACCAAATCTATAGGTAGAAAAAAGAAAACTTCAAATTTTATCTTGCAATATCCTGTAACTAGATCCTTTACAAGGGTCAATAACATTCAGATTTTAGTCTATTTTTGAAAATTAAATTTATGCTAGGGATTGGAGAAAGGATAAAATATATGGAAGGAGAAGAATATTCATGAATCAATCAAGATTCATCAAGATTAACTTGTGGATTTCCTGGGGGTGATCCCTACAAAAGAATGTGAGATCACATAGAGTTTGGATAGTTCACTCACATTCCAAGAATAATTTAATTTAGAAAATTTAAGTTCTTGAAAGCATAGTAATTCAGTTCTTGATGGGCTTTATGATGTTATATTATATTCTTGATTCATTGAAATTGTTGAGGTGTTGTTTGATTCGAATCAATAAGTTTATGTTTACTATGAGTAAAATATCATGTACTTTGAACATTTAATTGATTTAATGTGTTTAGGAATAGAAGCCATAGACTTTAGAAGGCCTATATCTGAAAAATGGAGAAGAAATTTCGTCGGGCAAATCTAGGGAGTGGTGGCGCGTTGCGGAGCTGATTCCTAGGTTTGGGCGAAAAAAATTCGCTTTGCAAAGCCATCAACGGACCGTTTTTTCTCAAAAAGTATTTCACAACCAAAAATTAAATTCTTCTCCACGTTGCGTACCCACCCTCATGTTTCGACTTTTGACCATTTTCTCATGTTAAGGTATCTAAACTCATTCCTACACAACATGATATAATTTCTATCACAAATCACTATCTTTCAATCCGTAATTCAATTCAAGGAAAGTTAAGAGTCAAGTAAAGAAGATATCAATATGCGAAGATTTAAGCCAAGATAAGTTGTTAAAATTTTCAAAATTCATTCTAAAACGTTGTAAGTTTGTATTAAGACTTATGTAACAAAGTTAAGTAAAGAGTTCGCATTTGAAGTTCTTTTCTTCATAAAAGTATATCAGTTCTAAGTATTCTCAAAAATTTTAAATGTTTAAAAATTTAATAAGAATATAAACTAAGATTTGCAGAGAGCCTTTAAGCTAGTTTTCAGAAAAGAGGATATGCTTTCTTAATAAAGCAAGAAGGGAAACTTTGATTTCCAAGGCAGGGTTAGAGTGATGTTTTTGAATACTAATGTCAAATCAAAGAAGGAATTATGATTTTAAAACATAGGATCTAATATAATAATATTTTGAGAGTAGTATTTATCACTGATATAAGGGAGAGTTCAGAGAACTCATAACCCCATAAACAATGTAGCAACCATGGTTAGAAAATGGTCATACTTTTTAGATGAATGTTTTAGTGATTTTTAGCATAGACTAGTTGATAAACTTAGTAATTCAGGTTATATACATATGGAAGGAAATAGAATGATCTTTATAACGCGAGGCAAACCGATGTATCATCAAAATAGATCTTACATGATAGTTGTCGGTTAGATAAACTCTCAAAGAAGTTAATTGTATTTTATATACATAACTTATTTGTTCTTTTACTTATATCGCAGGGTTATATTGTATCTTTGAATACATACATAGTTGACATCATGTATTAAACAACTTTCTTTATATTGAATTTGTTTTAAAATTGCTTTATATTGAAATGAGTTTAGTGCTGTTGAGTTAAGTTAGGTCAGGTAAGTTCTTGAGATTCCTTTGAAGCTTATGTTGTGTTCAGAATTAAAATTCACATACTCGTATATTCAATGTAATGATGGTAGTTGGCCTTCATCAAACTATAATGCAGACATAGGAAACTAGGATCCCTATCGAACACATCGTTGATCAAGTGGGCAATTAAGAGTCAACTGTCGATCCTGGTTGCATTCTGCAGGATCCCTTTTATTGCTTTTAGTTCTTTTGTAAGTATTTCATTTGTTAGAATGATTGAGTGTATTGTATCTACATAACTCTCTGTTATTTAGGGGCTTGATAGATAGAAAGTAAGATGCTAGTTCATTAGTTTTTTCATTGTCATATTTTATGATAAGACTTGAGTTTCCATTTTTGCCAAATTTAATGTCGTACTCTTAAACATTCTTAGTATTTTAATATTAAGTGAGTATAGTTATAATTTCAAATATGAATATCCTGTTTCGCTGAGTAAGTAAGGTAGGCCAAGGGTTCACTTGGGGCAAACAATGGTCTCGAGTGCCGGTCCCGCAAAAGGTGTAGGCTTGGGGCATGAAAAACAACGTATCAGAGCAAACAGTTAAGTAGTCCTAGAGTGTCTACAAAGTTGTGTGTGCAGATTTTCTTCTATCGGTGTGAAGCGCGCAAAATTTATAATTAGGAGGCTGCAACACTTTGGAAATTTTCTCACTTTATCATACACATTTCGTGAGTTAGAGTTTGATATTGAAAATGTTTCAATGTTATTCATGCTTGTGCATGTTTAAGATAATCATGCCTCAACGAAAAGCACTCAGAGGTCGTGCAACTAGAAAGAATCTGGAACCTAAGTAACAAGTGGTACCTAATGTACCTGATGTGCAACCGCAAGGAGAAGACACCAATAATGAATCTAAAGCGGCATTAAGGACTCTCAGTGTATATATGTCTAATCAGTTGGGCCACAGAGAGGATTTAGACATGAAGTAACTGATATTTCAAGGATCCGAGAGTTGTTAAGAATGAATCGCCGAGCATCACTGGCTCAAGCACTACTGAGGATCAAGTGATTTCATTAAGGAGCTGAAAAAGGCATTTAATGTGATGCATGATTCTGATACTGAGAAACGTGAGCTAGTTGCATATAAACTGATGATTGTTTCTAGGACTTTTCTTGATAAGTGGAAAGAGTATATATATGAAGATACACCACCTGCGAGTTGGGCTTTTTTTTCCCGAGACTGAAGGACCATAAGGTACGAGAATTTCTTACCCTTAAAAAGGAGTCGCTAACTGTTATGAATATGGGCTGAAGTTCAATCAACTATCTCGATATGCTTCCGACATTGTTGAGGACATGATAAGTGTAATGAGCTTGTATGTTGCTGTTAATCTCATCTGTCGAATAAGGAAGGAAGGGATTGAATGTCTAATGGTGACTTGGATATATCGAGTTTGATGATCTATGTGTAGTAGGTTGAGGAGAAGAAGTTGAGCAACAGAGAAGAGCTTAAGAACAAGAGGGCCAAGACGAGGAATGAGTCCGGGCAGTAGAAGAGTAATGCCAACCGACCAACTTTCAAACATAAACAGAAGGGACTTGCTCCATAATATTTTAATGCACCTGCACCTAAGAATAAATAGGAGTATAATATTCAGAACCCAGATCTAAACCGGCTTATTATGAAGCTATCATGGCACAACGGGGTAGTAAGCCTCCTATATGCGCCAAGTGCGGTACGAACCATGCAAGTACTTTTTGTGAGGTATGCTATATGTTTTTGTCTTTATTGTTTATGTTTTGCTCGATCCAGGAGAGAGTTTTATCTTTTGTAACTCCTGATGTTGCTATGAATTTCAATGTTATTCCTGAGAAAACTTAGTGAACACTTTTGTAACACTGTGGAAAATCACATGTCTAATGAAGTGCCCGGTAGGTCTTTAAGAATGAATATTGGGGGTACATAGACGTGCAAATGCCTAATATTGAAGAATATTGTGCATAATAATGAAGTTCGCAAAGGGAGTTAGCCAATTTCTGTAAATGTCCAAGTAGGTATAATATAATCCAAGATTGTTGTCCAAGAAATGTACCTTCAATGAAGACCCTAAGATACAAGTCCTCAACAAAATATATTAATTACTAGGCATCCAAGTGTCAAGCCTAGTACCGGACCACATGACCATTTAAAATGATCATGTAAATTAAGCAATGCCCAACGACATAGTGAGGGTTATTGGGACAATAAGTAAATATTCCAAATAGAACATCAAGAATTGTTAGTTAAGGAATTAAAACTAACCAATGTGCAAGAAAATGGGAAAATCATGTGAGAAACGGCCAAAGGAGACCACCCCAACTGAATTTGGTTAGGGTAGTAAGGGGTGGGGGGGGGGGGCAGACGTGCACATGGGTTCACCCATATGGGTCCTAGATCTCTAAATAATTCTAGACTCTAACCTACTTACCTTAATAACTAACTAACCTAGTACAAACAAAAATAAATTAGCTAGTACACCCGACAATCTATGACAATTGGGTGACACTAACATTGTAACTAGTTAAAGAGACAACCTAGTACCTGACCTAGGATTGTCCAAAGGGTTGGTTATGGTCCTAAAAACTTAGGGATACATTAGTAATAACCCTAGGTTACTTAATTTAGAATCTTAATTAATTAATTGAAAAGGGTAAATCCGAAATCACAGAGCAATTTCTAGATTTCGGTTAAGAATAGAAAAACACAATCTAGTACCTAACCTAGGATGATCAAAAGGGTTAGTTATAATTATAACGACTTAAGGAAAATTTAGTAATTAACCTAGGTCAATTAATTAATTGAATTGGCAATTTAATTAATTAAACTAAAGGGGTCAAACCGAAATTCTTACACAAACCTAGTATAACTCAAGAAATATCCTAGTACTTAACTTAGGATGGTCCCAAAGAGTTAGTTATGGTTCCAATGAAAAAGGAGTACTTTAGTAATTACCCTAGGTCTCTTAATTAATTAAATTATACATAAAATTTATTAATTTAATGTTGTCAAAACGAAATTCTTAGAAAAAATTTCAGATTGGACTAATTGTTGTGTTTTCCTAGTTTTAGCCAATGTAGGAGGTGCTTTTTAGTAATTAATTAATTAATTAAGTTAATTAACTTATTTATCCATAGTTGAATGAGTCATTATCAGTTCCTGAACCTAAAACTCACTATCAAACACTCAGAGAACACAAGGCTAAAACGAACGAAAGAAAGAGGCAGAAAGTTCATAGACGTTCGAGAAGATTTCAAGGTTTCTACAAGTTTTCGTTCAAGCTAGTCTTCATAAATTAAGTTCTACTTAAGGTATGGTTTCTCTCCTGGAATTAATTCTCAAAGATTAATTTCCATTATAACGAATCCAGGAAATATCGAAAACTAGGGTGGTTCCAAAGTTCTTGTCGAACATTCCATTTCCCTAGTATCTTTGTTACAATTTCAATGTTGAATAGATTAGTCTTTATCATGTTATTGGTATGTGGTGCTTGCTGATCATAATGTGTAGGGTACTTGATTAAATAATGTTGAATGAATCTATGAATTTTATTTACTAATAACGTGATTTATAAAGATGTTATGTTCATTACAGTGTTAATATCATGTTGTCCAAAATGGCAAATAACGTTATGCCTGAAATCATAAGCTAAGATTGGTTTAAAAGATCTCTTTGATATCACGTTGGAGTGCATGTTTGCCTTATGCCAATAAAATGGCTAACAATACATTATCTAAGAATGATGAATGTAATTTTTTATAATGTAATCTTTAAATAATTAAAATATTTTCTAATTAATAAGGTATAATAACTTAAGTATGAATGAAGGTAACTTTGGCTTATGCCAATAAAGATGGTTATGTAATGTATACCCAATTTGTTATGTGAATACTAATCTTATGCCAATCACATATAGCCAAAAGTATGAAATGACAACTCAAGTACTCCTAAAATAATTCAATGAATCCATATCCAAGGTCATGAAATTAATTTGTACAAGTCCCAACATGCTCTAAAATAATGAACTATGAACTTACGTAATTCATTCAATGAAATTCTCATCGTTCATAAACAATGATATGAAGCTACTAAACGAAAGTAGGCAAGTAACGTTAGTAATAACATAACTAAAGATGCATAAGTTAAGAATTACCCCTCTCATGATCTTGAATTAGTCGTTGTGTTCATTGCGTTAAATCTTTGGATACATTATTTATATGGTGTACATGTTGATGTATTTGCAAACCATAAGATTCTTTAGTATGTTTTTACGCAAAGAGAGTTAAATCTTCGTTAGAGGAGATGGCTGGAGCTTCTTAAATATTATGAAATGAGTGTTAACTATCACCCAGGTAAGGCCAATGTAGTGGCTGTTGCTTTGAGTCGTTTGAGCATGGGCAGTGTGGCTTATATTGTTGATGAGAATACGGAGATGGTTAAGGAGGTACACCAATTTTCTAGATTGGTTGTACGACTGGTAGATACACCAAGTGGGGGTGTTTCAGTTTATTCTAATTCTGAATCCCCATTTGTTGTAGATGTCAAAGCTAAACAACATCTCGACCCAATACTCATGGAGTTGAAAGACATAGTGTTGAGTAAGCTGAATGAATCATTCTCCCTTGGGGAGGATGGTGTGGTTCTAGAGGAAGAGAGGGTAAGCAAGTTGATCCTAGTGTTCGTTTTTATGCACTTGGACTAGAAAAGAGAAACCGGATGATGGTGATGATTAGGATAAGTCCTTCAATTTCTTTTTAGAGATATGAGTTCCTTCTAAGTGGGATAGTATGGTTACTAGATGGGATAAAAATTACTAGAAGTATGTTGCATGTGCATGGTGTTTAGAAGTGTTTGTTGAAATTAAAGTTCACTAACTTCTTGCACATTGTGTTTTAGAACCCATGATTGTGTTGTAAGATGTGTTTATATGATGTTACTTTGCGTATTAGAATGTTTATATCATGAATTGACTAAAAGATGGATTTTTGGGAAATGATGTATATTACTGTAATATTTTTCCCTGCTCAATGTAAAAAATTTCAAAATTTGACTAAATAATTCTTTGGTCTAAAATTGTTGTAGTGTGGTTATAACTAATGTATATAATCATGATATTGAACATAAAATGAGTTTTTACTATTTGTAATGAAGCATGTGATTTTTGTAGTATAATGAGTTATAGAATTGTCTTCTAGTTCTTCTTGTATTGTGAATCTCTTGACTGTTTGAAATTGATGTTTTCCTCTTGATTATGTTTTATTGTTATGCTCATGATCGGCTAGTTTGATTTTCTTTTAGGAAACTCTATGTTTTAGTTTATTAGTCGATTTGGTGTTGTAAGACCATAATCGTATGTTTAATAATTGGACGATGTGAGTTATAATGAATTCATGTTTGCATTTCACGTTGCTGTTTTTGTATAGCGTAGACATAATTTTTTTGTTGCATGAATTGGGATCTGCATTAAGTTAAGTCTGATTGAGAAGGAAATTCCTCAATTTCAAATATGAATCTTCAGCTAAGCTTGAATGATATGGATCATCCAAATATGTGTAAATCATATATTCACAAAGAAGTAAAGCTCAAGTATGTTAAAGTGTTTTGGAAAATCACCCACTTTTTTTTAGATGATGAGTAGTGTCATTCGTGTACGAATGTTATTAAGGGGGGGATAATGTAACATTCTAGAAAATCACATGCCTAATGAAAAACCCGGTAGGTCTTTGAGAATGCATAGTGGAGGTACATAGACATCCCAATGCCCAATGTTGAAGAAATTGGGCATAGTATAGAAAATTGGTTAAGGAAGTTAGCCAATTTCAATAAATGTCCAATTAGGCATAATATGATCCAAGATTGTTGTACAAGAAATATAATTGTAATGAATAACCTAATAATAAAAAAAGCCCTCAACAAAATATATTAAGCAATAGGCATCCAAGTGTTAATCCTAGTACCATACCACATGACCATTTAATGTGAAGTGTCTACCGCATGACCATTTAAAATGATCATGTAAATTAAGCATTGCCCAAGGATATAGTGAGGGTCCTTGGGACAATATGTAAATATTCGAAATAACATATCAAGAATAGTTAGTTAGGAAAGTACAACCAACACATGTGCGAGCACATGGGCAAAGCATGTGCGAAACGGCCAAGAGGGGACATTTCTAACCAAATTTGGTTAGGATAGTTCCGGGGGGGGGGGGGGGCACACGTGCACATGCATTATCCAATCTATAGATAATTATAGACTCTAAACTACTTCCCTAAAAAACTGATTAACCTAGGAGAACCAAAATTAATGTATCTAGTACAGTCGACAACCTAAGACTTAATCGGGTAACATTAACCTAGGAACTAGTTAAAGAGACAACCTAGAACCTAACATAGGATTGTCCAAAGGGTTGGTTATGGTACTAAAAACGTAGGAATACTTTATTAATTACCATAAGTTACTTAGTTATTTAATTTATTTGCTTAAATAATTAAAAAGGTCAAAACCGAAATTACAAAGCAATTTCCAGATTTCGATTAAGACAAGAAAAAGATAAGACAAGAAAAAGACAACCTAGTACCTAACCTAGGATGGTACAAAGGGTTAGTTATGGTAATAAACACTTAAGGGTACTTTAGTAATTGCAATAGTTCACTTAATTTATTAACTTATACATTTAATGAATTATATTATCCATTTAATTAATTAAATTAAATGGGTCAAACCGAAATTTTTACACTAACCTTGTATAACTCAACAAACATCCTAATACTTAACCTTGGATAGTCCAAAAGGGTTTGTTATGATTCCAATGACTTCGGTGTACTTTAGTAATTACTCTATGTCCCTTAATTAATTAAATTAGCAATTTAATTAATTAATTTAAAGGGATAAAACGGAATTAATAGGAAAAAGTTCAGATTTGACAAAGTATTGTGTTTTCCTAGTTCTTGTCAATCTAGGAGGGGCTTTTTAGTAATTAAATAAATAATTAAGTTAATTAAATTATTAAGACTTATTTTAATTAGTAAATATAACTTACTAATCTTAAAACTCAAGATCAAACACTCAGACAACACAACGCTAAAACAAATGAAAGAAAGAGCCGGAAAGCTCATAGAATTTCTAAGCGATTTCAAGGTTTCTCCAAGTTTTCATTCAAGGTGGTTTTCGTAGATTATTTTCTACATAAGGTATGAGTTTTTCTATAGGAATTATTTCTCCAAGAGTACTTTCCATCATAAAGAATCCATAAAATCTCAAAAACTAGGTGGTTCCCAAGGTTCTCGTCGAACCTTCACTTTCCCTAGTATCCTTGTTACGATTTCAATGTTGAATAGATTATTCATGATCATGTTGTTGGTATATTGTGGTGGATGATATTAATTTGTAGGCTTCTTGATTATATAATGCTTAATGAACCTATGAATTGTATTTTTATGCCCTTAAGTTTTCTTTAGTGAATTAAAGAATGATATCATGGTAAGTGATGTTCGAAAACGTTAAGTGTGATCTGTGATGTCTCATTGCATAGATACTATAAATGTGATTTATGAAGATGTTATGTTCATTACAGTGTTTATATGATGCTGTCAAAAATGTGTAATAAAGTTATGCCTAAAATTATAATCAAAGATTGGTTTAAAAGATCTCTTTGAACTCACGTTGGAGTGCATGTTTGCCTTATGCCAATAAAATGGCTAACAATATATTATCTAAGAATGATGAATGAAATTTTCTATAGTGTAATCTTTAAATAAATAAAAGATTTTCTAATGAATAAGGTATAATAACTTATGTATGAGTGAATGTAACTTTGGCTTATGCCAATAAAGATAGTTATATAATCTATACCAAATTGGTTATGCCAATACTAATCTTATCCCAATCACATATCGCCAAAAGAATGAAATGAAAACTCAATCACTCTTAAAGTAATTGAATGAACCCATGTCCAAGGGCATTACATTTAGTGGGACAAGTCCCAACATGCTCTAGTAGAATTAACTATGAACTTTTGTAATTCATTCAATGAAATGCTCATTGTCCATAAACGATGATATGAAGCTACTAAATGAAAGTAAGCAAGTAACAGGAGTAATAACATAACAACAGATGTCTAAGTTAAGAAAGTGACAAGAATGGGGTGTTAAAATAAGTTATACAAGCCTCACTTACACCTAAGCTACTATGTTAAAAATACTCACGAATGAAGGTGTTATAACGTGTGAGACAAGTCTCATTAACACAAAAGATTTCATGTAAGGACAATTCACATTTCATCAATGTAATAAAGGATTACAAGTCATCAATAGAGTAAGAAATCTCAATCTAGAAGCAAGCTTCCATAATGTTTGAGTCAACTAAAAAAGATAAGAAGATAATGAAAGTGAGAAAAGCATCAATAGAAGAGTTATGATAATGTGCTTTCATGTGTAAGTCTCATGAGACGAGGCTACCACCGAGATGGATAAGTAGTATCCTTACGTCACTATTTTTTGAACTATGTCTAGCCATTACAGGAACCAGCCTGTGATTTCCACCAAATATAGCTAGTTAAGTTTCGATCTCATCTTGGCGAGTGAGATCACCTCTTTTCGGGGTAGGGTAGACACTGGATTTCATGTTTAGCCCACATGATATATGTCAGTTAATATTAAAAAATATGTTTTTGGTTCACTATAGTTTTGAGCCACTCCTTTTAAGTGTGGAGCAAACACTTGATACGGATTCACCTTAGCCGGGAATCACCCCTTTTTGGTGTGGGGCAGACACTGAATTTCATGAGTAGATCACATGATATAGATTCATTTTAATTGGTGAATCACCTCTTTTCGATGTGGGAAAGACACTGATTTTATGGTAGATCACATGATCTTTCTTCTAAAGTTTTCTCTAAGAAAGTAATCAAGAAAGATGATGGAACATATTTTCAAAGTGAGCTATGAATGTAAGAGGTTAAGAATGTCAATTTCCCATTTGATTATCCATGAAGTTTCAGCCAATAATGGGCAAAGCCAAAAAAAATGTCTTATAATGACTTCTTGTATGATGCCAATAATGAGGAGTATAAACATTATAGCAAATAAAATCTTCATAAATTCCCTAATATGAAAATGATGAAATAAGTGGTATAGCCAAAATAAAGTAGCTTATGAAGTGTTAATGAATACATAATGTAATGAATGACTCGTTGTAAGGATAGTGAAATCATTCCTTAATCCTTGTATTACTTACTTGATACATTGTGGGTATGAGACTACAATGAATCATGCACTTGTAAGTAAAACATAGTACCAATGGAATTATTGAACTACACAACAAAAAGAAGAAAAAGACTTAAAAATAAACTAAGTGTCAACTATAGAGCTCTCAGGTTAGGGGATACTAAAATTTCAAATCTTCGCCCAAGTTGTTATAAAAATATTTTAATGATTCTAATGTATTCTAATCAAATAGAAACTGAGTTTTGTGCTTTGAATACATCAAAGTAAATCATATTTGTACCACAATTCACAACTAAGAGATTAGGAAATTTTACTGACTACACTTTCCAGAATTGTCATGTTGTTTAAGAAGAGCTTTCTTTGATCATGCATAGCCTAATATGTATGTGTGCATAAATCCATAGTTAGTACAAGTGGTGTACTAACCCCATAAAATTTACTATTTTATAGGTGCAAGTCAGAGAGAAGTTGAAGACTCATCGCAGCAGTTTGGACTCAGCGTTCTCCGGACCATTTGGTAGGTCCTCTTGATTTCGAGGATGCAACAGTTTTGAGTCTAGCATTTGTATTAGGACATAGCTAGTGGATGTTGTCCCTAGAGTTTATTTCATACAATTACTCGAAGCTTCGTATTAAGGCCGTTTTGGCAAACTACTATGATATGTTATTCTTTGATTTGAATTGATTCCACAATTTTTAGATGGTTGTCCTTTACCTTGAGCTTAGTAAATGATGTATCTACGTAAGAAGTATATGAAGTCTATGTATACTTCATTAGTTTAAAATGTTTGAAATTTTCTGTAAATTAAATAGCTGAATGTGATGAATGAAAGAAGAGGCTTGTCTGCGACCTCTGAGAGGCCAACAACGCTGATTGTGATCCTGATTCCAAAATCCTGGTCGTGACAACTTCAATGCTTCTACACATGTTTGTGAGTCTATTCTAGAAGAGAGAGTCTCTTGATTGTCCCATTTATTTCAATCACAATAGTACCATGGTTGATCTAATTGAGTTAGACATGGTAGAATTCAATGTTATTATTTTTATTGAGTTGCTTCATGTTTTTCATGCCTCAGTTGAATGTAGGACTGAAGTCATCACATTTTAGTTTCCAACTGATGAAGTCTTAGAGTGGAAAAGTAGTTCAGCAGTGCCTAAGGGTCGTTTCATTTTGTACCTTAAGGGAAAGAAGTTATTTCTTATGGATGTATCTATCACTTGGTCCAAGTTAACGAATTTAACATTTAGATACCTCCTATTCATTTAGTTTCTATCGTAAAAGTTTTTTCCCTCCTAAAGACAGATAGAATTTTGTATATACATTAATCGAGATACTCGTCCTATAACTACTCTACCATAGAGTTGTAAGAGCTTACAAACCAACTAAGAGACATCCTAGAAAAAGGTTTTATCCAACCGAGTGACTCACCTTGGGGCGCTCCAGTTTTATTTGTGACGAAGAAAGACTATTTACTTAGGATATGCATAGATTACCATTACTTGAACAAGGTTACCATCAATAAGAAATATCCTCTTCAAAGGATTGATGATTTATGAAAATCGACTTTAGGGTGCCACCTGTTTTCAAAAATATACCTCAGGTCTGGCTAGCATATGTTAAGAGTTTCGGAATGTAATATTTTGACTAACGACTTCAGAACCTTATGTGGTCATTATGAGTTTTTTTACATGTCCTTTAGTTTGACAAATACACCTGTAATGTTTATGGACCTTATTAATAGAGTCTTCAAACCCTATTTGGATATGTTTGTTATCATCTTCATTGATTAAACACTAACCTATTCAAGGAATAAAAAAGATGTTGCTAGTCATCTCATAATAGTTCACCAGGCATTGAAACATATAAATTTGTGTGCAATGTTTTCTAAGTGTATGTTTAGGTTTGACTATGTTGAGTTCTTGGGCCACATCGTGTCTTGAGAGGGAATAAAAGTTGATACTCAGAAAATTAAGGCAGTGAAAAATTGGAAATGATCTACATATCCAACTAATAATAGGATTTTCATGGGTTTACCTTTTTAAAATAGAAGGTTTGTAAAGGGGTTGCCATGTATTTTATCCCCTTTTACCAAGTTAAATCAAAATACAATTAAGTTTCAATGGTCTAAACCTTGTGAGAATAGCATTCATGAAATGAAAAAGAGGTTGAGTACTGCCTCAATTTTTACCTTACCAGATGGTACTAAATGTTTTATAGTGTATTATTAAACATCTAGAGTCGTGTTGTGTTGCTTATTAATGTAGAATGAAAAATTTATAGCTCATTCCTCAAGACATGTTAAAGTTCATGAGAAGAGTTGTCCAACTAATGACATAGACTTAGTTGCTGTAGATTTCGCTTTGAGATATGACATCATTATTTTTATGGTGTCCACATTGATGCATTTAGTCATCACAAGAGCAAACAATATGTTTTTACTTAGAAAGAACTTTTTATTAGACAAAGTAGGTGATTGTAATTGATCAAGGATTATGACATGAGTTTTCTTTACACCTAAGTAAGGCTAATGTTGATGGTGATTCCTTAAGCAGGTAATCCATAGGTAGTATAACCCATGTTGATGAAGAAAAATAAGAGTTAGCCAAATATGTGCATAGACTTTCACGCTTGGAAGTAAGACTAATGGATTCCATAGTAGGGGGAATAGTGGTAATGAATGGGGTCGAGTAATCATAAATGTCAAAAAAAGGACAAGAAAGACCAAGATCCACTTTTGCTTGAATTGAAGCTAATTTACATAAGCAAAAAGTTTTAGCTTTTGAACAAGGGAGAGAATGTTTTTTGAGACACGAAGGCAGATTTTGTATCAATGGTGGATGGTCTCAAAGAGAGAATCATGTAAAAATATTATAGCTCCAACTATTTCAATCATTTGGGTTCGACAAATACATTTATCGATTTGAGAAAAGACTATTGGTGGAATGTTATGAAGAAGGGCAATGCATTATTTGTTTTAGGTGCCATAATTGCCAACAAGTTGATGTAGAGAACCAAATGCCTGGTGGTTTGACTCAGAAATAGAACTTACACAATGGAAGTTGGAGGTGATTACATCATCACAGGGTTTCCATGGTCACGCAGGCAACACTATTTTATTTGGGTGATTGTCGATAAAATGAAAAAGTCATCCCATTTTCTACTTGTAAAGACTACCCATTCAACACAAGATTAGCATGGTTATCTATTTAAGTGGTTATAAAACTTCATGGAGTCCCAGTCTCTATTATTTAAGTCAGGGTGCACAATTTACTTCATAATTTTGGAAACCTTTTCTGAAAAGTTTGGATTTACAGATTAGCTTAAGTTCTACCTTTCACAATTAGACTAATGGGAAAGTAGAGCGCTGATGAGTCCATTGATTGGGCTTAATTAGGGAAATATTTTATTAGAAATAGTATCCTCTAATTCTTGCAGTATCTCATTAACTGATGAAAACTCCTATGTCTCAGGTATTTGAAGATGTAAGAAAATGATGGATATTAAGTCTCAAAAAGGAAAAAATAGGCTGAAGAATTCAAAGAAATGTATTCTTCAGTGTCATCGAGTCCACTTGGCGGATTGACAATGAGGCATACTTTTCCTTTTAATGTAGCGTGCTGAGTTCGGTAGGAAGGGATCAAATCGATAGAAGAGAAGACCAGTCGACGCATGGCCGAGTAGTTCCGTGAAGTAGTATATTATTGCCCAATGAACCAAAGCACGACAATGCTGAAGACTATACTAGAAAATGGTGGACTACACAAATAGGCAAATTTCCAAGTCAATCGACGATTACAACTAAAGTCGTTGAATCATCCGTTTCAGCACAAAGCTAAAATGTATAAATACTAGTAGATTTGTTGTTTTTAGGGAGTTGAATCGTTATAGGAGAATTCCAACTTAGAGACAAACAATATTATTTTTTCTTACTACTTTATTTTACTCTAATATATTGTAAGGATTTTGAAGACTTCATTTGTCATAAAAATTTCGTTTCAAAACCATTGAAGGTATAGTTTCTATTTGTTAATGTGCTCCTAACCCCCCCCCCCCATTCTTGGGTTGTAATGTAGCATATATGGGTTAAAATTGTTGTTTGGTCTTGCTTGTTGGTCGATTAAATGTAGTTTAATAATTATTTCGTCTAGTGGTTGTAGTTATATCTTGAGTTTTATAGTTGCAAATACAAGTTCACCCATGTGTTATTGGTTTGCTCGAGAGAGAAGTAGCTAAACATCGCTAGTTTGATGGCCTAAGGTGTAACTCAATATGAGGCTCATGCTGAGAGAGTGTGTAATACCTAAAATGACTTAGGTAAAGCTAGAGCCTAATATTTTCGTAATGATAATATGAGATCCTTAAATTGTCTATAATGTTGTATTGAGGCAATATCTAGAGTTCAGGTGATTTGGAAGTGAAACGTCAAAGGACGACGAAGACGTTCGACTATTAAGTCATCTATGTGCCTCACATGTGATTATATGCACATATGTGTATTTTATAAGTTAGTGAGGTGTAAATATGAGTTATGATTGGGTATATACATAGTGTGTGATGTTTCGTTGAGTTTTGATGTCAAACGTTTAAGAACATCGATGATGTTCACAGGAATTGCCTTGGAACGACCTTGTGTGTCTATGCATGTTTCGTTGAGTTATACATGTTCGTATTTTATTAAATTCATGGGAGAGGTCCTAAATTCGTATACAAACATATATGGATAGGAAGCATTTTGGCAAAAGTTCCTAAGGACCATCTAAGTGTCCTTGAAGAAGGACCCATATTTGTGGCCAAGACTGCCTAATGCAATCCCACCTACAAATAGCAAACGATGGCCAGTGGGCTTGGTCGACGTCCCTTAAGTGGAGGGCATCGTTTGGAACATATCCTAGGGAGAGAAGCTCCAATTTCCATCCTCTGAACCAATTGACAGAGGACAGAATGGTCCGTTGGTGGACTGATGCCCCGTCGATGGGCAATCTCGATTTGGGTCTGTCTCTGCGCAACTCCTGTTAAGATCAAGGGGTGAAGTTGTAAGGGGTGAAGGGGACTTCATGTTGGCCTCGGCATCCCATGTTGCACCCTGAACTAAGTGGTTCTTCCATAACACCTTTACGAGAGCCACCTCCTTCTTCCTTAAATACTTTTCATGTCTATCAAGGATTTCAACTGGAACCTCCTTATAAGAGAGGTTCTCTTTCACACCTAGACCCTCAATAGGAAGAATGGACTCGGGATAACCGATACACTTCTTATTTATAAAGACATGGTGTAAATCCCGAAACCACAAGCTAGCAGGTAGTGACAATCTCGGATTGCAACCGGCATACTTGATATCTCAGAGGTCTTGTACAAGACTTTGCATGTCATTCATTGCATAAACATAGTGAAAAGCAGTGCGAAATTAAAACTTTTCACTTAACATATCGTAGTATTTAAAAACTCTTTCATATAACGCAATAGGAAATACTAAGTCTCAATCTCATAATCTTAAGACACAAGAAACTTGGGACACGACCCATACTTCAATAAGAAAATAGAAATACTTAGTCAATTACAATACTTAAAATGGAAACATTAAAGATATATATGCCCTCAGTCAAATGAGGACATACTTCAACCTATCTTCAACAATGCTAGGGTTCAAGTCTTCCTTCCCAAAATCTCCTCACCTACCAAGAACTCTATAGATAGATAAATAAAAGCATGGAGTTAGTACAAGGACATATACTAAGTATGACATTATGCATAAAAAATCATGAAAACGGACATTAATTGGAAATATGCATCAAAAGAATTACATTAACCAACTTAGAAACACATATAGAAACATTTAAATGAATTAATGCATTTTTCAGGATAAGTTAACAATGAGTTGATTCAGTGTTACAGTGAAGCGTCTTCATTGTAAAGTGAAGTACTTAACCTTCACTTTAGACACCTTTAAGAATGTAATTATCCCACTCAAAGCTATCCTAAGATTAACTTAAATCACACACAGAGAGACCGCCCATACACCCTCTCTAGATGTTCCTAAAAGACCCTTAAGATTACTTATAATGAGTCACATACATACTTACAAAGACTCATAAACATCAAGGTAAGATTCTTATACCAAAGGTGACTCTAAGTCTCACTTGAGTTAGTTGTCAATCGACCGCCCATACAATATCTTACAAACATTTTCAAGAGATCCTATAGACTCCCTGGATAAAATCATATTGACTTAACACACCAAACGTAGATGATATGACACTTTCCTTCCAAAAGCTATCAAAAGACCTGCTTAAGTACTCAAGAAGATAACGTCCATGATTGAACTCTTCAAGATTACCTTAGATAAGGTCCACAAAATTAAACATCTTTCCTAACTAAAGTCATTCTCAAGACTTCCAAAGATAAGACATGAAGAGATCATCCCTTATGCCCTCTTCACAATTTAGCTAAGGAATCCTTATGTCACTTTTGATTAGGTACTCATTCATTTACATACTTAGTAACATATGTCATTAATTCATTATTTCATTAAGACTCATACATCACATAAAAGACAATCAAATAATGGTCTTGGACAAAACTCTCTTCCTTTTCTTTTCCTTCTTTCTCTATTGGAAGACACCATTGAAGACCAAGATAGGGGTGTGTCTCAATCCCAATGATTATGTTATGAATTGATTTTTTTATGATTTATTTTTGATTTTATGAGTAGATTAACATATATTCTAACTTAATAATGATATATCTTGATAGTTTGGTCTAGTTTGTAGAAGATGACCCTTAACCATTAACCCTAGGTTCGATCTTGATATGAATTACGTTATATTTGGTTCAATTAACTTGGTAATTGGTTTAATTACTAATAGATTTTGTTAAACTAATAATTAATTAATTAGGGTGAGTCATAGGCTTTGATGCTAGTTCTTGAGAAGATGATCTAGGTTATAAAATATATTGTGAATTAACCTAAGTATCTTGTCTTAACCTATAATCTAGTATTGAATTGTGATGTAGTAATTCTTCTAGCCTTGTTATCATGTTGATTATTGACTTATGATGATTTATACCCATATTGGGTTTAATTGAGGGTTTATGCTAAGACCTTGATGATGAACTATGATGGAGATTTGTACGTCTTATGATCCCTATCCTTTACTTCAAATTATAGTTAATTGTGATTAAGTCATAATGTTGTATTGGAGTATGCTTTGTATTAGGATTGATAGGGTGGTATGATGTTGAATTGAAATATCTTGACTATGAATTGTTAGGTGTCAGCTTAAATGTAAATGTTATAAGGATGGTGAATGATTTACCAATGTGCCTTATCATGATATGAATATTTTAATGTGCTAACCTCACCTATATGAATTATCATGAAAGGATTTATACTCATTCAATTATTAATGGGCTATTGATGATGATTATTATACAAGGGGTAGACCATATGACCTAAACTAAGTTATGATTGATAATAAAGGCTTAAAGACATTACTCTAAAAAATAAGTACTCTAGCGTAGCACCGATGGACTAATAGTTGGGAGTGTCCCATCATACATAGGGAAGGTAGGATCACTAATGTACTCTTCAGATTGGATACTACAATGCATGTTGCATAAAGAGGGTCTAAACTATATCTCCTAATTCTTGAACTTTGTTGCCCCTATGGGAATACTAGCTAGTGGATCCACGTAGTTTCTATGTTTCATGTTTTGATACTACCTTGGAAAGTAGTCGGCCTTCCTTCGGTGTAGGGTTATATGACTCCGGACTCCACACTAGCTCACGTGGTCTAGTCAGTTAAGACAGGATATTCCCAAAGGTAAAATTAACTAAAGGATTGAGCTCTAACAAGGATAGTCTAAGGGGTCTAGCATTGTCTAGGTAGGGGTATGAGACTCTACCTAAGAATTGAACTAGTTAGCCTTGAGGGGAGTCTTAGAAGGTTGTTCTTATCTTCGATTATGCTTATAATGTTATATGACATATATATGATGAACGTGCACATTGTTATCTTCGATTATGCTTATTATTTTTCTTACTACTTTATTTTACTCTAATATATTGTAAGGATTTTGAAGACTTCATTTGTCATAAAAATTTCGTTTCAAAACCATTGAAGGTATAGTTTCTATTTGTTAATGTGCTCCTAACCCTCCCCCCCCATTCTTGGGTTGTAAGGTAGCATATATGGGTTAAAATTGTTGTTTGGTCTTGCTTGTTGGTCGATTAAATGTAGTTTAATAATTATTTCGTCTAGTGGTTGTAGTTATATCTTGAGTTTTATAGTTGCAAATACAAGTTCACCTATGTGTTTTTGGTTTGCTCGAGAGAGAAGTAGCTAAACATCGCTAGTTTGATGGCCTAAGGTGTAACTCAATATGAGGCTCATGCTGAGAGAGTGTGTAATACCTAAAATGACTTAGGTAAAGCTAGAGCCTAATATTTTCGTAATGATAATATGAGATCCTTAAATTGTCTATAATGTTGTATTGAGGCAATATCTAGAGTTCAGGTGATTTGGAAGTGAAACGTCAAAGGACGACGAAGACGTTCGACTATTAAGTCATCTATGTGCCTCACATGTGATTATATGCACATATGTGTATTTTATAAGTTAGTGAGGTGTATATATGAGTTATGATTGGGTATATACATAGTGTGTGATGTTTCGTTGAGTTTTGATGTCAAACATTTAAGAACATCGATGATGTTCACAAGAATTGCCTTGGAACGACCTTGTGTGTCTATGCATGTTTCGTTGAGTTATACATGTTCGTATTTTATTAAATTCATGGGAGAGGTCCTAAATTCGTATACAAACATATATGGATAGGAAGCATTTTGGCAAAAGTTCCTAAGGACCATCTAAGTGTCCTTGAAGAAGGACCCATATTTGTGGCCAAGACTGCCTAATGCAATCCCACCTACAAATAGCAAACGATGGCCAGTGGGCTTGGTCGACGCCCCTTAAGTGGAGGGCATCGTTTGGAACATATCCTAGGGAGAGAAGCTCCAATTTCCATCCTCTGAACCAATTGACAGAGGACAGAATGGTCCGTTGGTGGACTGACGCCCCGTCGATGGGCAATCTCGATTTGGGTCTGTCTCTGCGCAACTCCTGTTAAGATCAAGGGGTGAGGTTGTAAGGGGTGAAGTTGTAAATTCACCCCACATCCAAATAATATAAAAGGAATTTACGTAGGGGTCTTGGGTATTTTAAACGTTTTTGTAAATCTTTAACACTTGGAAGATTTCATTTTTTAAAAATCAAAACCCAAATTCATTTAGAAATTTTCTAGAATTCAATTGGATCTAAAACACTAGGAAGGACTTAGATTGAAGAATTGAGTGAGATTGTTCATCAAATTGAAGGATTAGATATATTTAGGTATGATTTTTTATCTTTGAAACTGTATGCATCAATGAGCACTACTTTAAAAAAAGTTCTCTAAAGTTTTCAAAGATTAATTGACCAATTTCATGATATATCCATGAGTTCTTGCATTAAAGGTTTTAAAGCATTACATATCGATTGAATTGTAGTTAATTATATTAGTTTAACTCAATTAACCTATGAGCCCATGAAATTTATGAACCCTAGTTTTTGAGTAAGGTATGGGACAAGTCATATTGATCTAATGCTTATGAATTCTAATGTATTTTGCTATGGGCTATTGAATGATGTGATAATTATATTGAATTGATATATAGGATGCCTTAGATTGATGAATATATAGTTAATTTACCTAGTTTCACTGAGTATTGTAATAATTGAATTGGATTATTGGTTATGGACATGGGTAAGAGCCTTATGATATTGAATTGGATGATTTACCGTTGGATTAAAGTGTTGAGAATGTAATGGTGGTACGCTGCCCTAATTCTCTTTATATTATCTTATTTTTACTTCAATTATGTTGTGACTGATATGGTTCAATTATGGTGGCGGTGTTATGTGCTTTACTTGCAATTGATGTGGCGTTGGCGGTGTTACTTTATATATTATAATGATCATGGCTTTGTCGGCAAACTACTTGAAGTATTGTGATGATTTTGTAAGTTGATTATGTGAAGTTTGATAATCTCTATATACATGATAATTAATGTGAATGTAGAGGTCTTTTTCTGTTGAAGCTATTGAGGTGATCATGTTAGACTATGATTATGACTTTACGTGTATAGTCTTAGGGTTGTGAACGGTTATTCCTACTTGACTCTATGAGTCTATGATGTTCATATTAATAATGTTATGGTAGTGTATAGGATGACTTAAGGATGATAATTGTTACTTCTATGTGCTTGTAGAATGACATGTAATATGTGTTAAAGTGAGGTATGTTGTGCCTTGTCTTGGTTGACTTGTGTCCCTTACTTGATGCATGTATGAATGTTAATATGATATGTCTTGCTTTAGAATGCAAAAGACTCTTAGTCTTGTATGTATGAATGGTATGAGATCTGAAATAATGTTAAGTGGATCCTTACCGTGAAACCTTGAACCTAGTGGTAAAGTTATGAATGTTGAGGTCGAAAATCGTATTGGTATCCTTCAAGTAAAGGAATGATAGAATTAAGCTTGGTTGGCTGTAATGAAATCATATAAATCCTTAGTAAAGTCATTATAAGCTACTTGTCGCCATTGTAAGGTAATTCTAGTGGACATCTTTTTTAGGGTAAATGTGATTGGGTTATGAACTAGATATTGAACCGCTTTATATGAATCTTTAATGTGAATTACTCTATAAGAACAAAGGCTAACACTGAGTGAGTATGGTAAGGAAAGTAGCTCTAGTTAAAGGATGATACAAGAGTACAAATCAAGCCCTTCATATTCCTTAACCATGTGCCTACATGGGATTTGTCAAAGTTATACCATTGGCAAGTAGAAAACACCCGTTGAAGTAGGTTAGATCTCCGGATTCCATGTCTAGCTATCATGGTCTATGTCGGTTGTTGCCTATTTACATCATATGAGATACCTACAAGCATTATACAAGTTCTATGAGGTTTAGGTAGTGGTATGAGACAATATCTAGACATTTCACATTAAGCTTTGAAGGTGTTAGTTAGAGTCCCTAGGACTTTTCCATGACCATTACTTGAATGTCTCTTATGAGATTACTAGGTCTTAAATGAACTAATGAATGTAATGACTTAAATTAAATAAGCATTTTAAATGAAGAAGTACCAATATAGAGTAGTTAGGGTTGTCTATGTCATGATAAGAATCTAGACCCCACGCGAGACCGGCATTGTTGACATCTCAGAGGTCGTAGACAACCTACTTACGTCATTCTTACTTGAACTAGATTAATTTTAGCGGAAAATTTGAACTTTTTATTTTCTTATTTCATGATAAACATTTTGAACTTAACATCATAGGTGTTCACAAATCTACCATCTAATATAGAGGTAATCAAATGAAAGAAATAGTTCATAATTGCATTAAAAGTATTTTTGCCAAAACGGCACCAATACAAAGTTTGAAATAAAAGTAGAAAGAAACACTAGTGGAACATACTCCACTAGCTAAAGCCTATATCTAATCTATATAATCACGGTATACATCCTCGAAAGCATGAGGGCCTACTAAGTCCGTAGGAAAGAGCCACGTCCGAATAGCTATACGTCAAACTATAAACTCTAGCGTCCACCTATGCCTGCACCTAAAATATAGAGTTGTAAGGGATTATTACACACTTGTATTAAGTATGGGTATGTGCAAGCACACACCAAGTACATGCATGATTAAGAATAGCTCTTTGCTAACAACATGATTATCAAAGTCAAGTCAGTGGACTGCCCAAATTAGGATTAGTAAAGTTAGTGAACGTTCAAAATTTGGATTAGGAAAGTCATGCCATGAGAGTAGCATGCATAATCATACTTATGATATTGCACACAACACATAACATCTAACTCATAGCACATATCATATTGCATATAGCACATAATATATTTTATAGTATTCATTTATATGCCATGAGACCTTGGAATTATGGACTTGACATTAAGACTTTCAAAAATGAGGGATCAACACATGGGGCGTCAATTAGGGAGTCTTCCTTCACAAACACAGAATCTACTTCCTTCATTCATACGTACTTCATTTCATTAATTCATAATCTAGTGTAAACAGCAGCTACACCTAGGAGGTAGTTTAAGACTCTCATCGGGTTTGCTGTGCAATGAACAAGAATGACCTAGTATCACTACTTGAGTCTAGCACACCTCTTGATTGTCGTATCCTAACACCTTTGGTATCATTCATTTCATCTAGTACATCATTTGAGGCTGGCCACATTCATTCGTTAGGAACATAAAATTTAACCGATAAAGATCATGTGAGTATCATGAAATCCATTGTCCGCCCCAAACCAAAAAGAGGTGGAATCACCAGCCAAAGTGACCCAAAACATGCTAGTGTAAATAGGTGATTGAATCCTGCTAGATACCTATATTTCCAGTTAAGGTTCAAAGACTAGGAGATATAAAGTGACCTATACCCGACATGCTGGACAATCTCATCTCATGAGAGTTACGTAAACCTCCACCATTCCCGATAGAAGGAATCACCGCTTATAGGTAATCTATCGGTGCTCAGTATAGAGTTCCATTTAATTAAACTAATACATCATGGAAGCTGACTTCTAGTATGAGGACATCATATCTTAATATATGATTTATCATCTCATCATTAGTATTAAGTGTGTTAATCTCAATACTTTCATTAGAATGTTCATAGAGACTGGTCTCTTCATTAACTTTACACACCCATAAGTGATTATGTTTTTGTAACATTAACTTAGGCTCATTTGAGATTGGTCACATCTTTTACATTATCCTGATATCATGTTGTTACCACAATCATTAACATTAGCACATTTACTCTTCATAATTACTCACCCATGTTTACGTTAATATTCATTTAATCATATGCCAATGTACATGGACATTTAGTGTGTTTCACACTCTTACTTAACCCTTCTAGGGTTTCATCATTTCATTGTTCATTTCATTTTATGCCAAAGCACTTGGCCATTTAGTGCATCTTACACTTGTACTTAACCCTTCTAGGGTTTCATCATTTCATTACATGCATATTAGGTTCACTTATCTTTTATCGTATGCTAGACTTATGGGTCTATACATATAAGCCATGAGGCTTCATTCATAGTCTGTTAAGTGACTCATAGCTTTCTAAGATTATTTAGTACAAGTTTTATGTATCTTGTATGTATGCCAAGATTTCTATTCCGATCTAAGTAGGTGACATTATTCTTGAACAATTAATTCACGTACGATTTATTTATCAATATGTTAATTTGGGTCAAGGGAACCCAAGTTCAAATCCCTTGAACAACACTTACATTTTTCCTTTATCATATTTTTTGTCCTCATGACATTGGGACCCTAGATCGAACCCCAACATCAACATTTCTTTTTAGTTCATTTTTTTCTAGAACTTTTCTCCTTTTGCCCATGGGTTGTGTGATCAAACCCCCACAACCTTTCTTTATTTTTTCCTTTATTTCTCTTGGGACATAGAGGTTGTGGTTTCTAACCCCCATAGCCTCTTTATTTTTATTTTCATTTAAAAATAAACTACTTAAGCGTTGGTAGTGAGGTTGTGGGATCGAGCCCCCACATCCTCACTTTTTTTTTTTAATTTCTCTCTTTGTCTCCTCCTTAAGACAAGAGGTGATGGGTTCAAACCCCAATCCTCCCATTATTTTTATTAATTAAAAAATCCCCTCTTACTCTCTTGTTTGTCCAACAGGTTGTGGGTTCGAATCCCACACCTCTCATATATTTTTTTTAATCTTTCATGTAGTGAGGTCTTGGGTTCAATCCCCATTGACGTCACATATTTTAAATATATTTTTAACCACTAAACGTCAAGTATTCTGGCCGAAAATTTCATCACCAAGTGCTGGAAATTTTATCAAAATTTCTAGCCTTTATTTCATAACATCCATACGTTTGTTTTGAGGTAATTTAACAATTCGTTTAGCACATTTTTAGGTGTAGATTCATTGTTGTTTTAGCTTAGATTTTTCCACTTAAGATCAGCCACATTACTCTTCATTTAACATCACAATTCACACAACTTATGCACAATAATTCCAATCATACAACAAGCCATTTTAAGACTTCAAATGGAGAAAAACAACAAACATTTTACACACTGCACCACATCATTTTCGATTGACATCATTAAACATGCTTACTATTTCCAAACATAAAATCATAAGGAACATCATATTTCACACTTATCTACCAGAAACTATACCAACAACATGATTTTAAAACTAATTTAGTCTGAAATCGGAAGAAGAATAGGGACAAGGAGTTTAACAATAAAGGGGACAACCCTAGTTTAATACGTTGAATTTTGTAGAACGAAGTTTTTCTTGGAGTAAGGATTCAAAGAGAGAAAACTCATACGTTGTTGTATATTTCCACACCTTCCAAGTGCTTCCCATAACCTTCCCTAAACCTTAAACACAAACCCGTCGAGAAGATGATGCAAAGTTTTCGTTTATTAAGTTAGCTTGGTTGCTTGTATATTTTTTTTCTGTAACTTAAATGTGTGTAGAGAACTTTTGATTGTTTTCTTATGTTTTTATCTTGTGTTTTTTCAGCAAATAAAAACAATTTTGAGGAGAGAGAGAGAGATTTAGGCATGAGAGAGAGAGTTTGTGTGAGATAGTGCATCTTCAAAACAAGGATAGTTGTCAAGACTTAGTCAATTAAAAAAAAACTTAACTAATAAATTAATAAATAAATAATAATTAACAATAATATCTGATTTTCCTTTTTAAATCAGCCATTAGTTTTTAATTTATTTAATTAATTCACCAATAACAAAAATCAAATTAAATCATTGCTCCCACTTAGGTTCGATCCCGGGTGGAGCAAGACTTCATTTCAAGGAGTCAATTTCGGACCTCTCTCCCCAAATTTCCCCTCCACTTTATTAATTAAATAATAAATTAAAGATTTAGGGTAATTAATATACTACCCTTAGCCAGGAAAAAAAATCATTTTACCCATAGACCCTTCAAACCTAAGGTTTCTTCTTTTTAAGTCCGGTAAAGACTCATTTGAGTAATTCTTCGTATTCCAGAGCCCTACATGGTTGGACCCAAGCTTTACAAGCTCAAATAACATCCCAAGTTAGTTGTATTGGCTGTAGCAAGGGTTTTGAGGTGTAGTTCTACACACATCAATCCGTGTGAACCCTGATCTAATTGTAGGTATTGTTGACACATTAAGCATTTCTTATCTTATCCATTTTAGGGTTTTTATAGTCTAGTTAATGTGTCAAGGGGGAAGATGTTTATTATGTAGTGATATAAGCCTTAGGTAGTCTTAAGGATTATTTAGGTAATCTTGAATAGGTAAATCATGGGCAGAATCTTCTTGATTAACTTAAGTAGGTCTTTTGATAGCCTTTCGAAGTAGAATGTCTTATTATCTATATGTTGATGTATTAAATGAGAATGACTCTATCCTAGATAATATATATGATCTATTAATTGTGTATGTAAGGGATTGTATGCGCGTTTGCTTCACAACTCACTCAAGTGAGACTTAGAATCACCTTTGGTAGGAGAATCTCCTGTTCATATATGTGATGCTTTGTAAGTGTGTTGACCTCATTATATTTGGTCTTAAGTATCATTTAAGTGTGCCTACAGAGTTTGTATGGGCAGTCTCTCTTTGTTTTTCTTAAGTGAGTCTTAGGATAGCTTTTAGTGAAGGACCTTCACTATAACATTGAATTGGTTCATTGTAAAGTGACCCTAAAAATGTGATAAATGCTCTAAGTGATTTATTATGTGTGTATAAGTTGTTAATTGTTATTGTTATGATCATAAAATAGTGTATAATTAAAAAAGCATGTTTGTAATAAAAATGTCCGTTTTACATGATTTTATGCATAAAGCCATACTTACTACAAATGTTTGTATCTACTCCATACATTTGTTTACCTTTAAAGTTTTAGGTGAAAGGTGAGAAGGATCGTTAAGGAAATCTTGGATTCTGAAGTCGTTCAAATAAAAAGAAGTATGTCCTCAATTTACCCGAGGGCATGCATATATATCTTTTATTTCAATGTATTGTAATAGACTACGTATTTCTTATATTCATATTGTATGGGTCAATTCCCAAGTATTCTTGAGATTAAGGATGACATATGTTGATACTTAGCATTTCTATTATTTTATATGAAAAGATGTTTTAAGATAATCGTGTGAAAAGCTTTAATTCCGCACTACTTTTTATACTTGTATATAGGATAAACGATACATAAGGTCTTGTACAAGACCTCTGAGAGGTCAAGTAAGCCGGCTATCTTTTAAGAATGCCATATCTTCTAGGATGTTGTTTCGGGATGTGACAATCTTGGTATTAGAGCATAGGTTAATTAAAGTAGTGTTAGGAATCAAAAAGTATCATAAAGCCACGTCTTTTAGAATCTTGACCATCGGTGTGAGTCGCGACACATCTATGGGTAAAAGTCTATAGGACGATAGAGTTTCCCTTCTTTTCTACTCCTATGTCGTGCCATCCCTTGTGTCTAATCTGAGGGATGAGATGAGTAGATTTGTTACCAGAGTCGCCGATCTAGTGAGGAAGGAATGTCCAACGACCATGCTACATGATGACATGACCCTAGCTTGACTCATGGTGTATGACCAATCAATTGAAGAGTCCAAACTTTAGAGGATATCTAGTAACTTGAAATGGAGAAGTTGTACTTACAAAGATCAAACTAGGTTAAAAAAGAGGCATGAAATTCAAGAAGAACATACAAGTGCTAAGGTGAAATTACAGAAAGGAGGTTGTTCACAAAATTGAAAACCTACATATGTCACTTGTGGAAAGAGGCACTATGGGAAGTGTCTACTCAACACTAGTGGTTGCTTGGATTTTAGTAAATGATTCAAGGTGAGATATTTTCCTACCATTGAGGCTAGAGGAAGAGAGGGTAAACAAGTTGCTCTTTATGTTAAAAAAGGATGATGCTCCAAATAAGAGGCATTTCTATGCACTCCAAACTAAAGGATCAAAACTGGATGAGGATAAATAATAATGGTAAGTTATTGTTTTTCTTTAGTGTTATGAGTTCCTTTTAAGTGGGGGAGTATGGTGAGTTTTTTATTGATTGTTTAATATTTTCTATTCAACTCAAGCTTGAGAGTAGAAAGTCATAGAACTATGTTGCATGTTGCTTTGTGTGTAGAGGTTCTGTTGAAATTGAATTTCGTTGATTCCTTGCGTTGTGAGTATCATGAAGTTATGATTATGTTGTAAGATGTCTTTATGTGGTTCTACATTGCATAGTAGCATGTTTCCATCATGAATAGCCTAAAAGCTACATTTTTGAAAAATGTTGAAAATTTCATTGTAGCATTGCCTGAATTTTAACTATAAAAATTGTAAGAAAATTAACTAATTCATTTATTCGTCGAATATTGTTGCAATGTGGTTAGAACTGATGTATATGACGATGATACTGAATATAAAATGAATTTTTGCTATTTGGAATAAAGGATGTGAGTTTTATAGAATATGAGTTTCAAAATTTATTATAATAACTTGTTGCGTTGTGGTTCTCTTGATTATGTGGAATTGATGATTTATTTTTGATTATGTTTCATATGGTATGATTATGAGCTACTAATTGAATATCTATTTTTGGAAGTGTTCGGATAGTGACAGTGTCATTCCAGGACGAATGTTGCCCAGTTAGGGGAGATTGTAATACCTAAAATGACTTCGGTGAAGATAGAGCATAATATGGTTATAATGATAGTATAAGGTCCTAAAATGTTCTATAATATGCTATTTAGTTAATGTCTACAGTTTAGGTGATTTGGAAGTGAAACGTCAAGCAATGACTAAGACGTTCAACGACTAAGTCACATATATGCCTCATATGTGTTTATTTTGCATATATGTGTATTTTATGAGTTACTGAGGTCTTCATTTGAGTTATTATAGTGTTTATAGGTAGTGTGTAATGTTTTGTGGAGTTTGGAGGTGAAACGTCCAAGAACATCCATGATGTTCGAAAGGTTTTCCTTAAAACGACCTTGTTTGTCTATGCATGTTTCATCGAGTTTTACAAGTTTGCTTTTGATTAAATTCATGTGATTGGTCCTAAAAAATATACAAACATTTTTGGGTTTGAAAATTACATGTAAACACGCCCAATAACCATCAAAAGGTCATTGAGGAAAGACCCATCTTGGTGGCCAAGACTGCCTAAAGTATTCCCACCTACGAATGGCTAACGACGGCCTGTGGCCTAGTCGACGCCCCGTAGGTGGAGGGAGTCATTTGGTACTTAGAATAGGGAGATAAGACCCCATTTTCCAGCCTCTGAACCATGAATGGACGACATAACGGTCTATTGGTGGACTGGCGCCCCGTCGATAGACAATAATCGATTTGGTCTATCTCTGTGCAACTCAATGTTAAGTTCAAGGAGTGAAGTTGTAAATTTACCCGACGTCAAAATAAGAGTAAGGGAGGTTACTTATGGGTCTTTTGCGTTTTTAAACATGTTTATTAGTCTTTAACACCTAGAAGATTTCATTCTTCAAAAATACAAACCTAAATTACTTAAGGAATTTTCTAGAACTCTATTGGATCCAAAACTCAAAGAAAGGCTTGGATAGGAGAATTGAGTGGAGATTATTCATCAAATAGAAGGATTAGATTCATTTAGGTATGGTTTTTGAACCTTGAAACTCTATTCATCAAGTATCCCAACATTCAAATAAGTTTTAAAAGATGAATTGACCAATTTCATGTTCTATCCATTGGTTGTTGCATTAAAGGTTTTAAAGCATAATATATTGAATGAATTGTAGTTAATTATATAATTTTAACTCAATTAACCTATGAACCCATGAAATTAATAAACCCTAGTTTTTATTAAGTTATATGTTAAGTGATATTGATCTAATTCTTATGAATTCTAACATACTTATCTATGGGCTATTGAATGTTGTGATAATCTTATATCGATGAATATATAGTGAATCTACCTAGTTTCATTGAGTATTGTTATAATTGCATTGGTTTATTATGTAGCAAGCCTAAACATTGATATGATAAGTAATGCTTAATGTGTCTAGAATTCCCACGATCAGACGGGGTTCACACGTATTGATGCATGTAGAAGCAGACCTCTGAACCTCTATAACATCCAAGACAAATAACTTGGTGAGTTAGCCATGTAGGGCATCCGAATATGGAGATTTACCCAGAGGAGTTATGTTTGGAGGGTCTAGGGGTAAAATGGTCTTTTTCAGGAAAAGGATAGTATCGTAATTACACTATGTATTTAATTAATTAATTAATTAATATGGTGGAGGTGCATTTTGGGGAGAAAGGGCTGAAATTGGCCTTTAAAGAAAATCTTGCTCCACCCAGGTTCGAACCTTGGTGGGAGCAATGATTTAATTTGAGTTTATTTAATAAATTAATAATTAATGGCTGATTTAAGAAAAAGGAAAATCAGAATTTTTTTACTAATAATTATTATTTATTAATTATTTAACATAATTTGACTAAGTCTTGCCTAAAGTCCTAGCCCTAAGGAAACACTCTCTCTCACATCTATCCACTCTCATGTTTATCTCCCTCTCTTCAACATTCTCTTTCACGTTCTCTCTGCTTAACAAACAGAAACTAAAAATTCAGAATAATAACAAAAACAAAGGTTCTTCACACTTGAAGAACTTACACGCAAATTACAAATGACAAAGCAATCCAATAACGTAAAGCCAATCGTCATATTCTCGTCGAGTAAGGAGTGAGATCCATTGGTGGATGTTTTTTTTGGGGTAGATTTTGCAGAATGTTGAAGTAAGAACGACGTGAAATCAGGTATGGGTTCCTTCCTCTTGGTCCTTTTCCTAAGAGACCCTTAAGTCTCATATGAATCTACTCCAAAAACTAGGGTTTTCCCCCATTACATGTTCCCTTTCACTACCTCCCAATGATCTTAGGTTGGTACATATGCTGGAAGATTAGGCATGTATTGTGATGTTTGTGATGAATATGTTCATGAAACTATGTTCGTAACTGTATTACTGATAATTTATGTCTTCCTAAATTATGTTAATATTTACGTGTGTGCAATATGTAAGGTGTGACACATACTTTTGCTTTGAAGTTTGAAAATGACATGTTTTATGGTTGTATTTAACGTACACAAACTTGTATAAATCTTGACTTTCATATGACGTATAATGTGTCTGATTTGAGTGGAAGACTCTTAGCGAAGTATAACTATGAAACTACACCAAAAAAACGTACTAAATGATTCACGAAATGCCCTAAGAACTAAGGTAGAATTGTTTTTAAAAATGAGATAAAAAACATAATCCAATTTCAAGCACATTGTTAGTTGGTTTTGGCCAAGCAAAGTTGTACAATATGCAATGTAAAATGAATGTAAAATAAGTAAGGTCACTAAGGATTGAACCCGAGACCTCACCATGTTAAAATCACTAAAAATATGTAATGAAATTGGGTTAAAAGGAATCGAAATTGGGTGCCTAAGCCTATTCTCATACTATAAAAATAAAAATAAATAGTGAGAGGAGTGGGATTGGAATGCACCACCTCTCCGTCAAACATGAGAAAAAGGAGAAAGTAATAACAATAATGAGATGAGAGGAATGGGATTCAAACCCACATCCTCTCGGCCAATACAAAAGGAGTTAAGGAAAATGTGCTTGTGGGTGTTCGATCTCGAGTCCCCTAATGCCTAAATGTTTAAGGTGAAGTGAGGGATAGAAAAAAGGAAGGAAAAACAATGTTAGTATGGGGATTCAAAACAGGGTCCCCAAGTCGAGGGTGAATATTAGGAAAAAGGAAAAAAATAAATAAAAACCTAAGTGTTATCCAAGGGATTTGAGATCGGGTTCCCTTGCCCAATTCCGTAGAGACACATAAGTCGCACGTGAATAAATGTTAAAAAGAATGTGCCTACATATATCGAATTGAAATCTTGGCATACATAAAACATACAAAAGTCTTGTACCACACAATCTTTTAAGATATATATATAACTCAAACAAACTATGAATGAAGCCTCATGGATTGTATGTATAGAGTCATAAGTCTAACATACTTTAAAAGTAAGTGAATCTAAGATGTATGTGATGAAATGATTTAACCCTTGAAGGGTTAAGTAAGAGTGTAAAACACACTAAAGGGCAAAATGTATTGCCATATGATGAAATGAATATTCAAGTAAAAGGGGTGAGCAATTATAAAGAGAAAATGTGCTAAATCTAATGAATGTTGTGACAACATGATAAGAGGCTAATGTGAAAGATGAGAGAAATCTCAAATGATACAAAGTAAATTTTTACGAAAACGAATTCACCTATGAGAGTGTAAAGTTAATGAAGAGAACGGTTTCTATGAACACTCTAATGACATTATTAAAGTTAATGCATAGTAAATAATAATGATGAGATGAGAAATCATCTAATTATGTACTATGTCGTCATGCTAGAAGCCATCTTCAATGATATATGAGTTGAATGTAATGTAACTTTATACTAAGCACCGATAGGCTAGCAATGAGTGGTGATGCCTTCCTTCGGGAAGGGCGGCAGTTCACGTCAATCTCATGATATGATACTTTCTTGCCTGCAGAGTATGGGTCTCCTTATTTCTCCCAGTCTTTGAAACTATGCTGACAATATAGTGATCTTGCAGGGTTCAACTCCCTATATACACTAGCATGTTCGTGTCACTTTGGACTGTGATTCCACCTCTTATCGGTGTGGGGCAGACATTGGATATCATGATGCTCATATGATCTATGTCGGTTAAGGTTAAAGTTCCCAAAGAAAGAATGAGGCCATACTCAAAGAATAAACATACTGAAATGAACGATACCAAAGGTGTTAGGATAGGATAATCTAAAGGTGAGCTAGACTTAAGTAATGACAGTAGGTTATTCTTGGTAATTGCACCGCGAACCCAATGAGAGTCTTAAACTACATCCTAGTTATGACTTTTGGTTGTTGTAGTATATGAAAGAATGAAAATAAAGTAGGTATGAATGAATGAAGAGGACTCTGTGTTCGCTAAAGAAGACTCCCTAGTTGATGTCTCATAGGTTGATCCCTCATATCGGGAAGTCCTAATATCAAGTGAATGATTCCAAGGTCTCATGGAATATGTAAGAATGATATGAACTATGTGATATGATATGTGCAATATGTTATGTGTTGTTTGCAAAATGTTAAGTATGATGGATGTATGTTACTTTCATGACATGACTTTCCTAGTCCGAATTGTGAAACTCCACTAACTTGACTTTCCATAATTAATATCGTTAGTTTAGAGATCTTCTTAATCATGCATGGCCTTGGAGTGTGCTTTAATATACCTATACTTAGTACAAGTGTGTACTAATCCCACACAACTCTCTACTTTTAGGTGCAGGTGCAGCTGGACGCTTAAACTTACGAATCGACACTGAAATTATACGAAAGTGGAGCTTTCGTCCGGATTTAGTAAACCCTCATGCTTATGAGGATGCTTACTATTTTTTTCTAGCATTTGACTTATACATTAGCTAGTGAAGTATGTTCCACTAGAGTTTCTTTATCAAATATTTTCAAACATTGTATTGGTGCCATTATTGCAACTTTATATTTTATGATATGAATATTTCATTTAGTTAAGTATCTTGGTATTAGATGGTTGTTGTGAAAGCTTATGAATAGTGTTATGTGAGTTCAATGTTTATCACTATGAAGTCTAATTAAGCAAAAAGTTCAAATTTTCCGCTAAAATTAACCTAAATGAAGTAACGATGACAGGTGTAGGCTTGTCTGCGACCTCTGAGAGTTCAATGGCACCGGTATCGTATTGGTCTAGATTTCGGTCGTAACCTATTGGTTATGGATATGGGTAAGGTCCCTATGATATTGAATTGGATGATTTAGCATTGTATTGGAGTTTTGAGGATGGAGTGGTGGTACCCTGCCCTACTTTTCTTTATTTTATTTTATTTAGACATCATTTTGTTGTGATTTTCATGGTCCACTTATGGTGGCGGTGTTATATCTTTTACTTTCAATTGATGTGGCCATGTAAGAGTTACTTTATGTATTATGAAGATCATGGCCTTGCCAGAAAACTACTTGAATTATTATGATAATTTGTGTAGTTGATTATTTGCAGTTGAATAATATATATCTACATGATAAAGAATGTGAAAGTATAGGTGTTCTTTATTGATGCTATTTAGGTGATCATGTTCGACTATGACTAAGTATTTATGTGTATAGTGTTAGGGTTGTGCCTGGTTATTCCTACTTGACTATATGAGTCTTATGATGGTCATATTGATGATGTTAAGGTAGTGTATAACATGACATAATGATGATAAGGATTAATTATTTGTGCTTCTAGAATGCCATGTAATATGTGTTAAAGTGATCTATGGTGTGTCTCATTTTGGTTGAGTTGTGTCTCTTACTTGATTCATGTATTAATGTGAATATGAGATGTCTTGAATTGTATGTATGAATGACAAGAAGCTTAAATGATGTGAAGAGGTTCCTTATTGTGCAACCATTAACCTAGTGGTAAGGTTATGAATTATGAAGTTGAAAGTCGTAACGTTATCCTTCAAGTAAAGGAATGATAGACTTAAGGTTTGTTTACTGGAAAGGCATTATTTAAATCCTTAGGATAGTTATTATGTGCTTCTTGTAGCCATTATCAGGTAGCCCTATTGGACCTTTTTGGTAGGGTAAATGTGATTGGGTTATGAACTAGATGTGGAACCCCTTTATATGAACCTTTAACGTAAATTACTCTATAAGAACAAAGGCTAGCATCGTGTGAATTTAGTAGGGGAATTAGCTCTAGTTCAAGGATGATACAAGAGTACAAAACGTGCCCTTCAAATTCCTTAATCATGAGCCTACATGGGATGTGTCAATGTTCTACCATTGGCAAGTAGAACACCCTCATCGAAGTACGTTAGAACTCCAAATTCCATGTCTAGATATCAATGGGTATGTCATTTATTGTCTATTCTCATCATATGTAATACCTACTAGAATTAGAGATGTTCTATGAGGTTTAGGTGGTGCTATGGGACAATATCTTGACTTGCATAATAGGTTTTGAAGATGTTTGTTAGAGTCCCTAGGTCTTGTCCATGACCATTACTTGAATGTCTCTTTTATGATTAACGGATCTTAAATTAAATAATGACTGTAATGACTTAAGTTAAGAAAGCATTTTAAATGAATAAGTACCTATCTAGAGTAGTTAAGGGTTGTCTAATTAAGGTGTGAAGGGGGCACAGGAATGGTCACTTCGCATCTTACCTAGATAAGTCTTGAGAATTACTCTAGTTATGGAAGATGTTGATTTTGTAGATATTATGTAAGCCTTAGTTAGTCTTAGGGATTATTTAGGTAATCTTAAAGAGGTCTATAATGGAAGTTATCTTCTTCATTAACTTAAGTATGTCTTTTGATATCTTTTGGAAGGAGAATGTCTTATTATCTATATGTTGATGTATAAAGAATGACTATATCCTACGTAATCTATAGGTTCTCTTAAGTGTGTGTGTAAAATGTTTGTGTGGGTGGTGGCTTCACAACTCACTCAAGTGAGACTTAGAATCACCTTTGGTAGAAGAATTTTCTGTTCATATGTATGATGCCTTGTAAGTGTGCTTATCTCATTATATGTGGTGTTAAGAATCATTTAGGTGTGCCGAGAGAGGTTGTATGGACAGTCTCTCTTTATCTTACTTAAGTGAGTCTTAGGATAGCTTTTAGTGAGGCGGATTACATGATAGAACTTGTCTAAAATGAAGACAAGGAACTTCAGTGTAACAGTGAATTCGTTAACTGTAAAGTTACCCTAAAACTGTGTTCTTATGTGTTTCTAAGTTGTTAAATGTTATCCTAATGATTACGAAACGATGTTGAAATGAAAAGAGCATGTTTGTAATAAAAATATTTGTTTTAAATGATTTTATGCAAAAATCCATACTTAGTACAAATGTTTGTACTAACTTCATACATTTTTTAATATCTACAAGTGTAGGTGAAAGGAAAGAAGGACCGTGAAGAAAAAATTAGATTCTAGAGTCATTTCAAACAGAGTGAAGTACATCCTAAATTTACTCGAGGTCATACATACACGTCTTTTATTTCAAAGTATTATAATAGACTACATATTTCTTATATTTGTACTGTATGGGTCATTTCCCAATTATTCTTGAGTCTAAGGATGGCATATGTTGAGACTTAGCATTTCTATGATTTTACATCAATATATGTTTTAAGATATTCGTGTGAAAAGTTTTAATTCTGCACTACATTTCATACTTGTATATGCGATGAACAATATGGAAGGGCTTGTACAAGACCTCTTAGAAGTCAAGTACTCCAGTTGTATTATGAGAATGTCATATGTTCTAGTTTGTGGTGTTTATATGTGACAGGGTGAGTATTAGTCGACTATCCTAACACACAACTCGAGAGAGGGAGTGGGGTAAGGCTTAGGCTGGTCTTCATTCGGCAAACTGGTGTCCGAGAGGAACCCATTCGAAAAAGGGTAAGTTGCACGAGAGAGAACTTTTTTTCCATATAAAGCTTAGCCTAGTCGCTATTTCACTACATATTTTCTATCAAAATATGTACAAAATATTTTAGATTAATTCGTATTGCGGTAACATCAAAAGAATTCCCCTCTAATGCCTTAGCTTTCTTGTTAGTTATAGTTATTTCTAACTACTTTCATGTTACCCACTTATGTTGTAATGTTTTTAATCATGAATTTCTTTAACTACGACTAATTAGAATGAGATTCTAATTAGGTACACATTTTCGCTATTCCTCTATTAGGACAAGACCCCAACCCTCGGTTGGGTTACTGTATTATCGACGATCATAGACACTTTATTTGAAGGTAGTGTTGTTGGTCATGATAAGAATCAAAATGTCACCGATTCTGGGAAGTGGTATTAGACTGTTGTTAACTAGATTTTTTATTCTTTCTTAATCTTAGCTTTATTAACTTAAATATTAGTTTTGTTTCTTTTTTCTGAATAACAATTTAAGGAAGCGTGTATGGTAACGGGAGCAATGGTATCCAGGTGCTCCACAAAGACAACATTGGAATTCTCAACAATATTTAACAAACCAACATCAATGACCATCATCATATGGGAGGTGTTGGAGCCATCATTTAACCAAACTAAGGGAAATGCAAGGTTCTATATAACAATCACCATGCTGCAACTCGTGCAGTGAAACAGACTCTTTAGTAGATTGGATCACGAGCATGTTGATAACTTCATAGATGTGTGATACCTTTCTCATTCAAAAATATCTATTAGGAGTTCGTCTGGTTAAGGATTTTCCATTTCTCATTAATGGGAGAAGATTGCAAATTACTAGTAGAACCTCCACAAGAATCCATAACTTTTGAAGAATTAGTAAACACATTTCAAGTGTGTTTTTTCCCTCCTTCAAAGATGATGTCACTTTATATCATCCACAGCTTTAAGAATTTGAACGGGGAGCCTCTAGGTGAAACTTTGTTACGGTTGAAAAATATGGTGCTCCATTACCCTACCCATGGTCTGCCTGATCACATCCTCCTTAAATAACTTTACCGTACCTTGGACTAAGTAAACAAAGGTTGCACTGACCAACTCTCACCCAGAGGATTAACATAGAAATCACATACAGTAGCAACACAACATATTGAAAAAATTAACACTATACACAAAGTGTGGTACTCCTGTGGAGACCAAGTCTCTCTGATCACATTTATACTTTTGAAGGAGCAAATTGATAAGAACAGTGACAGAGACCAAAACATGAGCAAATTGATAAGAACAGTGACAGAGACCAAAACATGGTGCTCGAGGTGTTAAAATTTTGGGGGTTGGGTGTGAAAACTTGGAGGAGGTGAAGTTTGACGCTTTATATATAAAAGATGTAACCTTTCCGGCAAACCAAAATGGTGGATACCATTTCAACTACCCGAGGTAGGGTGGAAATAAAGTTTGGGGTAAATACAAAGGGTAGAATATAACAATTGTGAATAGAGGCACCGTAATCCTAATTGGAAAGATGGGGAGAAGGATATATATGTTCCTCCCTATGAGATACGGAAGAATATCCTCATAAATGTTTAGGGGTGAGGAATGGTGGTGAAAGACAAGAAGGAAGATGTACCCAGTCTAAGTCATACATAAACTCCCACTCAGTTTTGATCAAACAGTTAGAAATCCTGACGGGTTATATCTCATCTCACCTAAATTAGAGACAACTAGGAGGTTTTTCTAGTGGTACTATGGCTAACATATATAATAAGGTCTGAAAGTGGAGTTGCGTCGTGTTGCGATGTTAAAGAAGGTATTGTTTGAGAGGTAACACAAAACTCTTTGATTAATTTTAATATCTTGATGAAATAATGTTTGTTGTTTGCAAAAGTTAAAGTTAAGAAATTGCTTGAAAAGGTGTAATAAGGCAAACTACTAGTCCTGTTGGTGAACAGACAAGGTTGGCGATACTGGTTTCTTCTTTCATCATCTTGTAAAACTCGACGGTTGGTAGAAAATATTAGTGCATCGCCAACTTATTTGGTAATATAGATGAAAATGACCGTCGGGAATATCACATAAACTGAAGATTTTGTAAAACTTCTCTAAAAGAACAAAACATTTGGCGTTTTGCCAATTGATTACGGGAATTAGACTAATATCTCCAAATGATTAGAAACTACATGGTCTTTTACAAGTAAAATGGTTAAAATATCACATCCAAGGAGCATCCCCTAGATGAAACATGGAGTACTTGACATCTCACAGGTCTTATTAAAACCCAAAATTATCATTCATCGCATTTTGATAGGTAAATTTAGCGGAAAATTTAAATCTTACTTAGCGCATCATATGCTTGAACATTAATTTCCTTTATAAAAAATATCATAATACATAGATAAAGACTCTATTCTTCCATCCTAGACTCAACATCATAAGAGTACTTTAGGGACACGACCATTATAACATAATATATAAGCATGCTTATACATACCTTTAAAGTAAACTAGACATAAGGACATCCTTGGACTTAAGGATTGCTTTTCTGGAGCTTAAGAATCACATATCAAGCTCTTTATTCATAAAGAAATCCTTTCAAGCATCAACAACCTACAGTTTGTGTAAAAAGTATAGAATAATGGAGTTAGTACAAGAATGTACTAAGTATGACAACCATGCAAAACCATGTATTTAAAAGGGACATTTTCATGAAATCATACTTCATGCCTTTTTGAGAAAATCTTCATAAAACCTTGATAAAATAGAATTTATATCATTCACATACTTAATAGACTTATTTAAAGTCCAAACATCATAAAAAATCACATATACAATTTAAGCCACATTTGGGATCACTCTACAGTCAGCTATTTCCACTTTACAGTAAGTTTTCTCCCTTTTTATTTCTTAACTTACCAAGTACCCCCCTAGTGATACGTGGTGAAATTCCTCTCCTTAAGTACACAAAGAAATCATATATACAACCTACATAAGCCAAAACCTAACATCATAGGAGTATAGTACATCATAGACACATTTAGGTCAAGACTATAATTGCTTTATAGTAAGCTACATCAACTTGTAGATCTATTCACTTCACCTAAAATAAAACATTATAACACCTTACTCACAATCACAATCTAATATTCCAGTAGTTCAATGAATATGTGAAGCCCCATAACCTTAAACATACTTACGAAATCTATCATGAGACCACAAGCCTTAACAATCTATTTCATACATCAAGAAGGCCATATAGACAACTTCATTTATGCCAACAAGATCTTCACCATATAGTCATTAAGACAAACTTATGCACATAAGGATAAGACCACATCATATAAAATTATATCATGCAGATCATTCTATCAAGTTACAATACTACAATGTCATATATAAGAAACATATACATCGGAACATGCATTAGAACACCTTCCAAGAACTCCCTAAGGAGCTACTTGTGCAATGTCTAGGTGGTTTAATTTCTTACACCTATCCTATGTATCCCCCCTTATATCATCCTTGTTAGGGTCCTAGTCATTTACTTCCATTGTCCATTTTACTTTAGGTGAACTATAGCCTTAATGGACACTAAGACCGTGGGTGCTACATGTAATTTGGTATAGTAGAGCCTTACACTAATGGAAGGTGTTCTTACCTAGCCAAGGTAGAACATTAACGCATGCTAGCATACTAGTGATGTTAATTGCTTGATTCTATGTGACAAACATAGTTATGGAACTAAGATACCTTCATGACCCTCTACAATATCATTAGAATTGGAGCCTCATCTCATGAGAAACCATGGGTGAATCATCGTCAAGGAAGGTCAACACCTCATGTGGAACTATAGGTGAATGTTCCTCAAAGGGAAGTCAAAACCTTATGAATTCAAAATGGTGAATCTTCTTCAAAATAAAGCCAACACCTCTCATTGCCATGTTCACTCGTTGCTAAGCTAAGTTCCCTTTGTTGAAAATCCTTTATTGTATTATTTTATAAAAAATAGGCTTAGTATATTGACTCCTTATATGCTTATAGAATATTCAAACACCTATCTAGTTTTGGGGTACTCTTCAGAACACCTTTCAAGGCCCCTCTATTGACTAGATATTCATACATGTCTATATATATGTATGAGTAACCCTATCACATAACATATTCAGACCACGCATGTTCATAGAATTCTCATGTAGTCATATTCATGTACATAGGAAACCAAACCCAGGAACTATCCTATCAAGGAACACATGTGCAACGTATCAAAAAGGTCCTATCAAGTCATCCTAGTTAATGGAATACATAACATGATTCACACACACACACACACACACACAGATATATATATATATATATATATATATATATATATATATATATATATATATATATATATATATATACATTACATGCATAGTAGTAGACATTTAGTGAATATGATATCAACCTTTCATTAGACACCATAAACCTTTACTACATTGTAAGCATGCATAATATGTGAGTGTGTATTTGTACATTGGTAAACAGGATTACATAGTGGCCATCAAAAACACATTGCGCAGCCACACTGTTAAGACCACAATACACAACCAAGCATAGACCACACAACACGATACAAGCAAAAAATTAAAGAGAGATTTTTTGATAAAAATAGCACCGTTGAGGACATGCTAGAAAAACTTCCTAGGAATATTGAAGAAGATGAATTCCATCAAGTGATCGATTATGGGGAGACCCAACTATTAAAGTAAGGCAAAAATAGTGCATTTCTACTTTTAAACTTATTTTGGATTATATCGATTCTATTTTTGTTTTATTTATTAATTCAAACATCTCGGTTTATATAATTATGGGTCATGTGTGAGATGAATTCTCATAATAGGAAAAGCAAAAATGGAGGCATCGAATGGGACCTATTAGTTTTGCAAAAGTACGTGTGGCATTGATAATAGTTAGAACCTTTGGCCATATACTTTTAATATATTCCTCCAATAGATTGATACGTTTTAAAATATCTTTTTATAGAATTTGTAGCGTCGAACCAAAGAAAACAATGAGTAACCATCAAAGACTGAAATGTTTATTCCAACTAGCACAAAGACGGGAAAGAAACTTTAGTCCGATACTCCAATTGCAATAGTAAGTTTTTTAACTTGTATTAATGATGAATTTAATTCTGGTTTAAAATTTTTTATTGTTTGGAGAGATATACTTTATTTTAATATGCATGAGCCGCTATAAAGTATGCTTCGAAGGGATTTCAATTGAAGTTAACTTTATGAACGATAAACTTATTTAAGCTAGAGAAAAATTAGGAGTACTTGCATTTAATATGGATGTAAATTTTATTTAACAGGCCGAGCTTAAAAATTGAAAAAATTCTAGGGAAACTGCAGATGATATTTTTACGGCAGTGTTTGGTAAGGAGCAGCCTGGTGGACTTAGGTGCTACGATAGATCAGTGACAGCAAGTTCTTTTAAGAAAGATGAGGAAGATAGAAAGCTAAAACATAAACATGCCAATGAAATCACTTCTATAAAAGAAAAATGTGAAATGATAGATGAAAGAAGAGAAGAAATGTGACATTTTTTTAGTCAATTACTTCAAAACAAACCTTGATTGAATGTTCAAGTTATGAAAGGGTATGTTGTATCTAACATTACTTTATCTATTGATGCTGGTAGTGCAGAAGATGTAAAAGGCCAAAATCCTCTACAATCTTCCAGGACAACTCATGATCCAATTCTTCAAAAAGTATTTAGTAGTTTTTGAAATTAGTCCTCAAAATTTCTCAGAAAGTCTTTTTTTTTTTGTAATTGGCTTATTGATTAAATTCATTTTTGAATAACTCAAAGTAGCTTGAAATATAATATACTTTGACAGGGATACTCAAATGATGTTAAATCCACATTGAAGTAGAAATTTGAGGTCTTTAAACAAATACAAGCTGCAAAGGTATGTGATTAGTTGACTGCTATCAAGTTATATCCAAGTGAATTAGCCTCCTCTATAAATACTTTTAATAATGCATTAACTTCCATATATAAAAATCTCAATTAAAATTTTGTTAATTTTTGCCTCGTTGTGATGAGTATTAAGTAACTCTTAACTGAGTTTTCTATCTTTAGTTATTGTTAGTGGCGTTGGTTGCAATTGAGCTAAGGTTTTGGTTCTCTTGTTTCACGATTCATCATGCTTGTTTGGTATGGTTGGAGTCTAGTTTTGCTATGTGAGATTTAGTTCCCTTTTTTGATTGTTTGGAAAATATTTACTACACAAGTATAGCAGTAGTTACCTCCTCACCTACAATTTCCCATGATGATTTGTTCAACGAAAAGAAATACCTTAGAATCTGCAATCTGCAAATACCTTAGAATAACCTAACGAAATTAAATGACTTAGAATAACCTCCACTTAGAATGGTATGTCTAAACCTCTGCAAATAAACTTCTCCAAGGTATGGAATCTACAGATTTGATGTTTTCTGGAACTGCTACTCCAATCTATGATTTGTCGTTGTTGATGTTTCTATAATTTCTGCTGCAATCTGTAGATCTGTTGATTTCATGCTCTATACAAGTTCTTGGGTTGTTCCCATTATAAACACAACTTAATGAATCCTTTGGACAGAACTATCTATTTATCTGTATGGATGCATTGCAGTACTCTTTATATTCACATACCAAATCACTATGCCTTTTGTGCTTCTATATATAAATATTTCTGTCAGTAAAGTCTTTATTTTCTTTCTTTTATATAGAATATCCATGTTATTACCTATAATTTTTGACATTCTAGTAGAAGGCTTGCTTCCATAACTACAAACAAAGAGACAAATACTTATTAGGAGAATCTAATTGTTTGTGTCTCCTCATTCATTCGAAGTTATCGTGTTAGTTTGCGTGCATCATGCTTATTGTATAACATGAAATCTTTTATATTATTTCTTATGAAATTTGAACCTGAACGCAATTTTTGATTGTTGTTGAACTCATTTGGAATTCTAGACAGTTAAGTGAATATCATCTACTTTTAACCTCAAAAGACAAGAAGAAATCTACTTTGAACATCAAAAGCTGCAATCTAATTTTCTGTAACAACTACACTTCTTGCCTCTCTATATTATTGCAATCTGAACTTCTTACCTGTTCTATATAACTGCCAATATCTCATTTGTGTAGGGAAATAGAGGTGATTAAATTTAAGTGGATGATGACGAGTTTTTGAACTATTGTAAAAGTTTGAATACATTATATTTGAACTATTATGTACACATTTAGAATATTGATGTATAAGTATGGGTATATACACAACACATACTATCTTTTGAAGTACTTTATTGGAAATCTATAAATTTGAATTACTTATTAGCACTATAGATTATTTATAGCAATATAATATTGGAGTATTATAATTAGAAATTGTGGCATAGGACTTTAAATTGTGTATGCATGTGGGCATGGACAACACTTCAATGTCTTGTGATACACTAGATAGAAAAGGCAACACTTGATAAATGTGGGCAATTGTCACGACCCAAATTTTCAAGTCGTGATGGCACCTATGTTCCCAACCAATAGGTAAGTCAACCCAACATATTAACCCAACTAAACCAACAAATGAGTAAAAAAAAAAGACTAACACTTAGCAAGAATCTCCAACATTGAGTTCATTATAAGTACGAAATGCGGAAGCTAAAATATATCACCCCAAGAATTGGTGTCTTAAGTACAAGAGCTTCTAGAATACGATACAAGTCTGAAACTAAAATGACAAATCTAACTTAAGAGATATCCTGTCTGAATACTGAATAACAGAATACGTAATGATAGAGGGAGGTGTGGGCCACGGAACAGCCAAGCAGCTCACCACAACTCCAAGAACTTCAAGCCGGACTCAATTTGCTCCACGAGATGTGCTCCTACTCGGAATCGAATCTGCACCACAAAGAGTGCAACAAGCGTAGTATGAGTACGAAACCACGTGTACCCAGTATGTCTCATTGACCGACAACGAAGAAGTAGTGACGGGGGTTATATAAGAAAAATAAATTATTAAATTATACAAGTATATATACATATATAACACTTACAATTTAAGTTCCATCAATAAAGGAAATCAAGCATCAAGTATTTTCCAAACACCAAACAAAACACATAATCATCAAAATAAATGATGTGATGAAATGCAATGCAATATAACACCATGTAATGAAATTTTCTCAAAATACCCAGTACACACTCAACCGTATATACATAATACTCCTCGGAAATACATCGAGAGTTCATGACCCATGGGGGACTCGCGAGGTCCATATACCGACACGGACGATCTCCACGTGTCTGTGCGGACGATCTCAACGCACTATCATAATATCAACAATTTTTGCACGGACGATCTCCACGTGCCCAAATTACAATATTAACATCTCACCATCCCCAGCACGGACGATCTCCACGTGCCCAACTTATACTCAGTCTCATGTCTATGCATGTGCACAATATTATTTCAATAGAGGGGATGATAATGCATCTCAATCAATCAATATGAACATAATACATAACCACCTCAATTATCTCAACTATACGGGCGAAATAAATAAAACACAATCACACAAGGAATTCAAGTCAATAATACATCAGCTAATGCCCATATGCTTTGGCATTCTCAAATTTCAATCCAAATTCTATAATAGTAATTTTCCTTTTTATAACACCGGTACTCGTACCAATACCCGTCACACTATTGATACGAGACCACCATCTTTCCCCTTTACCCCTTTGTCTATTTTCATTTTAAATCCTTAATTAGAAAAACGTCCTTCAACAAGTCTAAAAGTCTTAACATACCTCAAGTGCCGAATTCGTGTCACAAATCTTCAAGATAGTTCCTTCCCTTTTTACAAAGTTTTGGAATGTTCCCAATCTGATTTGCGGTTGCGGCAATGCGTAGATAGGTTTTCCGCCTATGCTTTTCTTTCATTCCATATGAATAACACGCTCCCCTTTTCTTTTCTTTAGTTATGACCCCAAAAAAATATTCAATTAGTTTAGTCCACTTTTGCCTATAGTTAAGTGGTTAAGCCACTAAAAAAAAATTTAATACTTAAATATTAGAAGTGGTCAGGCCACTAGCAATTTTTATTAAATTAGTTATTAAAAAAATTTATCATCAACTAGATATTTTTATATATTTTTTTTTTTTTTCGAATAGTTTAAAAATACCCCCTCAAAATTTTCAAAAGAAGTCAAACTAGTCCTAGTTCTCAAAACAACCTAGCGGGTCGTTACATCACCTACCACTTAAACAAAAGTTCGTCCTCGAACGGGAAAGAAAAGAGCTAACCTGAACGCTCAAAAAGATGAGGATATTTACTCCTCATGTCTGACTCTGTCTCCCATGTAGCCTCCTCCACTGGACGATTCTTCCACTGAACCTTTACTGAAGCAATCTTCTTGGACCTTAGCTTCCGAATTTGCCTATCCAAAATGATGATCGGCTCTTCCTCAAAAGTCAAATTCTGATCAAGTAACACTGAATCCCATTGAATCACATGATCACCACCTTGATGATACTTCTTAAGCATTGAAATATGAAAAACAGGATGAACACCTGACAAACCGGGTGGCAAAGCCAACTGATACGCCACCTCACCAATACGCTCAACAATCTCGAAAGGACCAATATACCTTGGACTCAACTTGCCCTTCTTTCCAAATCTCATCACACCCTTCATGGGTGAAACCTTAAGTAGAACCCTCTCTCCAACCATAAACTCCAAATCACGAACCTTCCTATCTGCGTAGCTCTTTTGCCTGCTTTGAGCCATGATAAGTCTATCTTGGATCAACTTGACCTTGTCCAAAGACTCCCTCAACAAATCTGTACCCCATGGTCTAACCTCAAATGCATCAAACCAGCCAATTGGAGATCGACATCTCCTACCGTATAGAGCCTCAAATGGTGCCATCTCGATGCTCGAATGATAACTATTATTGTAAGCAAATTCCGCTAATGGCAAGAACTGATCCCAGTGACCACCAAAGTCAATCACACATGCTCGCAACATGTCCTCAAGAACCTGAATAGTCCGCTCAGACTGACCATCAGTCTGAGGGTGGAAAGCTGTACTAAGATCCACCCGAGTACCCAACTCCTTCTGCATAGACCGCCAGAAATGAGATGTAAATTGGGTGCCACGATCTGAAATAATAGATATAGGAATCCCATGCAAACGAACTATCTCTTGAATATAGATCTTGGCTAACTTCTGTGAGTTATAGGTAGTCTGAACTGGTACAAAGTGTGCAGACTTAGTCAGTCGATCCACGATGACCCATATAGCATCAAACTTACCCAAGGTACGTGGCAACCCTACCACAAAGTCCATAGCAATGCGCTCCCACTTCCACTCAGGTATGGGCATCCTCTGAGTCACACCTCCAGGCTTTTGGTGTTCATACTTCACTTGCTGACAATTTAAACATCGAGATACAAAATCTACTATGTCCCTCTTCATACGACACCACCAATAGTGTTGCTTCAAATCACGATACATCTTAGTAGCCCCTGGATGAATAGAGTACCTCGAACTATGGGCCTCCTCCATGATTAATCTAGTCAAATCACCTGTACGAGGAACACAGATACGACCTTTAATCCTCAAAACTCCTTCACTATCAAGAATTGCAGCCTTGGCTTCTCCTTTTAACACCTTGTCCCTAATCTTACATAAATCGCCATCATCAAACTGTTGAGCCCGAATCTGCTCCAATAAGGATGACCTAGCCTCCATATAAGCCAACACCTTACCAGGTTCTGAAATATCAAGTCTCACAAAGCTATGGGCCAAGGATTGGACATCCCTAGCTAAAGGACGCTCGTCGACCTGTAACATGGCTAGACTACCCATACTTACCGCCTTTCGACTCAAGGCATCTGCTACAACATTTGCCTTGCCTGGATGATAAAGAATAGTCATGTCGTAGTCCTTGAGCAACTCCAACCATCTCCGCTGCCTCAAATTCAGATCTCTTTGATTGAATATATATTGGAGGCTACGATGGTCCGTGAACACCTCACAATGCACGCCATAAAGATAATGCCTCCAAATCTTTAATGCAAACACAACAGCCGCCAACTCTAAATCATGAATAGGGTAGTTCTTCTCATGAACCTTTAACTGTCTCGAAGCATAAGCTATCACCCTTCCCTTCTGCATCAACACACAACCAAGACCAACCCGAGAAGCATCACAATATACGACAAAACCCTCTCCCTCCACGGGTAGGGTCAAAATCGGAGCAGTAGTCAATAAAGTCTTGAGCTTTTGGAAACTAACCTCACATTCGTCAGACCACTGAAAAGTCACCTCCTTCTGTGTCAATCTAGTTAATGGAGATGCAATGGATGAGAAACCCTTAACAAACCGTCGATAATAACCTGCAAGGCCCAAGAAACTCCGAATCTCAGTAACTAAGTAGGTCTGACCCAATCTCTAACCGCCTCAATCTTCTTAGGATCCACCATGATACCCTCCTTGGACACTACATGTCCCAAGAATGCTACTGAACTAAGCCAAAACTAACACTTTGAAAACTTTGCATAAAGCTTTTTCTCCTTTAGAATCCCAAGAACAATCCTCAAATGATGCTCATGTTCCTCCTTAGTGCGTGAGTATATCAATATATCATCTATGAAAACAATAACAAAGGAATCTAAATACGGTCTGAACACTCCATTCATCAAGTCCATAAAAGCTGCTGGGGCATTAGTTAATCCGAAAGACATTACCAAAAACTCGTAATGACCATAACGTGTTCGAAAAGCCGTCTTAGGGATATCTTCCGCCCTAACTTTCAGCTGATGATAGCCAGATCTCAAGTCAATTTTGGAGAAAACTGAAGCACCCTGCAACTGATCAAATAAATCATCAATACGAGGTATCGGATACTTATTTCTGATGGTTACCTTATTCAACTGCCGATAGTCAATACACATACGCATAGATCCATCTTTCTTCTTCACAAATAACACTGGAGCACCCCAAGGAGATACACTTGGTCTAATAAAACCCTTGCTCAACAAATCCTGCAACTGCTCCTTCAACTCCTTCAATTCAGCCGGTGCCATACGATAAGGAGGAATGGAAATAGGTCGAGTGCCTGGCTCCACATCAATACAAAAATCAATATCACGATCTGGTGGAAGACCTGGCAAATCGGTCGGGAATACCTCTGAAAATTCACTCACCACTGGAATAGACTCAAGCATAGGAGTCTCAATACTAGTATCTCGAATGTGGGCCAAGTACACCAAACATCCTCTCTGTACCAACTGACGAGCCTTAAGGAATGATATCACACCCTTAGAAGGATGACTAAGAGTACCTCTCCATTCTACTACAGGAATTCCAGGCATAGCTAAAGTGATGGTCTTGGCATGACAATTTAAAATTGCGTGGTAAGAAGATAACCAATCCATACCAAGAATCACATCAAAATCTATCATATCTAAGACCTTTAAATCTGCATGAGTGTCATACCCCATCAAAGTAACAGTACATAAACGATACACCCGATCTACAACTACAGAATCCCCGACAGGAGTAGAAACACTTATCGGCAAATCAAGAGACTCACACAATATATCCAGACTAGGAGCAAAATATGTGGACACATAAGAATAAGTAGAGCCTGGATCAAATAATACAGTAGCTGGTCGATGACAAACCGGAATAATACCTGTGATAACAGCATCTGAGGCTTCAGCCTCTGGCCTACCTGGAAAAGCATAACAGTGAGAACGACCTCCATCAGATTGTGAACCTCCACGACCCCCACCTCGACCAGAATTAGAACCACCTCTACCTAAATGAGAACCACCTCTACCATTCTGTGCACCACCCCTAGCTGGAGGTTGTGCAGCCCTTGAAGTCGAAGCCTGAGAACCCTGATGTAAGCCACCACGTCTGGTCCTAGGGCAGTCTCTCACAAAGTGTCCCATATCACCACACTCAAAGCAGCCCCTACGAGACGCAGGCTGATGAGAGGAACCTGAATGACTAGAATGCCCTCCACGAACTACAGGTCTAGAAGATGAACCCTGTGAAGTATGCACCAAGCTCGAAGAGTTATGCCCAGCGTATCCAGCCTCAGACACTGGTATAGCAGCATGAATGGGTCTGCTGGACTGAGGGTGATAACCTCTGCCTAAGTAACTCCGACTCCTAGGCGGAGCACCACCATAATCACCTGAATAACGAGTCCTTTTGCCCTCTCGCTGCTCAAATCCCTCACGTCGAATCATCTCCAACTCCTTAGCAGCATCTACCACTTTCTGGAATGGAACACCAGAAGCAGCAACCTGAGAAACTCCTAGACGAATTGGAATAATCAGCCCCTTAACAAACCTCCTCACTCTCTCAGCCTCTGTGGGAAGTATCATCGAAGCATGCCTAGCCAAGGCATGAAATTTACCCTCATACTCTGCAACTGACATACCATTTTGCTGCAAACCCTCAAACTCGGCCCTCTTGCGCTCCCTCTCACTACGTGGAACAAATTTGGATAGAAATACCTGAGTAAACTCAGTCCAGGATAGTGGATGAGATCCAGTTGGCCTACTACTAATATAATCCCTCCACCACTGTTTAGCAGAGCCAGTCATCTGAAACGTTGTGTAGTCAACTCCATGAGACTCCACTAATCCAAGATTATGCAACCTCTCATGACAACTAACTATAAACTCATATGCATCCTCAGCTAAGTCACCAGTATAAGTAGGAGGATTCATTAGTCTGAACCTCCCAAACATCTTTTGCTCATCAATAGTCATAGAAGGCCTGTTCACCAAATGTGATGTCATATCTGGAAACTCCATACTATCCAAACGAGGAGCTACAGCGGCAGCTGGCTGAGTCCTGGGAGTCTGAGAATCTGGAGCAACTATCGGGTCTGGAATTTGACCTCCAACACGAGTCTGTGAGCCATCAGAAGTGACAGGCAAAGCTCCTGCCTGGGCCATCCTCTCTAGGATTCCTAACATACGAGCCAAGGTATCTTGAAGCACTGGGGGGACAATAGTACTGGGTGGAGCCTGAGCTAGCCCATCCCCCTCGACACGATCTTGCACATCCCCACGAATAACCTCTGCATCAGGAGGTACGGTCCTATCACGACCCTGGGTAGCTACTGGTACTTGACCATCCGCCGGTGCTGCAACACGGCCCCTACCCCGACCTCGAGCTCGTCCCCTACCTCTACCTCGAATAGTGTTCCCAGAAGCAGGCGCAGGAATAGGATCCTGACCACCACTTACCGATGTACGATTCCTCGCCATCTGAGAGAGAATGAAATATCAAGATTAGAATCTCTACAAGGTCAAGTGTGCACGATAATGAATAAAAGAAAAGAATATTTCCTAAATGTCCTATAGCCTCTCGAAGATAGGTATGGACGTCTTCATACCGATCCGCAAGACTCTACTAGACATTGCTCTTGTACTCATGAGACCGATGAACCTAGAGCTCTGATACCAAATTTGTCACGACCCAAATTTTCAAGTCGTGATGGCACCTATGTTCCCAACCAATAGGTAAGTCAACCCAACATATTAACCCAACTAAACCAACAAATGAGTAAAAAAAAAAGACTAACACTTAGCAAGAATCTCCAACATTGAGTTCATTATAAGTACGAAATGCGGAAGCTAAAATATATCACCCCAAGAATTGGTGTCTTAAGTACAAGAGCTTCTAGAATACGATACAAGTCTGAAACTAAAATGACAAATCTAACTTAAGAGATATCCTGTCTGAATACTGAATAACAGAATACGTAATGATAGAGGGAGGTGTGGGCCACGGAACAGCCAAGCAGCTCACCACAACTCCAAGAACTTCAAGCCGGACTCAATTTGCTCCACGAGATATGCTCCTACTCGGAATCGAATCTGCACCACAAAGAGTGCAACAAGCGTAGTATGAGTACGAAACCACGTGTACCCAGTATGTCTCATTGACCGACAACGAAGAAGTAGTGACGGGGGTTATATAAGAAAAATAAATTATTAAATTATACAAGTATATATACATATATAACACTTACAATTTAAGTTCCATCAATAAAGGAAATCAAGCATCAAGTATTTTCCAAACACCAAACAAAACACATAATCATCAAAATAAATGATGTGATGAAATGCAATGCAATATAACACCATGTAATGAAATTTTCTCAAAATACCCAGTACACACTCAACCGTATATACATGATACTCCTCGGAAATACATCGAGAGTTAATGACCCATGGGGGACTCGCGAGGTCCATATACCGACACGGACGATCTCCACGTGTCTGTGCGGACGATCTCAACGCACTATCATAATATCAACAATTTTCGCACGGACGATCTCCACGTGCCCAAATTACAATATTAACATCTCACCATCCCCAGCACGGACGATCTCCACGTGCCCAACTTATACTCAGTCTCATGTCTATGCATGTGCACAATATTATTTCAATAGAGGGGATGATAATGCATCTCAATCAATCAATATGAACATAATACATAACCACCTCAATTATCTCAACTATACGGGCGAAATAAATAAAACACAATCACACAAGGAATTCAAGTCAATAATACATCAGCTAATGCCCATATGCTTTGGCATTCTCAAATTTCAATCCAAATTCTATAATAGTAATTTTCCTTTTTATAACACCGGTACTCGTACCAATACCCGTCACACTATTGATACGAGACCACCATCTTTCCCCTTTACCCCTTTGTCTATTTTCATTTTAAATCCTTAATTAGAAAAACGTCCTTCAACAAGTCTAAAAGTCTTAACATACCTCAAGTGCCGAATTCGTGTCACAAATCTTCAAGATAGTTCCTTCCCTTTTTGCAAAGTTTTGGAATGTTCCCAATCTGATTTGCGGTTGCGGCAATGCGTAGATAGGTTTTCCGCCTATGCTTTTCTTTCATTCCATATGAATAACACGCTCCCCTTTTCTTTTCTTTAGTTATGACCCCAAAAAAATATTCAATTAGTTTAGTCCACTTTTGCCTATAGTTAAGTGGTTAAGCCACTAAAAAAAAATTTAATACTTAAATATTAGAAGTGGTCAGGCCACTAGCAATTTTTATTAAATTAGTTATTAAAAAAATTTATCATCAACTAGATATTTTTATATTTTTTTTTTTTTTTCGAATAGTTTAAAAATACCCCCTCAAAATTTTCAAAAGAAGTCAAACTAGTCCTAGTTCTCAAAACAACCTAGCGGGTCGTTACAGCAATATGGTAGCAAAGGCCACGTTTCAAAGTGTAGCTGATAAGGCAATACTTTTAAACATAGCAGCAAAAGCGTGGCTTTTATCCTTTTAGGCTACAATTAAATGTGTAGCTGATAAGGCAACAGTTTTAAGCGTAGCTACAAAGCGCGACCTTTTTGAATTTGAGGCTACGCTTAAAAGTGTAGCTCATAAGGCAACACCTTTAAGCGTAGGTACAAAGCGTGGCCTTTTTTCCTTTTGGCTACGCTTTTAAGCGTAGGTGATAAGGCAACACTTGTAAAGCGTTGCCTAAACTCTAATGTTTCATTGCTTTTGGCCACACCTGGAAAAGTGTTGCTTAAAGTCAAAAAGTGTGGCCCAAAGTTTAGGCCACACTTCTCTAGGGTGGTTGGAGACATAAAATATTGTAGTGAGCTAACTTCATTTTACACATTAAAACTCCTAACATTCGCTATTTACATAGGGGTACTTCGGTAGGGGGCATCAAGCCTTAACACTTCATTAATGGAAACACCTACACACTATGTTAACATAACCATTTACATGCTTATACCACTTTCTACATAACCTAGATTCACAAAAAGAATAGAAGACTAGGAACAAGTTACACATAGTGTAACCACACAATCATATATTCATAAATTTTCCTTCAAGGACATAGTCAACAAATATATATATATAATCACAACAAAATAAACACGTCTACCATAAGTGGATCATTTCAATCAATGTCATACAACACTTCATCAACTACATGTTATAGAAAAGTAGAGGAAAAGAGTAGACTTACCAATTCACAACCTTTTGATAAATATTAATCAATACACCCTTTTCATAAAAAATACATGTATAAGGAAGTAACTAAATGTACTTTAAATATGAAAGAAACAATGTACATATCGTTAAAAGTTCATAGTAAAACACAATACAATGCATCACATATATACTAGAAAGTAGAGAGTTATAGATCATAAACCAATTTCCTTAGTCTTGTTCATCAATCATATATTATTAACAATATAAATGTAGGGCGGTAGCTAAAGAGATCATTATCCAAAAGAAACCATGCTTCCTCTACCCTAGCATTGAGATCACATAATATACATTACATTACCAATCTATAGGCTAGAAGAACCTAGATCAATTCATACAAAGATTCCTTTGATTTGATCACCAAATATTCATGCCCAAAATTAATCCATAATGTCAACATAAGGCAGTAGATATAATGATCTTCACATAATCGAATTCCTAAAGTAATTACCATAGAGTGGAATATATAGTGAAAACATAGAAGAACATAGGCTAGTCTTGTTCAAACATTCATATATTGATCCACATGGATCATTCATCAACAATTCACCATCAATATACATAATAAACAGTAGGCATAAGAAAATCAACATAATAGAATCACAAATCCACCTATAAGAAGCCACGATCACAATCCCATCAATAGGCTTAATCATGTTTGGGAAGGGACATGGGTTCACAATGCAATTGGATTGAAATTAACGTTAAAACAAATACACTATCATCAATTCATAATGATTAAGAATTTGAAAAAGTTTTGAGAAATAACCTATGGGTAGATTGAAGAAGAAGAAGTTTTATCATCAAATCTCTTCGAAAACTTTTAGATTAAATCTCTAGATGGAAGGAGAACAACAGATGAAGTAAACAGGAAAAATTGGGGAAGTATCCATGTAAATATTATCTACAAGTTGACGTTGACTTTCATCTCCAATGGAGGTTTCTAGAGAGGTTTTGGTTTGGAAGGGAAGTCTAATTTTTGAAATTGAATTGGGAATGGGATTTTTTACATGGGAAAAGACTTTAAAATATATATATTTAGGTTATACACAACTTAAAATCAATCCCAATTAATAAACTATCGAATAGAATTTATTTGGAAAACCAATTTTGACCAGCCCACGCATGGACCACAGCCATCTTCACGGTCCGTGAAGGTGGTTCATGACCCTTATGACGGTCCTTGGTCCTTGGCGAAGTGTCTCCATTTCCATTAGAAGCCTCCAAGTTTCTAATTAAGTTCCACTACAAACTTCATAGGCCGTGGTCCACTTTACCGGCCGTGAGGTCGTCCGTGAACAATAAGGCAGTAAGCTGCCAAGTGGGACAGCTTTTGCCCACAAGTTGGGTCCTTCTCAAGGACCCTTTGATTGATCCTTGGGGACTTTTTCCTGGATTTTTAACGTAATTACACTTATACGCAAGTCAAGAACATTCCATACAAATTCGAGCTTCAAACAACACAGGCAACACATCAAAACATTCTAAGCACACTCAAGTACGTCTAAGGGCTAAATTCCAAATGTCTTGGGCGTTCTTTGACGTTTGACCTTCAAACATAATGAAACTCGATAAAATTCGTATAAATTTTTTTTGACTCATATAAGGTCCTCATAATCTCATGACACACTCACAAGCACATAAAATCACATAAGTCTTTTTTTGCAACTTGTAATTGAACGTCTTGGTCATCTCTTGACGTTTGACTTCCAAATGACCTCAAGTCACTCATGCATACTTTAAAACACTCTATTAACATGTTAACAAGATTATATGAACAATTGAGGATTTGTAAACCTTATCTTATTTTGAAGGGTCTTACAATATCCCCAACTTGGGAACATTTGTCATCGAATGACACTTAGAACACTCTAATCACAACAAGGACTCCCATGAATCGTAGGCAGATAACAAAATTCATTTGAAATCATCATATAGAAGTTAATGCATCAAACTTAGAAGGAACACAACTTTAAATCAGTTAGCACTAAATGCACAAAAGCAAACAAAAGCCTTTATTCACTCATTCTTTAATCATAAAACTCATAGGCTCTTGTCATGTTCATAGGAGGAACATCCTTATCCTAATCATAACTTGGACGTTATATTTCATTTTTTATGAAGACTTTATCTTCCAACCATCTTTAAGTCACACTTAGGCAGTTTCAACATCACTCAAGAACAAGTAGGTACACATACTTCAATACACATAGACTTGAGTTAAATAGGTTGACAATGGATTCTTATTAGTTATGCATAAATCCATGGAACCATACTGAACCATACCATGCTTAAATATGTTTTTGGTAGGAATGTCTTTCTCCTCAATACACTTACATGTCTATTGAGTTCATACCCAAGCAATTGCACAAAGGTCAATTTTAGTGTAACATGAGAATTTTTTAACTTCTAATCATGACATGCTGAAAAATCATTCCTTGTGAAGCCAAAATGGTAAATTACACAACACACATCTCAACAATAGGAAGTCATTTCACAAAATTTGAATTTCTAGCATAACACTAGCTTTCATAAAAATGCATTATTTAGGGTAAGTCTTAAAATTTATAGGCAAATACAAGTACATTAGCTATACATTTCATCACTTTTTTGAATGTGAACCAACAATCATGCTTTTCAAATCATAAAAGTTAGTTTTCAAGAGACTCATCATTTTTCATTTTAAATGAGCTCAATTTATCATTATAAGGCTAACATTTGACATTAAGAGTGACTTCAAACATGCTTCTTATCTTATCCCATGAATTTAAATGCACAACTAGCATATGAATATGCCAATCAACATGAGAAAACATTTATTTGATCGAAATTCTTTTTCATGCACTTTTAAAATTCTCAAAATATTCTCAAGATAGTGTCAACCAAGATATACAAAACATATATAGGTCATATATTTCATACTTTTATGCATGTCTCTTATCAGGAAAAAACTATTAGAAACACAAAAGATTCAAGCCCAAGTAAGAATAAAAGGACCATATAGAAATATCTTCAATCATACTACTCCTATCACCATCCCCCACTTACAATAAACCTATTTAAGAGAAACTTAACCCAATATCAAGAGGATCTTAACTTCACAACCTTTATTTTTATCATTAAAAAGTGATTAGCACTTAATATTGAACTATAGTAATGTAACCAACACATTCTAAACCTTATCATCTATGCAAATTATAACCATGTTTTTAAGTTAAGTCATAATCTTCAACCACATAAGGTTTTTATACAAAACAATAAACACCAAGGTCATAAAATATTAGGGGAAACAATTGAGAAGACTTAACCATAGAGATTCTTCCTTTTCATTCAACCTTACAGTAAGGTGAATTATAGTTCAATCAAACTAACATCATTACCCTACAATGATAATCAGGCCACCCTCACTTCTAGAATCAAGCATATATAAATGACTCCAATACATACAAGGCCATTATTAAGATGAACACATATACATAGGGCAACATTTAACACTTTTAAACACATATACTTGGGCAACATGCATCTTTGCCATTTAACATATTCCTAAAGTATTTCATGTTTAACCATATTATAAGACTATCATGAAGCAAAGTCATATCCTAACAAAACATTCAAAAAGAGACTCATCTTTAACCATACCAACTTCTAACATTCTTTAACCATATTATGACATATAGTTCTTAACAAAACATGCCATTTCACATAGGTCTCACATATAGCCACAAGGGACATCATATCCACATATCACACATACTCATCAATCCATAAAACAAACATAATAATAAAAACTCGCCTTTTCTTCCTCAAGTACAGAGATACCATATCACCCAAGCAATCACATCTAGAAGACCACTAGACAAGAAAACATACCAGATGAATCTTATAGAGTATGGCACGCCATGAGAATGATGAAGAAGGGAAACTCTATCGTCCTATAGCCTCTAACTCAAAGATGTGTCGCGACTCACCACCCTTGATCAAGACTCTACTAGACGTGGCCATATGAGAGTTTTGGAACCTAAAACTACTTTTAGAAACTTCATGCTTTGATACCACATTTGTCATATATGGTGAGCTCCACCTAGAAGTAACATGGTGTACTTGACCTCAGTGTGGTCTTATACAAGCCTATAATTATCACTCATCTTATTATCATAGGTAAATTTAACTAAAAATTTAAAACTTTCTTAGCATATCATATTCTAGAACATTTCTTTTATTATATATAAAATAACAAAATACATAGTTAAAGACTCTAGTATCTTTTTGTTATCGTACACTGAATATCAGAAGAGTACATTTGGGACATGGCCGTTATAACATCATACATAATAATGCTTATACACAACATTACAGTAAAGTAGACATTAGCACATCCTTGAACTTAAGGATTCCTTTCCTTGAGCTTGGAATCATATATCAAGCTATTCAATGATAGAGACATCCTTTCAAGTATCCATAACCTACACTTTATGTTAAAAGTTGAGAAGAATGGAGTTAGCACAAGAATGCAATAAGTGTAGTAGTGATGCAAAAACATGCATTTAAAGGGGATATTTTCTAGAAATCATACTTGATGCATTTTTGAGAAAATCCTCACAAAACCTTGATACAATAGAATTTATATAATTCACATACTTCATTTAGACATATTCAGAAGCCAAATATCATATAAAATCACACATAGAATTTAAGCCACATTTGGGGTCACTTTATAGTGAGCTATTTCAACTTTATAGTAAGTTTCCTCCGTTATTGTTTCATAACTTCCCAAGTACCCCTCTAGTGATACTCGATGCAATGCATCACTTTAAGACCACAAAGAAAGCATACATAAAACCTACTTAAGACAACCCTTACTATCATAGAAGCATAATGGCTTTACAGTAAGGTACATGAACTTCCTAATCTATTCACTTCACTTCACATAAAACATTACAACACCTTACTCACAATCCCAATCAAAGTCCTCTAGTGCAATGTACATGTGAAGCTCCATAACATCAAACATGCTTAGTAAATCTATCATGAGACCACAAGCCTTAAGACTCTAATTCATACAGCAACTAGACAACTTTATTTATGCCAACATGACCTTCATCATATAGTCATTAACACCAAGTTATGTACATAAGGACCACTTCATATAAAATCATATCAACATATACATAGAAACATGCATTAGAATAATTTTTTTGAACTCCCTAAGGAGCTACATGTGAAATGTCTAGGTGGGTTTATTACTTCCACCTATCCTAAGTAACCCCCCTTAGGTAATCCTAGTTAGGGTCCTAGTCATTTACTTCAATTTTCCATTTTAATTTAGGAAAACTATAGCCTTAATTGACACTAAGATCATGGGTGGTACATGGAATTTGGTGTTGTAGAGACTTACACCAATGGAAAGTTTTCTTACCTTACAAAGGTAGAACATTAACACATGCTACCATACTAGTGAAGTCACTTTGTAGATTCTACGTGGCAAGAATAGTTATGGAACTAAGAGATATACATGACCCTTTACATGATCATTATCATTGGAGCCTCATTTCATGAGACACTATAGGTGAATTTTTCTTAAGGAAAGTCAACACCTCATCTGGGAGCTATGGGTGAATGCTCCTCCAAGGGAAGTCAACACCTTATGAAGACCAAATGATGAATCTTTCTCCAAGAAAATACAACACCTCCCATTGTCATGTTCACTCTGCTTTAACATAAGTTTCCTCTATTGAAATAGCTTTATTATATTATTTTATAAGATTTAGGTTTAGGATTTGACTCTTTATATGCTTATTGAATATTTAAGAACATATCTAGTTGTAGGATACTCTTGAGCACACCTTTCAAGTCCCAGTTATTGATTAGATATTCATACATGTGTGTATATACGTGTGGGTAATACTTTCACATAACATCTTTAGACCACACATGTTCATAACATACTCATGCATTCATATTCATGTACTTAAGAAACAAACCTAGGAACTATCCTGTGAAGGCACACATGTGCAATGTATAAACAAGGTCCCATACCCTTTACCATACTAGTAAACCTATCAAATAATCCTAGTTAATGGAATACATAACATGCTTCACATATAGGTATATATATATATATATATACCTTAAATGCATAGTAGTAGACATTTAGAGAATATGAGATCAATATTTCATTAGACACTACAAACCTTTACTACATTGTGAGAATGCATAATGTCTGAGTGTGTGTTTACATTGGTCAACATGATCACATAATGTTTATCAACAACACATTAAGGCATCCACCCTCTTAAGACCACAATGCACAACCAAGCATTGACCACAAAATTTAATTTAGAATAGGAGGCAAGCTAAAATCATTATAATCTTTAAGACTCCTAACATTGTATATTCACACATTCACATAGGGATACATGGTCAAGGTTTAACAATCCTTAACACTTCATTAATGGCAGCACCTACACATGATCATAAAATAACCATTCACATGCTTATAACTCTAGCCACATAACCACACAATCATGTTCATCAATTTGCCTTCAAGGACGTAGTCAACACACATATATATCATTAAAAAAATAAACACCGCCACCATAAGAACAATATACCAAATAAAGCCATACAAGGATTCATCAACAACCATGATATTGAAAAGTAGAGGAAAAGATTAGACATACAAATTTATCAACCTTTCGACCATTATTGATCAATACAGCCTTTTCAACAACAATCTATTTATAGGGAAGTAAATTAATGTACTTTAATTATGAAAGAAACCATGTACATATCGTTACAAGATCATACTACAACATAATACAATAAATCACATGTATACTAGAAGTACATAGTTAGAGATCATAAACCAATTTTCATAGTCTTTTTCATCAATCATATATTATCAACAATATAAATCTGGGGCAGTATCTAAAGAGATAATTTTTCAAACGAAATCATGCTTCATCTACCCTAGCATTGAGATCACAAAACATACATTACATTACTAATCTAGAGGCTAAAAGAACCTACATAAATTCATACCAAGTTTCCTTTGATTTGATAACCAAGGATTCATACTAACAATTCATATATAATATCAACTTATAGAAGTAGCTACAATGATCTTCACATAATCGAATTCTAAAAATAATCACTAAAAAGTAAAACATACAGTGAACACATAGAAGAACATAGGTAAGTCTTGTTCAAACATTCATATATTGATCCCCATGGATCATTCGTAAAAAAATTCACCATCAATATACATAATAAACTATATGTATAAGCAACTCAACGTAATAGAATCACAGATCCACCAATAACAAGCCACGATCACAATGCCCATCCATAGGCTGAATTGAGTTTGGGAAGGGACATGGGTTCAAAATGCAATTTGATTGAATTCACGTTAAAACCAATACATTATCATAAATTCATCATGATTAATCCTTTGAAAATATTTTGAGAAATAACCCATGGCTAGATTGAAAATGAACTTTGATCATGAAATCTCTTTGAGATTAACTCTCTAGATTGAAGGATAACTAGAGATGAAGGATTACCATACCTTTATTAGATGAAATAAACACGAAAACTTGGTTTAGAATCCATGGAAATCCAATATCCAAGCTGACCCTGAGCTTCATCTCCAATGGAGGTTTCTAGAGAGGTTTTATTTTGGGAGGGAAGTCTAATTTGGTATGGGGTTTTTGACTTAAGAAAAGACCTTAAAATATTTATATTTAATTTATAAACCATTCAAAAAATCAACAACAATCACTAAATAATTGAATAGAATTTATTTGGAAAATTAATCTTGGTCAGCCAGCGCAGGGACCGCGGCCACCTTCACGGTCCATGAACGTGGTTCAGGACTCTTATGATAGTCCGTGGTACTTGGGCAGTGTATCCATTGCCTTTTAAAGCCTCAAAGTGTCTAAGGAAGTTCCACTACCGAATTCATGGACCATGGTCCACTCCACTTTCAAGGAAGTCGTCCGTGAACACTAAGGCAGTAAGCTGCCAACTTGGGACAATTTTTGCCCACAAGTTAAGTCCTCCTCAAGGAGACTTTGGTTGGTATTTGGGGAGTTTTTCCCAGACTCTTACCACGTAAGTGTACTCATAAACATTTAAAGGACCTTCCATACCAGTTTGATCTTCCAACAACACACACAACACATCAAAACATGCTAAGTACACTCAAGTGCGTCCAAGGGCTAAGTTTCAAACATCTTGGACGTTTGACCTTCAAAATTCATGAAAATCAACATACTAACTATAAATACCATTATGAATAATATAATTTCATCATACGATCATGACACACACATAATCATATTAAAAACATCAGGCCACTTTTGTGACTAGTAGTGAAACGTCTTGGTTGTCCCTTTACGTTTGGTTTCTAAATGATTCCAAGTCACTCATGCACACTTTAAAATACAAAATTTTTACAATATTATAGGAACATGTGATATTCTAGACACCCTAACTCATTTTGGGGGTCTTACATAAATATCCCCTTTTCATTTACTCTCCATCACTTTTGCATCTTCACAAACACATACAAGCACTTAAGCTTTAGAATCTTTACATATTCATCTTGAAAAATTGTTCTTGGAAATAAGATAGAGTAACAGGGCAAGTTCGAGCAAGACGGTTTCCATTGGCACCACTATTGCTTCATGAAAATATGGATTCTACATGGGTATAAAATTCTTTTTGGTAGGCCATGACTTTGAAAGGATGATGAAGACTAATATCATTGTAAAAGATAAGGAAAATAAACAACGTGAGAACAATAATAATCATACTCAAGGGACCATTATGGAATTTAAGGCTGATGCAGCGTGCGTTGATGCAGCGGACCCTGATGCCCCTACAGATGGAGCGAGAAGTTATACAAGATGACCTCTTTGCCTTCATCTTTATTTTTTCGTTATTTTGACAGCAAGATATTTCTCAGTAGCATTTGAGGACAAATGTTTTTATTTGTGATGGGGGGAATCCCACTTTTATGTGTTGTTTTGATTTTATATTTGGGTTGTTTCTATCGTTAAGCATTTTATGCTACTAGTGTGACTGTTAAAGCTTATCACTTCGTGTCGGTTATAATTGCAAAACAATTTTTTACCTTTTTAAAAAATCATTTTTCAAAAATATTTGTCACCTCTTATGTTGAAATTGGTTATTCTCTTGTATGTTTGAGTCTTCTTCAAGATCAATACGAATGAATTGAATAGTCCTATAAATCAAAAAACATGAGTGGGCGGCTATGATGAGAACAAATGAAATTGCATAGAGAATATGTAATTTCTTTCCATCTCATTTTGAACACCCATATGTCAAATTGATTTTGTTGTGATGAATTTTACACATCAGCTAAACTTTGGAGTCTTGTTTGACTAATTATTGATCTCTGTGTGATAAAATTACCTTGAACTAGCCATGAAAACACATAGAATTTTCCTCGTTAGACTAGTAAACTAAGTAATGATAACTCTTGATATAATCTTAGGCAGTTTTAAAGAGTGTGATAAAATTTGACACATACATCTCTTGTGACCTCCCTTGTGAGTGTGTGAAGCTTTCTTGAACACCCCTTGAGTATTAAACTTCTTTGTAAAAAACAAGATGAAGAATAAACCGTTCTTTATCCATTTCCCTTAATAATCCTACATGATTGTATTATTAAAATATTAATTTAGGAAAAAACCCTATGTTGGGGGTCTAGTGAAAAGAAAAAAGGAAAAGTCAAAATAAAGATAAGCAAAGTATCATTTAACCCATGGTGTTGTGAAAAATGAATACCCTCTGTATAAAAACAAGTTTAGAAAAAAAGAAAAGAAAATAAATGAAAAAGAAAAGTTTCGAAATAAAAGTAAAAAAGAAATAGGGTTTCCAAGTAATCCATGGGATTGTTTAATAGGATGAATTATGAGAACTAGCAATGATGATGAATGAAGAAGAAAGAAAGCGTTATGATCACCACAATTCATGAGGACCATTAGTCACTAAGCCTAAATGACCATATCTTTGTACTCAACCCCATTACAAGCTCTAGAAAGACATTTTTTATCTTGAGAAAGTAGATTTGATTTTTGACTGGAACATAAGGGTAAATCAATGTGTGAAAGCATGCATTGTGTTCCTCTTTTTGAGAGTGAGCATTGTATGTAACTCCTGAACATTAAATTTATCATACACTTAGGTGAGACAATAGAATAATCATTTGTGTGAGGGCATTCAAATGCTTAAGTTTTATTTTGAACTTCCATTTGAAGCAGCAATACAATCTTGAGTATCTTTTAGAATTGTGTGTCACAACTTATATCTTTGATTACACAATTGATCCTTACTTAAGTTGTTTTAGTGTGGTTGTGTGCATTATAGATTGAGTCATCTGTAGAACTATTTGACACGTCCCTTTTAAACTGCTGAACTTGAGTTTTACATGGGGACAATCAAAAGTTTAAGTTGGGGTGTTGATGAATTAAAATATGGACTCATTTAGGGATATAGTATAGTAGACAGAGTATCTCTAATGCTTCATTTATCTCAATTTGTGATGAAAATTGCTAAGTTTCAGGTATTTGAAGATTTAAGGAAAGAATGGACACTATGTCAATAAAGGAGAAAAAAAGCTGAAGTTCGCAAAGAAATGGAATCCTAAGGTTTTGCGAGCCCACTTGGCGAATCGCCAATGTGGCATACATTGCCTTTTGTTCTTGTATGCTGAGCCTTGAAGGAAAGGGTAAAATTGGCGGAAGAGAGGAGCAATTGGTGCATCACCGAGTAGGTCCACCAAGCAATATCTTATCTACCAATGAAAAAACGCACGACGATGCTGAAGACTCTACCAAAAGGTGGTGGACTACACAGATGGGTGAAGCGCTGAATCAATCAACGATTCCCACTAAATTATCTTAATGATTCGCTGCAACACAAATTTGAAAGGTGTAAATACTAGTAGAGTTGATTTTATGGGAGTACGATCATTATGGAGAATATCAACTTAGAGACAAAAATATTACATTAATATTATTACTATACTTTACTCTTAATTTTTTTCAAGGTTTTTGAAGACATGGAAAATAAAGGGTTCTTCTCTTTCAATTTTTGAGGTGTATCTCCTTTATTATTCTTTGTTTTCTAAAATAAAGACTATATTACTCATACCCAATTGATTTAAACATCATTGAAGGTATAATTTCGTATTCTCTATGTGTTGCTAAAAACTCCATTCTAGGGGTGTGATTTTTTAAATATGGAATAATATTGTTGTGGGGTCTTCTTGGTTGGTAGATTAAATGTATTTTACTAGAGATTTGGTCTAATGGTTGTGGTTTAATCTAATGGATTATAAGTTGCAAATGCAAGTTCACCTATAAGTTTTAAGCGTGATGAAGAAGGAGGTCGCGCAATAAAGACCGCTAGATTCATGGCCTAAGAAGTGGGTCAACATGAGGTATAAACCAAGAGGGTAATCCCTAGCCCCATATCCTAACACTTAGCTTTAAAGAATTAGTGGGTTAAGGAATAGGCTTGTCTTTATGTGGGAAATGGGTGTGAAAGAGGAACCCATTTGAAATGGGGTAAGTTTCTCCAAAGAGAAATTCTTTCCATATAAGTTTTACCTAGACATTATTTCCATACAAATTTTATATCAAAATCATGTACCCAATAAGCATGATAAATCTGTATTTCTGTCACATCCTGTGAATTCCCGTCTCATTGGTTAGTTTTCTTGTTATTATTAGCTGTTTTTCGCTACTTATGACAAACCCCCAATTTGATATGTGAAACTTTTGTGTAACCCCCTTAATTTGTAGTGTTTTAACTCGTTAATTTCTTTATCTACAACTATGTAGACTTAGATTCTAATTAGCTATAAATTTTCACTACCGCTCACTTAGGGAACGACCCCAACCCTCGATTGGGTTACTATATTATCGTCAATTTTAGATACTTGAATCGAAAGTACTGTTGTTGGTTAGGATAAGAATTAAAGTACTAATAATACCTTGGAGGATATGTTGAGGGCGTGCGTCATCGATTTCAAAGGCAGTTGGGATGATCGCTTAATTGTAATTTAATTTGCTTACAACAATAGTTACCACTATAGAATCAAAATTGCCTCATGTGAAAATTTTTGTGGGAGATGACACAGATATGATATTGTATGATCTTGAATTATTGAAGCTTGGTTAATAGGACCATAGTTAATTCATCAATCTATGTAGAAGGATACATGATTTAGGAGAGGTTTAAAACATCACAGAGTCGTTAGAAATCCTTCTTAAATGTTAGGAGAAGAGAGCTAGAGTTTAAAGTAGATGATTGGTGATACTTGAAGGTTTTTCCCATGAGGGGTGTTATGAATCTTTCTAAGAAGCGGAAACTTAGTCCCCGTTATGTTGGACCTCATCATATATCCAAGAGGATTTTAAAAGTATCTTATTAGTTGGATCTTCAAAAAGAGTTAGAAATGGTTTATCCGATATTTCACATCTCCATATTGAAGAAATGTATGGGAGATCCTTCATTTTCTATACCAACAGAAAATACTGAGATCAAGTATGAAATATCTTATGAAGAGATTCCTTCTCACATTCTATATTGCCAAGTTCAAAAATTACGAACAAAAAAGGTAGCATCAGTCAATGTCTTATGGAGGAACTAATTTGTTGGGGAAGCTACTTTGGAAGCTCATGGAGATATTGATGAGTCCTCATATTGTACTCATTTAGGGCTATATTTTAATAGAAATTTTTTCGTCAAATTCTTATTTTATCGCTATATCAAATGAAAACTCTTAAGTTTGACATATTTGAGTATTAAAGGAAAACATGGACACAATATCGCAAAAAAGAGAAAAAGGCATAGAAAAATGAAGAATTGAAAGCCTCAGCATCGTCAAGTCCACTTGACGGATCACCAATAGGTATGGATGTCTCCTTTTGTTCCAAATCCCTAAAATAAATAATCAAATCGACAGAAGAGAGGAATACTTGGTGCATTGGGGATAAGATCCGTGAAGCTGTGTGGCGTTACCAAATGAAGCATTGCATGAAGATGTTGTAGGTTGTACCATAAGGTGATGGACTTCACCATTGGGTGAATCACTGAGTTAGTTGGTGATTCAAACCAAAGTCAACGAATGATACATTCAAGCACAAATCTGAAAGCTATAAATACTAATAGAGTGTAGTTTTTAGAAATCTATAAATACTAATAGAGTGTAGTTTTTATAAAAAGTAGTGTTGAATCTTTTTTCTTAGGATTCCGACTTAGCTCAAACCAATATCATATTTTCTTAGTACTTTTTATATTTTACAATCAAGTTTTATAGGGGTATTGAAGACTTTATGAAGTAACGGTTTTATCTCCCCAAATTGAAGTGTGACTCAATAATTCTTCTCTCTTTTCTCAAATTAAGACATTATTTCTCATAACCATTTGATTTAATCATCATTGAACGGATAATTTTTATTTTTTGATGTGTTGCTAGAACTAGGGTGTGATTTAGAATATATTGGTTAATATTGTTGTTGTGTCTTGTATGAATGTAGAATAAATGTAATTTAATTGTGATTTATTCTATTATTTTTGTCTAATCTAATGTATTTGTAGTTGGGAGTACAAATTCTTCCATGATTTTTCGGCTTTATCTAGAGAAAGATCATGAAACTAAGACCGCTTGATTGATGTGCTAGGGAGTGGCGACATGTATTTCATCCCAAGAGGGTGAGCCCTAGTCCAATATCCTAAAATTCAACTGGAGAGTGTGATCGGTGTAAGGAGTAGTACGGTCTTCATGCAACAAATGCGTGTCTGAGAGGAACCCTATTGAAACGGCGTAAATTTCTTGAAAGAGGACTTATTTCCATAAAAATCTTAGCCTAGTCACATTTTTGATACATATTTTCTATCTAAAGCATGAATCCAATAATCTATATTAATCTGTATTGAGGTAACATCCCAGGTACTACCCCTCTCAATGATTGGATTTATTGTTATCTTCATTATTTTACAATACTTGTGACAAACCCCCATTGATATTTAATACTTTCGTGTCAATCCTCTTGATATACAATATTTTTAATGTAAGACCCCCAAAATGAGTTAGTGTGTCTAGAGACTCACTTGTTCCTATAAGCGTGATAACATTTTAATTAAATGTTGTAATGTATATTTGAGCGATTTAAAGTCATTTGGAAGTCAAACGTCAAGGGCTGACCAAGACGTTCGATAACTAGTCACCTAAGGGGCCTTATGTGTTTTTATGTGCTTATGTGTATGTCATAATCTTTTGATGTCTTAAAATGAATAATAATGATGTTTATAGGATGTTTATGGATTTTCATGAATTTTGATGGTCAAACGTCAAGAATATCTAAGACGTTCTTGAATTAGCTCTTGAGACGTTCATATGTGTCTTGAGTGTGCCTTGCATGTTTGGATGTGTTTAACGTGTTCATTTTGGGTGAAACATTAATGGAAGGTCTCCAAAAATTTAATGTGAATATTTACGTTGAAAAAAATCGAGTACGACTTCCGAAGGGCCCCGTAAAAGGGCCTAGAAGAAGGTCCTAAAGGCTCTCAAGACACTACCTTGGCAGTATCAATTGACTAAAGCAAAAGACGCTCTGTTGGTGAACTGACGTCCGTCAATGGTGGTGTTGTTGATGGAAACTTATCCTGGATAAGTCTCAGCCAATAGACATCTCAAGACCCAATTGACGGAAGCCACATACAGTCCGTCGATGGACCAACCGGGAGTCGATTGTGGCATTTGGTGCCGTCTGTAACAAGCTGCATGCGCACTGTTTCATTAAAGGGGTGATGGAAAATTCACCCCACGTTCTAACTAAACCTACATGGTTTATTTGATTATGGTTGGGTGTACTTAAGTGATAAAAAATTTGATCAACCGATTCCCAATACAATTCACACAAATTAGACTTTCCTCAAAAATAAAGTTGAAGATCAAGACCAGCTTGTGGCTTGGATTCCCATGCATTCTTCATCGTGTTTTAGAGTTTTTATCCTATATTAAGGTATGGTTATCATTCATCTCTAGTTATCTTTCCACCTAGAGAGCTAATCTCAATGTTTTCAAAGAATTTCATGGTCAAACATCTTCTTCTTCATTCCAGCCATGAGTTCTTTCTCAAAGAGTTTTTGAAGGCATAATCATGATTGATTTATGATAATGAATTTGTTTAACGTGAATTTCAATCCAATTGCATTGTGATCCCATATCCCTTCCCAATTTCGATTTAGCCTATGCATGGGCATTATGATCGTGGCTTGTTATTTGTGGATTGATGATTCTATTACGTTGAATTTCTTTTGTCTACTGTTTATTATTCATATTTATGGTTTGTAACGACCTGTTTAGTCGTTTGAGTAGCAGAATTTATTTTTGGGAAAAACTGGCTGAATGCGACGGACACCACGACGGACCGTCGTGACCACGACGGACCGTCGAGGGTGTCCCGTTCCAAAACACTTGGCATTATGAAATTGAGTGTTGAAACTGAGTCTCTAAACTCTGTGACGGACCTGCAGGACGGGCCGTCACAGTCACGACGGACCGTCGTGAGCCCCCGTGTCAAAACACTTAGACTCTTGAGAAATTGGTGCTGGGAGCAACTCTCTGTCCGTCGTGACGGAAGTGCAGGACGGACCGTCGTATGCACGACGGACCGTCACAGATTCCTTGAAGGAATTTGAGTCCTTGACGAACCGTCGCAGGCACGACGGACCGTCACAGGTTCCGTAATCCCAGACGGGGTCAGAATTCTGACTATTTTTAAAGGGGTGTTTTGGACCATTCCGGCTTTATTTTATAAAATTAGTGGGTTAATTTTATTAGTTCAATTCCTTGGGGGTTGAAAGACTAACTTTGAGTAACTTGGTGGGTTGGTTTCATTACTTTTGAAACTTGAAATCTTGTGATTTAGGGTAAGAAGAGAGGAAGGTTGGAGGAAGAAAGAGAAAGAGAAAGAGAAGAGAAAAGAGGCGCTTGAGAGAGAAGGAGCAAGGATTTCTTGAAGACTTCTTGCTTGAACACAAATCCTTGGTGAAGGTAGGTTATGGTTTATGCTATTTGTAGTAAACTCTCAATAGCAAATGATATGTATTGGGTATTCTTGTAAATCCTTCTATATGCTTAATTGTATGATTGTATGAGTATGATTATATGTTTGTGATGAAATAAGCATGATGAAGCTTGTGAACCCTAAATCTTGATGAAACCCTAATTTTACTTGTCATGAAATTTGTGATGCCTTAGTATAAAAGAAGGCTTGATGAACTTGTTATGATAATTGTGATGCCTTAGTATATAGAAGGCTTGATGAACCTTGTATTGTTGTTATAATGCCTTAGTATAAAAGAAGGCTAGATGAACTATGTGTGGTATTGATGATGCCTTAGTATAAAGAAGGCTTGATGAACTT
>CM064973.1:30772643-30859033 GCA_032847665.1 Solanum chilense | reverse complement strand
GGATAGAATATGGATCGGAGTGTCACGTACCGACACGAGAGGAATAAGTTATGAATCTTGAAAGATGTTAATATGCTAAGTCTATGAACCTGTTAATGAGTATGGTTTTGAGGCATGAGTCCTCCTGGATGAACTTGGTGATATTATTGATGATTGTAGTATTTGTTGTTACTACATGTTGAGTATTATAGTTGATTTGTGAGATTAACTGATATATACTGTTTTCTATTCTGAGTTGGCCGATGATACCTACTCAGTACGTGTGGTTGTACTGACTCCTACTTGTTTGTTTCTTTCTTGTATTTGTGGAGTGCAGCAACCGTGCCGTCGTCTTCAACTCGACCGCGATTCTAGCCAGTCTTCACTGTACCGGATCTCAGGGTGAGCTATGCTTTTAGCTTGGACTGGATCTTCTTCTTCTTGTCTTGATGCCTTGAAGTTCCGGCATGGACTAGCTTTCATTTGTTTAACTTCTTAGAATACTCTTAGTTCTGTAATGTGATCATAGATGTTCTTGTGATGATGACTTCCGGATTTTGGGGATATGTATCATATTTATTTTTCGTATTGAGTTAAGTCTTCCGCGTTGTATTTGGTTTAATTTATTTGGGTTTAGATTGGTTGGTTCGCTCACACAGGAGGGTAGTGTGGGTGCCAGTCGCGTCCCCGATTTGGGTCGTGACATGGTTACTTATTGATGAACGGTCCATGTGTATAAATATATGAATATTTGAATAAGTGTAGCCTATGTCTCTATGTGTTTACTATAACATTGGCCTTATAATGAAAGAATGTGGAATTCAATCATGTTAAGATAATTGCAGCTTTTGCCTTAGGATAATATAATTGTTGAATTATGGGTATGAATCTTGTATGGCCAAAGAAAAGAAGGCTTTTATGAATTGGTCTAGGTTCTCTCAGTCTGTTGATTGATAATGTAATGTATGTGGTGTTATCTCAGTTGTAGGATTAGATGAAGCATGATTTCATTCGAGTAAGAATCTCTTTAGCTACTTCCTAATATGTACATTATTGATAAAATATGATTAATTATGAAGGATTTAGTGAATTAGTAGCATTGCCTATTTCCTTTAATCTCTACTAAATTGATATTTTAGTGCCTATGTTTGTATCTTAATCTTGTATGGATATAAGCATAATTTTTTTATGTTAAGTCTACATTTAGGTACTACCCTAGATTGATACTATTGATTAAATGTGATTTATGATCCACGCAAGTGAAATTGGTTAATGGTCTATGTCCTTCTACCTTCTAGTATGTTGGTGATATATTGTAATAGTTTGTAGCAAGGCCTCGTAGTAGCTTATGCATGAATTCATATATGATTATTTTAATTTAGGTATGTCCCTATACTTGAATTTTTTATGAAAAAATAATAATGGTCAACGAGGACCAATGACTAAAGGATTGCTCTACTCTTCTACTTCTCTACAGTATTGTTGGTGCAGCCTTGTATGGCCTTGTGTGGTATGATCAACTTATGGCGGTGATGTTTACTTTATTTTCATTACATATGTGTTGAAAATTGTCTTGAAGGAAAATTGATGAATATATGGGTTTGTGGTTATGATGATCACACTATGTGTAACTTGTGCCTATCCTTCTATTCGAGTAGTGAATCTACGTTATGCAGCTAGTCTTATAAGCATGTAAATATTAATGTTAAGATCAAGTGTAGGTGCTAACATAAATAAAGTGTTACGGATTGATGACCCCTACTCATGTACCCCTATGTGAAGGTGTGAATAGATAATATTAGGATTCTTAAAGTGTAATATGAAGTTAGCTTGTCTCCTATGCTAAATTGTGTTTTTTTTCTATGTTTGGTTGTGCATTATATTCTTAAGAGGGTGTCTGCCTCAATGTGTTGGTTGATAGTCATTATATGATCACGTAGACAACGTACACACATACTCACACATTATGCATGCCTACCATGTCGTATATGGTCATATGGTCTAATGAAAGGTAGTTCGCATATTCACTAAATGTCTACTATTGTGCATGTAAGATAAATGTATGTGAAGTATGTTATGTATTCCCTAACTAAGATGACTTGATAGGTGTACTAGTGTGGAAAAGGTATGGGACGTTGTCTATGCATTGACATTTCTACGCTGATGGGATAGTTGTTAGGTTTGGTTTGTATGTACATGAAAATGAATGTATGGAAAAATTATGAATATGAAATATAGTATATGATGTTAAGTATATGATATGATGAAGTATGAATGTTCATAGTGTCTTAGTGTGTTTATATGAAAGGATTGCTAATATAGTTATACTTGTAGAATTATGCATTGATATATCAACATGTGTGACATCTTAAAGGTTTGCTCACATATAAGTATACATACACACGTATGAATATCAAGTAAATAGAGGATCCTTGAAAGGTGTCCTTAAGTGTATCCTAAACTAGATAGGTGCTTACATATGCTATGTCCATGTGAAAGGGTTTTTCCATTGATATCGGTTAATGAATTATCATCTATGACCTATGACCTAAGCATCTGAGGAGATGAATCTCCAAAGCCTAATTTTATAAGATAAAGTTAATAAAGGCTTTTTCATAAAACGGGAACTTAATTTAGCACCGACTAAACTTGAAGTAAGGGATGCCCCTTCCAATTGGAGGAAGGTAGGTCACCATAAGCCTTATAGCCCAAAGGGCATAGAGTTATGTTTCCATAGGTAATAACAATAATGCCACATTTGGCATAAAGAGGGTTTTCACATAAATTCCTCCAAGTTCCATAAATATGCCTGCCACATAGGATCTAGCAAGTGATCTCACTTAGTATGCTAGTGTGTGTGAATGTTCAACCTTGTCTAGGTAAGAAAAACATCCATTGTGGTTAGGCTATAGAACACCAAATTCAATGTATCACCCATGGTCATAGCGTCGATTAAGGCTATAGTTTCCCTAAAGTAAAATGGACAATGGAAGTAAAGTAAGGACCCTAACTAGGATAAGCTAAGGGTAGTTGCTTAGTGTAGGTGAGGGTATGGGAATGTCCCTATGCATTACATAAGTGGCTCTTGAGGGAAGTCCTAGGAAGGTGTTATAATGCATGTGTCTATGGATATATTCCTTATGCATTACTTTGTAGTATTTGTCTACTTGTTATGGTGAAATGCATACTATGAGGCCTATGGACAGAAATGAAGTTGTCTTCACTTAATATTTTATGTATGAAATAGAATTATAAGTCTTGTGGCCTTATGATAGGTTAACTAAGTATGTGTGAGGTTGTGGTGCTTCACATATACATTGCACTACTAGACATAGAGTAGGATTATGAGTAAGATCTTATATTGCATTGATGTTAAGTGAAGTTAGTTTATGTGCAACTTGACGTGGCATACTGTAATATTTTTATGGTATTGGCTTAAACGTGTCTTAATGTATTTTACTTTTATGATGGTATGTGTTGGATTATGTAAGTTGAATATATGGTTTTGATTTTTAACTTAAGGTCATGTATTGCACCAAGTACAAGTAGTTGGTTACTTGGGAGGCTAATGAGTTAAAAGGAGAGGTTCACTATAAAGTGGGAATAACTCACTGTAATGTGACCCCAAATATTGCTTAAATTCTATGTGTGATTTTATATGATATTTGGCCATTGAATCTATCTATATGAAGTATGCGAATGATATAATTTCTATTGTATAAAGTTTTTATTAATATTTCACAAAAAGACATTAGGTATGATTTCAAGAAAATGTCTCTTTTAAATGCATGTTTTTGTATGGTTGCCATACTTAGTGCATTGTTGTATTGACTGCAGGCTTCTCTACTTTTTACACAAAGTGTGGGTTATGGATTCTTAAAAGTATGTATCAAAAATTAAATATCTTGATATGTGATTCCCAAGATTAAGGAAAGGGGTCCTTAAGCTCCAAGGATTTCATACTTATTATTTACTGTAAAGTTCCTTAATATTATACTTATGTAATATGTTAAGGGTCGTGTTCGTAAAGTACTCTTATAATGTTGTGTCTAAAATGGAAAAAAGAGACTAGAGTCTAAATATGTATTTATGATATTTATATATTTCAATGAAGTTTTATAGTATATGATGTGCCGTAAAAAGTTCTAAATTTTATGCTAAATTTACCTATGACAATATGATGAATAATAACTATGGGCTTGTAAAAGACCTTCGAGAGGTAAGTGCGCCATGTTACTTCTAGGGGGTGCTTCCCGGTTGTGACAAACATGGCATCAGAGCCGGAGATTTATGAATGTGGTGTTAGCTTCTAAAAGTCTCATATTGCCATATCTAGTAGAGTCATGATCATCGGTGTGAATCGCGACGCCTCTATCAGCGGGAGTCTATACCACGATGGAGTTTCTCTTCTTCACTAACCTCATGTCATTCCATAGAACTTAGCTTTATAAGATCTCTCTCTTATGTGTTCTTTTTCTGTGGTCTTTTAGAGATGATTGCTTGCTTGAGATTGTATCCCTATGCTTAAGGGAGAAAAGGTGAATTTTGATGCTTTTCCTGGTTTTATTGTTTCATGAGTATGTGTGAATGTGAATTTTGAAATAATATGTTTGTATGATGTCCCTTGTGGCTCTATGTGAGACCTATGTAAAATGGCATGTTGCGTTGGAAATTATATGTTATGATATGGTTAAATCATGCTAGGAGTTGATATGGTGAAAATGAGTTTTTTTTTTTGAATGGTATGCTACTATATGGTTTTGCATGATGGTATCCTAATAATATATTTAAACTTGAAATACTTTTGGAATATGATGAATGGTAAAGACTCATGTTGCCTATGTGTATGTGTATAATGGTTCAAATATTGCCCTTGACTATATTTGTGACCCTTCATGATTGTTTTTCATGGATTGAAGTATTTGTATAGGCTTGCTCTTAGCAATAATAGTAGCATGTTTTTGTTGTAGAGTGATTTGGGGTTGATTGACCTAGAAGTCACCTTACTGTAAGGTTTAATAAAAAGGAAAAATCCATATGATTAAGTCTCTTTTTGGTTTTCCCCTAATGTTGTATGACCTTGGTGTCTATTGTATTGCTGAAAACCTTATGTGGTTGAAGAGAATGACTTAATTTGAACATTTTGTTATAATTTTCATAGATGATAAGGTTTAGAATGCCTTGGTTGACTTACCGTAATTCCTTCTAACGTGATAATCACTATTAAGTGATGAAAATGAAGGTTGTTAAGTTAATATCCTCTTGAGGTTGGGTAAAGTTGCTCTTAATTGGGTTTACCCTAAGTGGGTGATGTGAGGTGAGTATTAACCTTGTACAAAGTCCCATCTTATCCTTCTATTCTTCCTTTGACTTGAAACTAATGAATTTATTAAGCTTGTTGATGATAGGGGTCTTTTCTAAAGTATGAATTGCATGACCTCTATATGTATGTTATGTATATAGTGACTCTATCCTAAGAGTATCTTGATGATTTTAATGTACTTGAAAAGGAAAGTTTTGATTAACTTCGTGGTTTTCTCATGTTTATTGTGCATCTTGATATGCTACTTCTGCATTTGACTTCACCAAATAAGGTAAGAAGCATGTTTGAAGTCACTTTTGATGTATAAGTTTTAGCCTTATAATGAGAAATTGAGCCTCTTTATAATGAAATATGTTGAGTCTCTTGAAACTATATGACTTGTATGGTTTGGAATGCATGATTGTAGGTCCACTTTGAAAAGTGAAGGAATGTCTAACCATTGTCCTTGTGTGTGTACATAAATTGTATGACTTTCCCTAAATTATGCATGTTTATGAAAGCTAGTGATAAGCTAGAAACTGAAATTTTCTGAAATGGCTTCCTATTGTTGTGATGTGTGTGGTGTGAATTACCATTTTGACTTTACTAGGATGGGCGTTTGAGCATACCATGATTAAAAGTCGTGAAATTCTCCTGTTACAGTAAGTTATCCTCTATGCATTTGCTTGGGTATGTACTCATGAGACATGTAAGTGTGTTAAGGAGAAAGACATTATTCCATTGACACAACTAAACATGTTATGGTTTAGTATGACCCTAATGGCACTAAGTCTACCTAATAAAGATCTTGCTGATTCAATTAACTCAAGTCTATGTGCATTGAAGTATGAGTGCCTAATGAGTATCTTCAGTATGGTTGGAATCTGCCTATGTGAGATATTAAAGGATGAGCTTTTAATAAAATGAAGTGCAACTACCATGTTATGATTTGGAGAAGGATGTTCCTCCAATGAACATGACAAGAGCCTATTTGTAGATGCATTAAAAAGTGAGTGAACAAAGGTTTTTGCTTAATTGTGTTGTCTTGAGTGCTGAATGGTTTGAAGTTGTTTTCCTTTGAAAGTTTTGTGCATGAAATTCCATATGATGATGTTATGACTGTTGTGAGCTGCTCAATTAATTATTGAAGTCGTTGTTTTTGATTAAATTGTTCAAAGATTTATTAGATGAAGAATGTTCCCATGTGCTTGAGATTGTAGGATCTCCAAAATGAGTTAGTGTGTCTAGAGCCTCACTTTTTATTATAATATTTTTAAAATTTAAAATTAAGTGTTTTAAAGTATGCTTGGATGATTTGAAGTCATTTGGAAGTCAAATGTCAAAGGATGACTAAGACGTTTAACGACAAGTCACCTAAGGGGCCTTATGTGTTGTTATATGCTTAGATGTATTTAATAGGCTTATAAAGTCTTAATATTAGTATTAATTATGTTTATAGGAATTTTATGGAGTTTCATGAAGTTTAGAGGTCAAACGTCCAAGAACGTCTAAGATGTTCATAAGTCAGTCCTTGAGACGTTCATATCTGTGTTGTGTGTGCCTTGCATGATTGGATGTGTTTTACGTGTTCATTTAGGGTGAAACATTAGTGGAAGTCTTCAAATGAGCTAAGGTATATATTTACGTTGAAAAAGTCTTTGTACGACTCCACAAGGGCCCCCCCAAAAAGGCGCAAAAGAAGGACTCAAAGGTTGTCGAGAAACTGCCTTGGCAGTGTAAATTGACAAAAATAAACGTTCCCTATTGATGGAATTGAATCCCATCAATTGTGTTGTCGTCGATTGAACCTTAGTCTGTATAATGCTCAGCCAAAAGATATCCGAAGACCCAACCGACGGAAGCCACAAACAGTCCGTCGATGAACCTACTGGGCGTCCATTGTGGCCTTTGGTGCAGTGTGTGCCAAGCTGCATGTGCACTGTTTCATTAAAGGGGTGAATGGAAAATTCACCCCACATGCTAAATTTACCCTACAATGTTTAATTGGTGATTTTTGGGAGTATTTATGTGATCAATAACATAATCAACCCATTCGCGATCCAATTCACTCAAGTTAGACTTTTCCTCCAAAACCAATTCTCATTGTGAATCCTCCATTGAAGGTGAAGCTCAACTTGGAGCATGGATTTTAATGGATTCTTCATCAATTTTTTGAGGTTTTCTCATTAATGTACGGTGATCCTTCATCTCTAGTTACCCTACCATCTAGACAGTTAATATCAATGTTTTTCAAAGAGATTTCATGATCAAACTTCTTCTTCATCAATCTAGCCATGGGTTCTTTCTCAAAACGTTTTCAAAGTCTTAATCATGATTAAATTATCATAATGCATTGGTTTTTACGTGAATTTCAACCCAATTGCATTGGGAACCCATGGCCCTTCCCAAACTCGATTTAGCCTATGCTTGGGATTGTGATCGTGGCTTGTTACTGGTGGATTTATGATTCTATTACATTGAATTACATATGTCTACCTTTTATTATATATATTTATGGTGAATTGTTGATGAATAATCCATGTGGATCAATATATGATGATTCGAATAAGCCTAGCCTATGTCTCTATGTGTTCACTATAACATTGGTCTTATAATGTATGAATGTGGAATTCGATCATGTTAAGCTGATTGTGGCTACTTTATTATAATAATATCATTGTCAAATTATGGGTTTGAATCTTTTATGACCAAAGTAGGCTTTTGTATGAATTGATGTAGGTTTTTCTACTATATTGATTGATAATGCTATGTATGTGATGTGATCTTAATTTTAGGCTTAGATGAAACATGATTACTTTTATGTAAGAATCTCTTTAACTAATTCCTAATATGTAAATTATTTATAAAATATGATAGAAGATCAAGGATTTAAGGAATTAGTAGCATTGTCTATTTTCTCTACTTTCCATTGAATGGATAGTTTAGTGCCTATGTTGGTATCTTGATCTTGTAGGAATTTAATCATGAATTCGTTATGTTAGGTGTATATTTATCTACTTCCCTAGATTAATACTATTAATGAAATTTGATTTAGGATCCCTGCAAGTGAAATTTGTTAATGCTCTATGTCCTTGTAGTTTGTAGCATGGCCTTGTGGTAGATTATGCATGACTTCATATATGATTATTATAATTTAGCTACTTCCCTATACTTGAATTTATTATCAGACAATAATAATGGTCAACGAGGACAAAAGACTAAAGGATTGCTCTACTCTTCTGCTTCTTTGCTTCTCTATAGTATTTTTGATGAAGCCTTGTATGGAATTGTGTGGTATGGTCATCTTATGGTGGCAGTGATTACTTTATTTTCATTATATATGTGTTGACCATCGCCTTGAAGGAAAATTTATTAATATGTGGGTGTGTGGTTAGGATTATCACACTATGTATAACTTGTGCGTAGCATTCTATTGTAGTTCTGAATCGAGGTTGTGTAGCTAGTGTTATAAGTATGTAAATGGCTATGTTAATATCATGTGCAGGTGCTTCCATAAATGAAGTGTTAAGGATTGATGACCCCTACACATGTACCCTTATGTGAAGGTGTGAATAACTTATGTTTGAGTCTTAAAGTGTATTATGAAGTTAGCTTTTCTCTAATGCTAAATTGTGTTGTGTGGTCTATGCTTGATTTTGCATTCTTGTCTTAACAGGGTGGCTGCCTTAATATAATGGTTGCTAGCCATTATTTGTCCGTGTTGACCAATATACACACACACTCACACATTATGCATGCTTACAAGTGAATCATAGAGTCTAATGAAAGTTAGTTCTAATATTTACTAAATGTCTACTACTATGCATGTAAGATAAATGTATGTGAAGAATGTCATGTATTCCCTAACTAGGATGACATGATAGGTGTACTAGTATGATCAAGGGTATGGGACCTTGTATATGCATTGCACATGTGTACTTTAATATGATAGTTCTAGGTTGATTTCTATGTATATGAAAAAAATAAATGGACAAGTCATGAATATGACTTATATGCTGTGATGTTAAGTATATGATATAATGAAGTATGAATATGCATAGTGTATTTATGTGTTAGATGAAAGGATTGATCACATAGTTACACCTGTAGACGTATGTATTGATATATGAAAATGTGGGAATTTATGTGTTATGTGAAACATTTTCTAACATATAAGTATACACACACACATGCATGAAGATCTAGTCAATAGAGGAACCTTGAAAGGTGTGCTCAATTGTATCCTAAGCTAGATAGGTGCTTACATATGCTATGTCCATGCGAAAGGGTTTCTTACATGATATAGGCTGATGAATTCTCATCATATAAAGAGATGACTCTACTAAGCCTAATCATATAAAATAGTGTTAATAAAGTCTTTTTCATAAAAAGGGAACTTAAGTTAGCACCATGTGAACTGGAAGTGAAGGGTTTCCCTTCCCATTGGAGGAAGGTAGGTCACGATAAGCCTTATGAGGTAGTTAGCCTCATAACCCAAAGGGAATAGAGTTATGTTTCCATAGGGAATAACCATAATGCCACATTTGGCATAAAGAGTTTTTTCACATTTATTCCTCTTGAAAATGAGCTCACTTAGTATGCTAGCATGTGTTAGTGTTCTAACTTTGCTAGGTAATAACACCATCCATTGGTGTAAGGCTCTACAACACAAAATTACATGTAGCACCCATGGTCTTAGGGCCGGTTAAGTCTATAACTTACCTAAAGTAAAATGGACAATGGAATTAAAGAAGGACCCTAACTAGGATAACCTAAGGATATTTTGCTTAGTGTAGGTTGGTTTATGGGACTTCACCTATGCATTGCACAAGTGGCTCTTGAGGGAAGTCCTAGGAAGGTGTTATAATGCATGTGTCTATGTATATGTTCCTTATAAATGACTTTGTTGTATTTGTGTACTTTGTGTTGTAAAATGCATGGTATGAGCCTATATGAACTTGTCTTGTTGTATATGTATAATAGTTGATCGTAATGACTACATGATGAAAGCTTGTTGACATAATTGAAGTTTTCTTCACTTACTTGTTGATGTAAGAAATAGATTGTTATGGCTTATGGTCTTATGATTGGTTTACTAAGTATGTGTGAGTTTATGAGGCTCTACATATGCATTGCACTAGTAGACTTAGAGTAGTATTATAAGTAAGGTCTTATAATTCATTGATGTAAAATGAAGTTAGTATATGTGCAAGCTGAGGTAACTTACTGTAACATTTTTATGGTATTGGCTTATATGTTTCTTTGATGTATTATACTTCTATCATGGTTTGTGTTGTCTTATGTAAGTTGAATGTATGATTTTCCTTGTGACCTTAAGGTGATGCATTTCACTATGTATCACTAGAGGGTTACTTGGGATGTTAGTGTGTTTAAATGATAGGTTCACTGTAAAGTGGGAATAGCTCACTGTAAAGTGACCTCAAATGTGTCTTAAATTCTTTATGTGATTTTATATGATGTTTCGCTTTTGAATATACCTATATGAAGTATGTGAATGATATAATTGCTATTATATAAATCTTTTATGAAAATTTCACAAAAAGACATGAAGTATGATTTCAAGAAAATTTCACTTTTAAATGCATGTTTTTGCATGGTTTCCATAGTTAGTGCATTGTACTAACTGCATTCTTCACTTTTTTTTTAACAGAAAGTGTAGGCTAGGGATGCTTAAAAGAATGTCCCTAAGATTGAGGAGCTTACTATATTATTCTTAAGCTCAACGAAAGGGGTCCTTAAGTTCCAACGATTTCCTACTTATGGTTTACTGTAAAGTTCTTTAATATTATACTTATGTTTTATGTTGTAGGGATCATGTCCCTAATGTACTCTTATGATGTTGAGTCTAGGATAACAAAAAGAGACTAGATTCTAAATATGTACCTATGATATTTTATATATACGAATGAAGTTCTCTAGCATATGATGTGTTATAATTTTTTTTTAATTTTCGCTAAATTTAACTATAAAAATGCGATGAATGATAAATATGGGCTTCTATAATACCTTCAAGAGATGAAGTACTCCATGTTACTTCTATGGGGTTCTACCCTAATGTGACGTAATCTCAAATTTTTTTTAGATACATCTAATTAAAATGAAGTTCTAACTAGCCACAACTTTTCTCACAACTACCTTAGGATGATCGTAGACACTTTAACCGAAAGTAGTGTTGTTGGTAACGATAGGCATCAAAATAGTGTCGCTGTCCGGGAGTGTTGTTACGTGAAGCTATAGCTATCTAGAGTTATTCTTGGAATTAGTTGTAAGTTTAATAACTTTAATTTTTGTTTTTTTTTTATTTAAAGTTGTTGTTTAAGGTAAATATTTCAAGTAACACTTGTAAGAGTACGGAACGCTCTCATCTCGAAGTAATAATGTTTAAGATAGGGTCTTGACGTTCATGAAATCAGATGGCGAACAACATCATGAAGCATTGCTTAAATGCAAAGCATTCGTAGGATAATTTCCTAACCATTGAATCCCTAACACATTCATTATAATTTTATTATACCAGAGTCTTAATATAGGAAACAGATTGATGGCTGATCAACTTGCCTAGTGTTATCTAGTATGGCAATCCTATTAAACATCAACTGAACTACTAGACAAATTAACGGAGCCAGGGCAAGAATGAAAAAGGAGGGACTTCCATTTAACGGCTCTGCAAACACAGTTGGATGAGCTTACAAATTTTTTTGAGATTATTGGAGACTAACGTCATGAGTAAAGGTGTTACGTCCCTCCTAACATAGAAAAGAAAATTACTAATGGGGAGGATGGACATATCAAAGAATGTTAGCACTTTTACTCCTGAAATACAATAATCGTAACAGGATGTTAGGGGAGCTCAAGACAAATGTCTTAATGAAAAATCAATTGATAATTGCACATGCCATGATCAATCGAGTGCTGTAATAAAAAAATGTAGCAAGTACTAAACGAGCTCCATCAGGGTTCGAACGAAGGACTACATGATGATTTGGAGGCAAACCCCTCTAGTTGATTATAAGCACTAACTTATGTAGTGTGATGACATTTAATAAGGAACTATTTCGGAGGCCACCCAAAACCTATAAGTGTTTTCGATTTGTCACTTTAGAAATAATATGTTTTAATTTTTAGGATTATGTGTGAAAAGCATTCAAATAAATATGGAATGGAGGACGATAATCTTAGGGAGGAATTGCCGACCTGATCAGTGACCTTGACGAAGACCATTGTTTGGGCCTTCACGCAACTAGAGGCACTGTAATATTTGGCGATGTTAATATCTACTTGGCAGAATGCCAAATAGTTCAGCGAAGGTGACTAACATCGCCGAACGGTTGAGATCTTGATATGTTTAAAAAAGTCACTGACTTTAACCCCTACCCCTCCTCATTTCTCCGACTATCGATTTTATGACTTCCCTTCACATAGATTTTCTTAAAATTAATCCTATTTAGTATTTTCAGAATTTTTTGCACTTAGCAAGTTGTTTAGTTTATTAACTAGTAGATTGATCTGAATTGTAACACCCCCTAGCCAAAACAGATAAAAAAAAATTCAGAAAAATCTGCAGGTACTACCAACGGTGGCATCGATGAACCGTAGCCTAAACAACGGTCCGTCCTGCACAACCGTTGATGGGATCAGAAACTCCCAAAAATATCAGCCTTGAAAAATTTGTTTAGTCTTGGACGACGGACGGACTTACGGTCCGTAGGTCAAACGACAGTGTGTAGTCCATGATCTTCGATAAATTCTCCCTTCAACAACTCTCTAACAAGAGCTATAAATGACCAGCATGGTTTGTAGGTGGAAAATTTCCAGCCAGTTATGGGGAAATGCGGTTGGGTCATTTTAAAATAATCATAACTCTTAGAACAAAATTAATTCAGTCTTCCATGACCTACCCACAAATAGATAATTTAATTATTTTTCCATAGCCACCAACTTTGATAAAATCAAACCTTCGAGTAAAAAGTTATGGAAATTTTAGTAAAGGTCTGTCAAACAGGACCTCACGACGGACCCAACGACAGGGAGTCGGGTGCACGACGGACCGTCAGTCCTGGCCATCGTGAGGCCCGACAGCAACCTTCCCTGGGGTCTTTTTAACCTTTCCCACTTGGTTTAAAACCTAAGTTACATTGTTTTGACGCTAAATCATCATATTTTAGTCAGTTTATGCCTAGAAACTTAATTAAAACATATCCAAGTAAAATCATAAAATCAAAACATAGAAAATTAGAAGCAAGAGAGGAGATAAAAGCTCAAGAACCCTATTTCAAGAACGCCACCAGCTCCGACAGGTCCATCCCCAAAACAGAAGTATTTTTCCGTGGATTTCATCACCAGGTATGTGGGATTTCACTAGTCGATTCATTTCACCCATTGGTTCCTCAGTTCAGTTAGTTCTTTATTCTCTAATCATGATTAAACCTAGGGTTTGTAAAACATTAATATAACTTAATGAATTTATTAAATATATGTTCTAAATCAGATTGTCATGTTATTACTCAGACTATTTCATGAATTTCATAACCCTAGGTTTGTATTTCTTTACTTCCTGAATTAGACATGCTAGGTCATATATTTCAGATACTTCAGATATACATGCCACAGTTAAAAGTGAATTGTTACCAGAACTAGTAGCCGAGTAGGTTGTAAGTCCCCTTTGTGGGATATCAGTTTGGTGATCACGCCAGCATGCCTTTATACCTTTGGCAGGGTATATTCGGTCCTCTCGATAATGCGTATACATCGGACTGCACATTTAGCTCATGTCGTTTTATTATTGGTTATTAGTAGCTCCGACAATTCAGTTAGACTCTCTGGATTAACCATTTATCAGTATATTCAGTATTCAATTTCAGCATGTTTTTAATTTGTCATTGCATCTAGTTAGCTCTGAAATCAGCACATCAAGTTCAAATTATTATACTTCTTTTTGTGCTTGTTCAGTGATGTTTTATTTTAGCTTTATACTATACTACATGTTGAGTACCTTTCAAGTACTGACGCATACGTGTGCTACAATCTTCTCATGATGTAGGTTGAGGTTCTTAGCATCAAGATCACACGTAGATCAATTTCCCGATCTCCAGTTCAGCAGATTCAGTGGTGCGTCCTCATTCTCCGAGGACAATAGTCATGACTTTGATTTCAGTCTTTAGTCCTTTAGTTTTAGTTTTTGCTAGATTTAGTTGGGGCTTGTACCAGTATTTCTAGTCTATTTTAGAGGCTATTTTTAGACATAGTTAGACTCAGCTTAGTATTTAGTTAATATATCTTTTGTATTAAACTCATTGTTTTCAAATATCTCAGTTATAGAATATGGCTATTCCCCATCTTCTCATTATAAGTAGTAGCTTCTGCAACTATTTATTATATTTGGTATGCTAAAGTTCATGCTAGTAGGGTTAGCTTGGGATCACTTGTAGTCCTAGGGTTTGTGTCTACGTCTCGGGGATAGCTCGGGGCGTGACAAAACATAGAATCAAAGCACTAGGTTAAAGAGTCCTAGGATGTCTTAAAAAGACACACTGAGTAGAGTCCTTTTCATAGGTGTGAAGTGCACCACATCTAGTTAGACGGAGGATATGAAGTGTTTTAGGAAAAACTTCACCTTCTTGTTACCTTTTTGTGCGTAAGGTATGATCCAATTCCATTCTAACTTGACGTTGAGTGCTTTAGATCATGCCTTCTCGTAGAGAATAGCCATGGATTACTAATGCACGTAATACTAATAGAATTCCTCTACTACCAGCTAAGGATGTTCAAATACAGAATTTTAGAAAGCCAATTCAGCTTTTGGTCAAGAGTATGACCAACCAGAACAATAAGCAGGTTCTAGTTCATAATAATAGAATTGATCAATCAATGGAAGCCATAGTTTGTGATTTTGTTAGGATGAATCTGTCAATGTTTTTAAGGTTTCATGTTTGTAAGGACCCACAAAAGTTCATTGATAAAGTCAAGAACATATTTTGTGTGATGTAAGTAACTGGTAGTGATAGGTGAGATTGGGATCCTAGAAACTCAAGGATGTGACTCACATATGGTTCACTGACTGGAAAGACAACAAAGATGACTTTGCCTTTTGTAACTCAGTATAGCAGTCCAATACAATGTCATTCTAGAAACTCTCTCAGAACTTTTCTAAGTCTCTACTCCAGTCGGTGACCCAGCTACAACTAGACGTCTATACAAAAATTGCCTTGTCACAATCTCTCATAAAGTCACCTGAGCAGATCTAGTAAAGTTTGAAATGGTAGACTTCGATGTCATTTTAGGCATGGATTGGTTACAATCATGTTATACCTTTATTGATTGTAGAACTAGGATTGTTCATTTTCAATTTCCATTCGAACCAATCATAGAATGGAACGATAGTAGCCTAGCGCCTATGGGTAAATTTATTTCTTACCTTAAGGCCAGAAAGATGATATCTAAGGGTTATCTCTATCATATAGTCCGGGTTGAGTATTCTAGCCTTGAAACACCATGTCTTGATTCAGTTCCAGTAGTCTGTGAATTTCTAAAAGTATTTCAAACAGATCTTCTCAGGGTTTCTCGCAAAAAGGAAATAAACTTTGGAACTGATATCCTTCCAGATACCTAACGTATTTCTATTCCTCCTTACAGAATGTCTCCAACTGATCTTAAAGATTTAAAAGAGCAGTTGAAAGACCTTCTTTATAAGGGTTTCATCTGACCTATTATCTCACCATGGGGTGCACCAGTATTGTTCGTAATGAAGAAAGATGGTTCTCTCAGAATGTGCATGGACTATAGACACTTTAATAAGGTCACAAGCAAGAATCAGTATCCCATCGCCACGATTGATGACTTGTTTGACCAACTTCAGGGTGCTAGTCATTTCTCAAACATAGACCTCAGATTGGCTTATCATTTGGTTAGAGTCAGAGATAATCACATTATGAAAACAGCCTTCAGAACTCGGTATAATCATTATGAATTTGTAGTTATGACATTTTTATTAACCAATGCTCCTGCAACTTTCATGGATTTGATGAATAGAGTGTTCAAACAATACTTAGACTTGTTCGTTATCGTCTTCATTGATGATATCCTCATTTATTCTAGGAGTGAGGAAGAACATGCAAGTCATTTTAGAGTTGTTCTACAGACTCTCACAGATCGCCAATTATTCGCTAGTTTAGTAAATGTGAGTATTGTTAACAATCCGTTTCTTTCCTTAGTCACATTGTATCCAGCGAAGGGATCCGCATAGATTCACAAAACATAGAAGCAGTGAAACAATGGTGCAGGCCTACCTCTGCTACAGATATCAGAAGTTTCTTAGATGTAGCAGGTTATTACAGAAGGTTCGTTGAAGGATTTTCATCCATAGCCTCAAAATTAACTAGGTTCACTCAGATGATAGTCAAGTTCCAATGATCAGATGATTGTGAGAAAAAGTTCGCAGAATTGAAAACTAGATTGACTACAGCTCCTGTCTTGACTCTATAAGAGGGTTTAGATGGTTATGTGATCTATTGCGATGCATCCATAGTTGGCCTTGGTTGTGTGTTGATGCAACGACATAAGGTTATATCTTATCCCTCTAGAATGCTTAAGGTGCATGAGAAGAACTATCCAACTCATGACCTCGAGCTTGCAGCAGTGGTGTTTACACTCAAGATATGGAGACACTACTTGTATGGTGTTCATGAAGATGTGTTCACCGATCATCAGAGCCTTCAATATGTGTTCACCCAGAAAAAGTTGAATCTTCTCCAGATGAGAGGTCTTGAGTTCCTTAAAGATTATGATATGAGTGTGCATTATCTTCCTATAATGGCGTACGTAGTCGCCGATTTTGTTAGTACATTATTTGTGGGTAGTGTAGCCCATGTTGAGGAAAAAAGAAAGGAGCTAGTGAAGGATGTGCACAGGCTTTCTCGCTTGGGAGTTCGCCTTATGAGCATATCAGACAACGGTGTAATAGTTCAGAATGGAGCAATATCGTCTTTTGTAGTGGAGGTTTAGGAAAAGCAAGAGAGTGATCTAATCTTAGTTGAACTATAGAGTGCAGTCAACAATTAGAGAGTGGAGTTTTTCTCCCAAGGGGGAGATGGTGTAGTTCTCTACCAAGGTAGATTGTGTGTTCCTGATGTGGGAGAGTTTAGGCAGCATATTCTTGCAGAAGCTCATAACTCCAGGTATTCTATTCATCCAGGTTCCACTAAGATGTACCGCATATGCGGGAAGTCTATTGGTGGAATGGCATGAAGAGGGATATAGCAGACTTCGTCAGTAAGTGACCCAATTGCCAACAAGTCAAGGTAGAACATCAGAAACCAGGAGGTATGACTCAAGAGATTGATATTCCTACTTGGAAGTGGGATGTTATAAATATGAATTTCATCACGTGGTTACCTCCTACATGCACACATAATGACTCAATTTGGATGATAGTTGATAGGATTACTAAGTCTTCTCGCTTTTTGGCGGTCAATACTACATATTCGGCAGAGGACTATGCCAAGCTTTACCTTACTGAAATTGTGAGATTTCATGGGGTTCCTTTGTCTATCATCTCAGATAGAGGTCCTCAGTTTACCTCTCATTTGTAGAAGTCATTTTAAAAAGGTATTGGTACTCAAGTTAACTTTAGTAAAACATTTCATCCACAGACGGATGGGCAGGCAGAGCATACCATTCACACCTTAGAGGATATCTTGAGAGCTTGTGTGATCGATTCAAAGGTAGTTCGGATGATCACCTTCCTCTTATTGAGTTTGCCTACAATAATAGCTACCATTACAACATTTAGATGACCCCTTATGAGGATTTATATGGGCGCAGACGTAGATATACTTATGTTTGGTTTGAAGTAGGTGAAGCAGCTTTGATAGAGCCAGATTAAGTCCTTTATGCTATGGAGAAAGTGAAAATCATTAGAGATAGACTTATGACAGCCCAAAGTCGCCATAAATCTCATGCATAAGTAAGGAGAAGGGAACTAGAGTTCCAAGTTGATGATTTTTTTTTTGGAAAGTCTCACCTATGAAATGGGTGGTGAGATTTGGAACTGAAGGGAAGCTCAGTCCTAGATATGTAGGCCCTTATAATATGTTGAAAAAGATTGGCAACGTGGCATATGAGTTAGAGTTGCCAACAAAATTAGCAGTAATGCATCCGGTCTTCCACACTCACTCTTGAAGAAGTGCGTGGGTCACCGAGCTTCTATAGTGACGTTAGAGAGTGTGGGGGTGAAATATAGTCTTTCTTATGAGGATGTACCAGTTAAGATTCTTGACCGTCAAGTTAGAAGGTTGAGAAAGAAAGAAGTCGCTTCAGTCAAGATTTTGTGGAGGAGTCTGTCCGTAGAGGGATCTACTTGGGAAGCAGAAGCAGCCATGAAAGCCTAGTATCCTTATCTTTTCTTTCTGATTCCACTCCATCTTGAGGTAATAGTTCCTCTTCAGTTGTACAGTCATTCATGCGTAAATTCAGTTTTAGAATCATGTTCCCTTAGATTGTACTTTCATTTTTAGCGTAATTGCATGTACTCAAAACTTAATTCAGTCAAAACTCAGTTCTCACTGTTAAGTAGTGTGGTTTGCACCTCTCTCCCTCTATTTCGGCTGGTTTAGTCTTCATTCGAGGATGAATGTTCCAAAGGGGAGATAATGTAACACCTCGTAGCCAACACTAACCAAAAATTAGTTTTTTCAGAAAAATCTACAGGTTCTACCAACGGTGGCATCGGCGGACCATAGACGGAACCACGATCCATCCTGCACAACCGTCGATCGGATCAGAAACTCGCAAAAATATCAGCCTAGAAAAATTAGTTAAGTCTTGGACGACGGACGTACTTACGGTCCGTAGGTCAAATGACGGTCTGTAGTCTGTGATCGTCGATCAAGACTCCCTTCAACCACTCTCTGCAAGAGTTACGGAGTACCAGCATGGTTAGTAGGTGGACCTATGGTCCTAGGTTGAAAATTTGCAGCCAGTTAAGGGGAAATGCAGTTGGGTCAACTTATAATGATCATAACTCTTACCACAAAATGAATTTGGTCTGTGATGACCTACCCACAGATAGTTAATTGAATTATCTTTCCATTTATAGTGACCTTGCTAAAATCAGACCTCCGAGTAAAAAGTTATGGCAATTTTAGTAAAGGCCTGTCGAACAGGCCCTCATGACGGGACGTCGGGCGCATGACGTACCGTCAGTCCTGGTAGTCATGAGGCCTGACAGAAACCTTCCCTGGGGTCTATTTTACCTTTCCCACTCCGTTTAAACTCTATGTTATGTCATTTTGACCCTAAATCATGAGTTCTTAGTCAGTTTAAGACTAGAAACATAATTAAATGTCAAATCATTAAATCAAAACTTAGAAAATTAGAAGCATGAGAGAAGAAAAAAGCTCAACAACCCTAGTTCAAGAACACCACAAGCTTTAGAAGTTTAAACCCCGAAACTTAAATACTTTTTCGTGGATTTCATTACTAGGTATGTGGTATTTCACTAGTAGGTTTCTTTCACCCATTGGGTCCTTAGTTTCAGTCAGATCTTTATTCTCTTATCATGACCTAGGGTTTCTACAACATTGATATAACTTCATAAATTTATTAATTATATTTTTTGAATCAGATTATAATGTTATTACTCAGATTATCCCATGAATTTCAAAACCCTATATTTGTATTTCTTTAGTTCTTGAATTACACATGCCAGGACATATATTTTAGAAATTTCATATATATATGCCTCACTTATAAATGCATAATTACAAGATTAACTCTTGAATTTTCTGTTTGCATGTACAGTTTCGAGCTATCTAGTATTTACAGAAATTCAAATATAATCAGTTAATTTACAAAATTTATTTGGAGTAGAATAATACCTAGTTGGACTAGGGTTTAGTGTACCCAATAGTCTCAGAACTACTAGCAGATTAGGTTGTAAGTCTCCTCTGTGGGCAATCAGTTTAGTGATCACGCCAGCATGCCTTCATACCTTTGGCAGGATATATTCGGTCTTCTCGATGGGGCATATACATCGAACTCCACATATAGCTCATGTGGTTTTATTATCTTTTATTAGTAGCTCCCATAGTTCAGTCAGTCTCTCTGCATTGACCATTTATAAGTATATTCACTATTCAGTTTCAGCATATTATAAATTGGTGATTGCATTCAGTTCGCTCTAAAATCAGCACATCACGTTCAGGTTATTATACTTCTTTTTGTGCTTTTTCAGTTATGTTTTATTTCAGCTTTACTTTATACTACATGCTGAGTACCTTTCAAGTACTAGCGCATACGTGCGCTACATTTTATTGTGATGTAGGTTCAGGTTCTCAGCATCCATATCACGCGAAGATCGATATTCTGATCTCCTGTTTAGCAAATTCAGTGGTGAGTCCTCATTCTCCGAAGACAATAGTCATGAGTTTCATTTCAATGTTTAGTAATTTATTTTCAGTTTTTGCAAGATTTAGCTAGGTCTTGTATCAATATTTCTATTCTAGTTTAGAGGCTAGTTTCAGATATAGTTAGATTCAGCTTAGTATTTAGTTAATATTTCTTTTGTATCAAACTCATTGTTTCCAAATATCTCAGTTATAGAAAATGGTTATTTCCCATCTTTTCATTTTAAGTATGATTTAGCTTCCGCAACAGTTTATTATCTTTAGTATGTTCATGATCATGACAGCAGGGTTAGCTTGGAATCAATGTGGTCCTAAGTTCCATGTTCGCGTCTCGGGGGTAGCTCAGAGCGTGACAATTAATATGCCACCTAGCATCAAAATTTTGTTGAGATCTACGGTGAAGGTTAGTCTTCCATTGCCACATTTATTTTTAGTATTTATACTCTTGTGAGCTATTTTATCCTATTTAGTTGTGTTGGGTCTCTTAGGGAGAGACCTTGAGCATTGGGTTTTGTAGATCCTACCATAATCTGATTAACGAATATTTTTATTGTATTTTCAACGGTTGTAGGGCGTATCTCAAGAATATGAATCTTAATTAGAGGGATGAGTCTGTTTGAGAACAATATCAGGCGTACTAAAACACTCGGCATTACGCCCAATGAACCATTTAACCTTTAATCCCAATGCTTTATTTGATTGATTCTTTTAGGTTTTGCGAGACACGTTTACCCATAAAGAGTGTTCGGGGAAACATCAAAGGAATTTTTGATCTTCCATAGTCTGAACCTTAACTCTATATCGCACAGTAACATTGGACGACTAAACTAATGTCACTGAATGCCGTCCATGATTCACTGAACTGTTAGGGATCTTCTTACTCATTGTGATTCATAAAAGTCAAGACTATTTCAATTTCTCCAATGTCAGTACAGATATTTCTTGGCCTAATGTCGGTGGACGAGCTCTGCCATGTCAAGGAAGTGCAACATGGATCACCTTAAATAAGAAGAAAAACACAAACAAAGGCAAAGCAAAGAAACTTATTGCAATTGGTAGGTAGAGAAAGGGTAAAGGAATATCTATGCGTCGCTAGAATGGAGCTCGAGTAGTAATACAATCTATAACACCAACCTCTCCATCTCATAGAGCGAGTGGCCGCATTCATAAGTCCAAACTAATTAATCTAATGAAGAGTGACAAGTGATAGCACAAAGGGAACAAATATGCTAAAAGACTAAAATAACCCATTTAGGTCTTGGAATCCTCAAGTTATTACGCTGCTTCCAACACAAGATGATGTTATAGTGCTGGCGCCCCCAATAAAGGTCCTCCACTGAAGTCTACGGATTGATCAAAAAGCATAAGGTCTAAGAAGACTCTTGAAGAAAGAGGTCCATCCACAGACGGAGTGAGTAATAAGTATCCAGATATTATGAGCATCCTTATGTATGATAACATGTAGATGTTCTCTATGACCCATAGAACATATATTCGAAAATTGTTCACGAAATCCATGTATCTTATGGAACTTTTATACCACGAGAATGGAAACAAACAATAACCCTAAAACTAGTTGACTTGGTAGTCGTTAAATAAAAGAAAGCTCAATTACAGCCCTGATATTACTAAAATTACAGCGTTGATAAACATCCGCATTGTTTATCAACGCATAATCATAATATAAAATCGAGACAACATAAAGAGGTAGTTGTTTCTGCTTATCTCAAATAAAAATCTTAATAAGTTAGAAGCTGGTGCGGGGATTGAAAAGAAGGTTCTCAATGTAGCATCCCTTTATTGGTTTGGTTTTATTAACAGCACAATCATTCCTCCCAAAATAAATTACTATCTGACATACCAAAGCTTCATGTTCTTGTTGGATTATTGATAATATTCATCTAAATTTGGGCATGATCATTGCTTTGGAGATTCTCATGCGTACAAAAAACACAAAACTTCAATTCTATTCCCTATACTTATCACTAAGCTATGTAGATATTCCCTATTACCTCGAGATGCAAACGAGGATGTAGAACTCAATCCTACATCCTCCAATGATATCTTGAGAATCAAAGTTGAGTACCTTAAGTATCAAGTAGGGAAGAATAATAATTAAGTGATATATATAAAATCCTTACATACAAGGACACCTTTACCTAACCAAACTCCTGGACCTTCATGTATAACTACATAAAATATTCCTCTTTTTTACACAATAGGTTTTGCAATCACTGCACTGTCGAATAGATCTATTGTCTCTGTTTTTCGATAAAGAGAGCAGTTCTTATCTTTATAGTACAGCTTTCCCTGTCAAGAAATCGTTAGACTGATGGCATAGAAATCTCTATTTGTTACATGATCCATACTTCCTTGACTAATAATGTGACAGAACTAAGAGCCACCATTGATGAACTCGAAACTAGAATAATACTGTGCAAGTTTGAACAAGGGGCCACAAATGAGGTGACCTCATTAAACTTATCTATTCTTATAAGAAAGCGATCTTAGCTTAGTTCGGTGGAAGGGGTCAGGTTATTGATGTGAGGTGGATCAAGAAAAGGGTTGGTTCTAGTTATAATCTCAAAATGATTCGTGTATATATTTCACTTAAATGTTCCACATTTTACCAAGATTTTTTGAATTATTTTCTCAATTCTGATTGATTGCCTTTTTTGATCCCATGCATTCCATCGGTTAACACAAACCTAAATCTGTACCACTTCACTACTCGTCCAGGCTTGACGGAGTGAAGTTGTATTGAGGGAATCTTTGTCTCAATAAATCAAAAATGCCTCATGTGGATAAATTCACTTATTTCACACAATCTTCTAGCCATGCTTTTTCCTCTTTACTTTCTATATTCCTATATGCAATGATGGACATGGAGTAATTGGGATCAGCGAAATTCTAAAACTACAGAAGAAGTCTTTTTCACACCTCTAGATGATGAGAAAGTGATGGGGATGACGATGATCATTCAAGAAAGAATCCCTATTCACTAAAGAGCTTGTGGATGCAGCAATGCAATGGATCCGTGACCGCATTAGCGCTGTGGAATATAGGAAATGGTCCCTCTTCTAAGACATGATCTCATGTGCAGCCTTAGAGAAAAAGTTCAAAATTTCTGAAGCCATTGATATCTGCATGGTCTATTGAATAATGGAGATTCCAGACGGGTCAAAATTGTCTCGTCCCACCATCAGAGTTGAACAACTTTGCTGCACATGAGTTAGAGGTAGAGGCAGAAAAGAACATTTTTGAGGAAGAAATAGATGTTAAAGACGAGGACCGATGAAGACCCAAAAAATCTTGATGGGTGTATCATTGCTTGTTTTCTTGATATATTTTCAATTTGTTGTCCCTAATGAGGCTAAACTTTTTGACATAACCAATACTATTGATATCCTTGGAACAAATACAAAGAAAAATTGTGCGAGAGATTCTACAAGATCCCCCCCCCCCTTATCTATCTCTCTGTCTATCTTTTATTTATGTTCTGGATTTCTATATGTGCAATTGAGGACAAATACTTTTCAATTGTGTAGGTTTGCGACTCACCTTTGTTTGCTATTACTGATGTTTTTAGTTAATGATTGGGTTGTTTGTTTTAAATTTATTTCATACTCATGTGACTCATTCAGTTTATGGCTTCTCCTTTTTTATCTAATTCGCAATATAATTTTGACACCTTTCAGCATTTACTTTTCATATTTTTCAAAAATAGTAGTCACCTCTTTTGTTGAAAGTGGTTGCTCTCTTGAAAATTGAAGCATCGGTTCCGATCAGTACTAACTTTAATAGTGCTTTAAATCAACCAAACATAAGTGTAAGTCTATGACGAGTTCCAAATTAAGTTGGATATACTAAATGTTAAATTTTTGCATCTCGTTGTGACTATCCATGTGGTAGATTGATTTTCGTGTTATGACCGCAAAAGTGTGATGTTTCTTTTGACTTATGTATTGATACCTTGTGCGATAAACTTACCTTTAACGATGCATGACAACACCTAAAATTTGCCCTATTATGGCATTCAACAATGTAATTGTTTCTCTTGAAATGATTTAGGCTATTTTATAGGATGAGAGCCCATTTTACATATACCACTTTTGGGACTTCCATTATGAGTGTCTGTATCTCTTTTGAAAACACTTTGAGCCTTAGACTTCTTTTGTAACGATCCATACACTAGATAGGAAGAAAATTAAAATTTTCTAGAAGTATAGGTGCCATTTACGGACCGTAAGTAGGCCCAAGGGCCATGGACTAGGTCCGCCAATCTATGTCCATACACCTATTCTTTAAAATGACAAAGGAACAGGATGGACTGTAGTTAGGACCACCGTCCGTGAACCAAGTCCATCAATCTTGGTCCACAGAACCATTCTCTAAGTAAAAGGATGAAGGAACAGAACGGACCGTAGTTAGGACCACGGTCTGTTGACCAGGTCTGTAAATTTTAGTCACCTACCCATTATCTTATTCAAAAGACAAAGGAACATGATCGAACGTAGGTAGGATCATGGTTCGTGGACCTGGTTCGTCGGTCACTCCAATAGTAGTAAATTTCATGGGTCTTTTTTTCCTTTCCTAGTTTTTTTTACCAATAAGATACATAATTTAGACCCTATATTTTGAGGTTTAAGTCAGATTATTTCTAGAAATATAACCATAATTTACGTACTTAAAAAATGTTAATCAAAACGTAGAAAATAAAAGCAATAGAAAAGAAAAAGGTCAAGAATCCTAGTTCTAGAATGCAACGAGGTTCCATAAATTTTATCCTTCAATTCTGAATATTTCTCCTTGGATTTCATCATCGGGGATGTCAGATTTAACTAGTAGGTTCCTTTAACCCATTAGTTCCCTAGTTTTCTTGAATGTTATTGGGTTCTTAGATATTAGAAAGATCAACAGTAAATTATTATGTTAATATTAACTTTATCGCATGAATTTCGAAACCCTAGCCATGTATTTCATTAGTTCTTATACTACACATACTAAATCAGAAATTTAAGTTATTCAGTTTTAAATTCCTTAGTTACTAATGCATCATTATCAAATTAATTATTGAATTCTCACTTTGCATGTACATTTTTGAGCTATCTAGTATTGACAGAAATTAAGTCAAAATGTGTTAATCATATAATTCATTTGGAGTAGCACACCCAAATATTCCCAAAACTACTTGTCATGTATGTTGTAAGTCCCCTATAAGGGAATTAGTTTTGTAATAACACCAACATGCCTTTATACCTTTTGTAGGGTCTATTGTGTCCTATCAATCCTCATGAGGTTTTATTATCGGTTATTAATAACTCCAACAGTTCAGTAAGACATTATTATATTGAGCATACTTAGAGTTCAGGTAGTATTCATTTTGAGCATGTCATAAATTTTGTTATTGCATCAAATTAGCTCAAAATTAAAGTATATTTTGTTAAGAATATTATAATTGCTTTATGCTTGTTCACTTTTATTTTATTTTAACTTTACCCTATCCTACATGGTCATTACCTTTTAAGTATTGATATATACGTGTGCTACATCTCCTTATTATGTAGGTTACGGTTCTCAACATCCAGATCACACTTAGATCGATTTCCGATCACGTGTTCAGCAGAATATGTGGTGATTCCTCATTCTACGTGGACAACAGTTATGAGTTCATTTAAGTATTTTAGTCCTTTAGTTTAAGAAATAGTTGGTTACAACTTAGTATTGACTTATAACTTCTTTGTGTTAAACTCATCAGTGTTAATATATCACAGTTATAGCATATGCGTAATCCTCATTGCTTCATTTCAATTATGATTTTGTTTCCGCATTAGTTTATTATCTTTAGTATGCTCATGATCATTCCAATTATCTTTTGTATCATAGCACTAAGTTTAAGCGTCCTACGATGTCTAAAAAGCCTCTCTAAGTAGAGTCTCTTTAATGAGTTTGAAGTGCACCACATCTAATGAGAGGGAGTCTATGAAGTGTTTTAGGAAAAACTTCCCTTTGTTGTTACTCTTGTTGTACATAAGGCATGATCTAAATCTATTATAACTCGACGTTCTACATTTCGGATCATGCCTCCTCATAGAGCTAATGCCAAGAATGCGAATGCCTTGAATTCAAACGTAGCTCCTCTAGTTCAAGATCAAGAAATCTTCAATGTTTATTATGGAATGCCATTCAGAGTTCCTTAGAATGTCTCCCACAAGAACAATAAACGGGTTTAAGCTCCTATGATTGTGTGGATCAGTAGAAGCAAGGGCTCATGACTTTGTTAGTATGAATCCTCTTGAGTTCTTAGCATCGGAGACTACTAAGGATCCCCAGAATTTATTAGATGATATCACGAAGATCTTCGAGGTGATGCAGGTCACAGTGAATGGTTGGGTTGAGTTGTTCTCATACTAGCTGAAAGATATTTCTCATATATTGTACACTACGTTAAGAAAGATAAGGATACATATGCAACTCCTATTACTAGGGAGTGCTTTAGTGAGACTTTTCTTAACAGGTTTTTCCAAAAAGAGTTGAGCAAAAAAAAGGCTCAGGAATTAATGAACATAAAGTAGTTAAACATGATGGTCAAAGTTTATGGGCTCAAGTTTAACCAAATCTCTAGCTATTCTCATCACATGGTTGCTTACTCCAGGTCTCAGATGGATATGTTCTTGTACAGAGTGTAAGATTTTGTAAAAACTGCATGCATAAATACTATGTTTCTTCGAGATATGAATAGCTCTAGGCTTATGACTCATGCTCAACATATTGGGGGTGATAAGCTTTGAAACAAGCAAATGAGAATAAAGAGTCTATGACTAGGAACCTTGACTACTCTCACAAGAAATCGGGTGGTTGAAATTGCTCGTAGAGTCAGCAAAGTATTCAACCCCAGTCCCTTCATCAGCTAGTAGTCTATTCTCCAAGAACAAGTATAATGGGAAGGTTAGGGAACAAGGGTCAAAATATAAGGGAAGTGTTTCAAGAACGAGGACTTACCCTAATTTCCCTAAGTGTAGTAAGAATCATCTAATAGAGTGCCTCGCAGGAAAGGAAGGTTTCTTTGGAGGCGGTCAGTCTAGTCACAAGTTAAGAGATAAAACTTCTAGACATGTTTAAGGAGGTGGTAATTGTAAATCTCAGTATACAACTTCAACAGCAACAACAAGTTATCAATTAAGCATGGTTACTCATCTTGTATAGGTGTCGTTCAGTGCCAAAATATTTTCTACGCTCTTTAGGCCCGCCATGACAGGATGGTTCGCCTGATATAATAACTAGTACGAGTCGTTGAACTTGATGTTTATGAATTGGTAGTTTCAGGGGCTAGTCTTTACTTTATAACTATTTACATAGCAGTCCAATTTAGTGTTATTCCAGAAACTCTCAGAGAAGATTTCTCATTATGTACTCCAGTTGGTGACACAATTATAGCTAGAAGAGTATATAGAAAATGCCCTATCACAATCTCTCATAATTTCACCTCAACAAATCTTGTAGAGTTAGAACTGGTAGACTTTGATGTCATTCTAGGAATGTATTGGTTACCTTCCTGTTATGCCATTAGTTAATTGTAGCACTAGGATTCTTCATTTTAAGTTTCAAAATGAACCAATCTTAGAGTTGAAGAGTAGTAGCTTAGTGCTTATGGGTCGATTCATTTCTTACTTTAAGGCTAGAAGAATGATCTCTAGGGGTTATCTCTATCATCTAGTTCGGGTTATGGATTGTAGCTTTGAAACCCCAACTCTTGAGTAAATCTAGTAGTCTGTGAGTTTCTAAATGTATTTCTAAAGATCTTATCAAAGTCCCTCCCAAAAGGGAAATCGACTTTGGTATCGATCTAATTCCAGATACCTAGCCTATTTCTATTCTGCCTTACAGGATGGATCCAATAAAACTTAAGAAATTGATAGATCACTTGAAAGACCTTATACATAAAGTTTTCATCAGAACTAGTATTTCAAAATGGGGTAAACCGGTGTTGTTCATAAAAAAAGAAAGATAATTCTCTTAGAATGTACATTGACTATAGATAGTTGAACAACATCAAAATCATGAATAAGTATCCCAATCCCTAGGATTGATGACTTAATTGACCAACTTCAGGGTGGTAGTCATTTCTCATATATAGACATCAGATCGGGTTATCATCAGCTCAGAATCAGAGATAGTGACATTCCAAAAACCGCCTTCAGAACTCGATACGGTCATTATGAATTTGTAGCTATGCCATTTTGACTAACAAATGTTTCTAAAACTTGATGGATTAGGTTAAAGCAGTGTTCAAATAGTACTTGGACTTGGTTGTTATCATCTTTATTAATGATATCTTCATAAACTGTAGGAATGAGGAACAACATGCGATTCTTTGAAAGTTGTTCTGCATACTGTAAAAAATAGTCTGATATTCGCTAAGCTTAGAAAATATGAGTTCTAGTTACAATCTGTTGGTTTCCTTGGTCATATTGTATATAGAAAGGGGGTCGAGTGCATTTGCAGAAGATAAAAGCAATGAAATAATGGCCTAGACCTTCCTCTACTATAAATAAAAGAATTTAATTAGTTCTAATGGGTTAGTATAGAAAGTTCGTGTCACGTCCGGGGAGCACCCCTAGACATAACCTGCGTCGTGTCCTAGGAGAGGACTAAGACTATCCTTTTATGTTACATCATTACATTCATATGTTAAAATACGGAAAATTTAAAATATTTTTTCTATCTATCATGATGTTTACATAGACCTCTTAGATACACATAATATATTTTTATTGAGTATAGATAGACCCTTCTTAAAATAAAATTACAAAGTCTTCTACTTTTATTAGACACACATATATACGATATAACATAGTCTTAAAACTAGATGTCTAGTCTCATAACCATCTAAACAAGAGTAAAACAATATGACATACCCATAATCAATACAATAAAATCCACATATAGGCTATACAATCTTTAGTACTCAAATGAAAGGAAATGAACATACTGTCTTTAAGACTAAGCAATGTCCATAGCTAGAAAATGGCATTGTCCTCAAAGTAGTGAGAACCTACCCAACATTGGTAGTGAGAAATCCAAGCGTTCCTTCAATGTCATCACAAACCCTTAAATGACTGGAACCTTAAAAATTGGGGAAAAGGGAGAAATGGGGTTATCAAATCACATGTACTAAGTATAGCACCATATGAAAACACCACATAAAAGTCTTGCTAAAAAGGGAGATTTCAGTAAGAAATGCAATCTCCGTTGAAAAGAATTATGAACATTCAAAAATAAATAAAAGTCAAGTTTACATATTCATTAAGTCAAGAGCGTGTACATTACAACACAAACAATACTAAGTCTAGTCAAGTGAGCATGCATATCAACATAATTGTGCACATAATCAAGAAGACTATATTGTCAAGTAATAACATCAACAAGCATGAATAAGAGTTCATAACATCATAACCAAAGAAATACCATTACTAACGAACCCTCATTAAGTCCACTAGTGCAACGACTACGCAAAGCCACCAATATGTCCAAAGAGTTAATGGGCTTCATTTGTGGTAATTTTCGTTACTCAATCAAGTAAACCAAACAAGAACCATAACTAATGTCCAACTTCATATATGATATCATTAAGAGTGCATAACAAAATACTTTAGTAATAGAGAAAAAATACATGTTAATAAGTGAAACCAATATTGTATAGTGTTATCAACACGTAAGATCATCATATATATATCATTTAAATTTATAATCATATATATACATAAGAACATCCTCCCAGGACTTCCCTCAAGTCTAACTACTGTAATGTATAGGTAGAGTCCCATACACCTACCTAGACGAAATAAAACTCCTTAGGTCATCCTAGTTGTATTTCATTCCATTAGTTCATTTTACCTTTTGAAAACATCTTACCTTAACCGACAGAGACCACATGAGATAATCTTGAATTCGCTGTCATATAAACATACACAGAAAGAAGGCGGACTACTTTCTAAGGTAGCACCAAAACATCAAAATAGAATTTACATGGATCCATTAGCTAGGATTCTTATGAGGGCAACATAGTTCATGAACTCGGAGATGTAGTTGGGACCCTCTTTATGCTACACACATTATAGTCTCCAATATCATGAGTATATTGGTGATACTACCTTCCCTATGTGGGAAGGGGAAGTCCTCACTCTAGTTCAATCGGTGATAAGATAGGGTACCTTTTGAAATGTCTTTAATGCCTTTTATTAATCAGCATAGCTTAATGTAGGTCATAGGATCTATCCCTTAAATAATTATTGACATATCTCAATGAGAATTTCATGAGAATTGTGGTTTCATTACAATTCATACATGTGAGATTAGCACATTTACATATCACATTATAATAAGGCTCATTTGTAAGTTATCACAATCCTTATAATATTTACATATTAACGAAAATATCAGCAGCCATTATCAAGATATTTCAATTCAACATCATTCCAACCCTATAAACGTTATCATAAGTTATAGTTCAATACAACATCATCACTTAATTACAAGTCATCATAATTAAAGTAGAGATTTGAGATCAAAAGACTTATCCCAATCTCCTTCAAAATCCATCATATATGTCTTACTATCAACCATCAAATTAAACCCAAAAATGAGTGTAAAATCATCACACAATAGTATCCAACATAATAATGAAGTCAATTAAATAACTATATAACAATTCATCACAAGTTCATAGCTTGGAATTAGAGATATACAACAAGTTCATAATCAACTTCACAACCTAGGTCAATTACTCAAGAACTATAATAATCGGATTAAAATATATCACAATCTACTTAGAAATTGGAATAATAATATGATTGGATAGTAATTCACACATTAACCAAGCCAATTGTAGCAATAATATACAATTCAATTCAAGATCAAAACCTAGGGTGAAGGGTAAAATGTCATCTTGTTTAAACTAGACCAATCCATCAAAAAGTAATCTAATTGAGTCATAATACATGTCAATCTTCTCATAATAAACAAAAGTAATCATAAACAAATCAGTTTAGAGATCCCAAAAGTGAAAGGAATCAAATACCTTGTGAATTCATGAAGTTTTATGGAGAAGAATGACCTTTAGAATACCTATAACAACCTTGACCTTGTCATGTGTGGTGTTGTTCTACTTGTGAGAGAGAAAGAAGAGAGAAGGTGGAGCTATTTCGGTTTAGATAATTATGAGGATTAGGTTAGTTTAATTATGTTAGGGTATTTATATATGTCCTTAACTTACTAAATTAGACCTCACTTAACCCCTATATAATTAAATAACCACCTAATTAATTAATTTAACTAATCTTAAAATGTGCTGCAAAAATTGTCTCTTTGACCGACGAGACCACGACCACGCCTTGTTTGTTAATCATCGACCATTGGACCAACCATCATGTTGGTCTTCCGTTGGTAACAGAGACTTGTCAATATGACCCCTTGGCCAAATTTACAATGTTTCCATCAACAGTGTCCATTGACGCCCCGTCGATTGTACCATGCCGCATCAGTGGCATTCATTGGTGACATTGTCCTTTGACAACTTTTAGCTACTTTTGCAAGTGTCCTTGGTTAGTCATTGGGGATTCATAACCAGAAGTTTCAAATATTGAATAACCCTCATACGTGTTATACACCTTTCCACAAAATGTCATTATTTTCCGACTCCTAAAACATAGTCAAATAAGCTAATGTACACTAGCACCTCTTGAACTATTTTCCGGACATTATCGACGTTCCTTGGTGTTTTTAATCTAAAACTTCCCAAATTACATATATACAATAAAATTTGCTTATAAACAGTGTTAGAACTCTTATAACTTCATATTAGTCTCTTCATTAGGCTTTAGACTTTCGGAATATTATATTATGGCCCCCGTTAGGAACATTCGTCCTCAAATGATAGTAAAACTCTTTAAAAGGAAAGAATAGACTCAAGACTAGCATCCCAACCAACAATAATATGTTACACACGAGTCACAATAAAAATCATCATAGCGCATGACCTTTTACACAATGCAACTGAAAACATCATTTTCAACTCATAAGAGTTCAACATTCATTTCATGTTTATTCATTATGTCAACGCTTTCTTCAACACATGTTCACATGCTCAATAAAATTTATGAAGGCACATTATACAAAAATTCACAACATAAAACTCAAAACAAGTAAAAATAAAATTTCTCATTTTTATGCATGAAGTTCACTGTGATTCATTATAACATGCATGTTTTGCAGAACTTCACCAAAAATCGAGGTAATTGCAAATAGGCTCATTATTTTCTCTATAATTTGGAATTACTAACCTTAGTTATCAAATAGATGAGGGTAACATGACTTCATATCGACCTCAGCCTTCGATGTTGCACCTTTAACTAGGTAATTTTTCCATAACACCTTTACGGAAGCCATTCCTTTGTTCCTTAACCCCTCTACTTGTCTATGAAGGATTTGAATCGGAACATCCTCATAAGAGAGGTTATCTTTCACACCAAGAACCTCAGTAAGAATAATATAGTCAGAATCACCGATACACTTTATAAGCATGGAAATAGAGAAAATGGATGAACTGAAGATAGTTCACTAGGATGTTTCAACTTTTACGGAACCTTACAAACCCTTTGAAAGATTTCATAGTGACCCACATAACAAGGAATCAACTTCTCTTTCTTTCCAAATCTCACCACCCCTTTCATAAGAGAAATTCTTAGATAAACCTTATAAGTTTCTTCAATCTCTAAATCCCTTTTCTATGGTTGGCATAAAACTTTTGCCAACTATAGGCTGTTTTCAAGTGATTCCTTGAAATAAGACGCTGCTACAAGGTCTTATAAATAAACTCGGGACCCAAAAGTGAAGACTCATAGACTTCATACCATCAAATAGGTTATGTACATCTCCTACCGTAGAAGTCATCAAAATGAGCCATAGACATACATGAATGGTAACTATTGTTTGTAAGAAAACTCACCTAAAGGCAAGTGCTTATCCCAATTTCCCTTGAAATAAATGATACAAGCTCTTAGAATATCCTCAAGTGTTTGAATGGTATTCTCAGCTTGACAATCCATTTGAGGATGAAAAGTAGTGCTTAACTTCACCTTTGTACCCAACCTTTTTTTGAATGACCTTCAAAACATAGATGTGAATTGTGCACCCCTATTCGATATGATGGATAATGGATTACCATGGCCAAAACACTATCTCATCTATGAAGATACTTGCATACTCCTTTGCTGAGTAAGTACACTTGACTGGAATAATGTGAGCGGATTTGGTCAACCTATCAACAAGCATCCATATGGAGTCATTTTGATTTTGTAGCTGAGGCAAACCTAACACAAAATCCATATTAATATGTTTCTATATCCATGTAGGAATTTTGATTTCTTGAAGCAAACAACCCTATTTTTGGTGTTCGACTTTCACTTGTTTGCTATTTGGACACCTAGCAACAAATTCCGCTATGTCCTTCTTCAAGCCTTTCCACCAAAACACCTCTCTAAGGTAATGTTACATATTTTTCGAACCCAAAGGAATAGATTAACGAGACCCATGAGCTTCCTCAAGCAATCTACAATAGGTACACACAAGATCCTTTGATACCTCAACACACCATCCCCACCAAAAAGAATGACTCATTAAGCTTACCAATTACTTACTGCTTCAACTTCATCAATGGTGGATCAAGGTGTTTCTAGGACTTCACCTCAACCACCAAAGATGATCAAAGTTATGATGGACCATAAAACCACCATTTAGAGAATATTCCAATCTAACACCAAATCTAGCAAACCTATGAACATCTTTCACTAGGCCTTTCTTGGATTCTTCTACATGACACATAGTACCCATGGTCATACGTTTTAGAGGATCCGCGACAACATTGGCCTTGCCGGGGTGGTAGAAAACACTCATAGTGACACGACCCTCAAATGGTCTAATTGTTCACCCTCAGTTTTTAAATATACAAATATGTCATCTATGAAGACAATGACAAATGATTCTATGTAACTTCAAAACACCCTATTCATGAGATTTATAAATGCTGCCGGGGAATTAGGGAGACCAAAGGGCATTACTAAGAACACATAGTGACCATATGTAGTTCGAAATGTCATTTGTGGTATATCCTCACCTCTAACCCTAAGTTGGTGATACCCTGATCTCAAGTAAATCATACAAAAGCCGCTTTCTACTTGGAGTTGATAAAAAAAAATTAGTCAATCAGAGGAAGAGAATACTTGTTTTTAATGGTGACTTTATTGAGTTGGCGATAATCAATGCACATTCTATGGGACCCATCGTTCGTCTTCATAAACAAAACCGGAGCACCTCATGGAGAAATACTAGGTTTTATGAAGCCTTTGTCTACTAAAAATTTGAGTTGATCCTTCTACTCTTTCAATATAGCCCGAGCCATCCAATTAGGAGGAATTGAAATAGGGTTGGTATCCGGTAGTAAGTCAATACTGAAATCAATTTCCAGTTCGGGAGGGATTCCAGGAAGATCATTGGGAAAGACCTTCGGAGATTCCTCTACTACGAGGACTAACTCGATGGGAGGATTTTTGAAGTCTAAATATTTGACTCTTACAATGTGATAATGACACCCTTTTGAGATCATTTTACATGCCTTAAGATAAAAAATTATATGACCACTAGAAATAGAATTTCCCCCCTTCCACTCTAAAACGGGTTCATTTGGAAAATTGAACTTCACAATTCCAGTTCTACAATCAGTGGAAGCAAAACAATCATGAAACCATTCATCCCCAAAATTACAGTAAAATCAAACAAATAAAGTTCTAGTAGTTAAACATGAGTAACTCTATTGGGCAACATTATAGGACAATTCTTATACACCCTCTTTGCAACCACTGACTCCCTACCTTGGTAGTTATCATTCAAGGTTCTTTATATATCAGGCAAAATGTCAAACTTTATAGTTGTCAAGGGAGTAAATAAATATAATGTAGCACCCGAATAAAGTAAAGAATAAACATCAATAGGGAACACTTGTAACATATTGGCCACCACATCGGAGAACTATCTTGTTCACCCCTAGAGCAAATTGCCTAAAAGTGATTCTTCTTTGGAGGATCCACATTAGAACCAATACCTTTCCCCTTAAAATTTTGTCAATACCTAACCTTGTGGCAACTCTTGCTACACTCAAAGTAATTGTCCGTCTCTGGAAGACAATCACCATAATACTTCTTGACAAACTTTCTGCAATGCTTCTTGTTTGGCAAGCTTGTACTTCTTCCTCTTTGAGATTTAGGGTTAGAAATACAATCATCACGATCCTTGAAAATTTCTGTAGGAACTTGATTAGAAAATCTCCTCTTGAACCTAGGCTTGCATTGAAGGTCAAGCCTACCCTTTGAAAAACCACCATCAAAATACCTTGCCCTCTCGACATCCTTACTCTATATCCTACCCCTTTTCTCTTTAACTTTTTGAGCATAAACCATGAGAAAAGAAATGTTCATATTATCATGTAGCATATCCAAACGACATTCGTCCTTCGAGTCATCCCACACTCCCGTCAAAAGCGGCTTATTTGATCCCTTGGGTCAGAAACCAATGAAGGACCATACCTTGACAATTTATTGAATTTTAAAGAGTAGTAAAGTACACTTATACAACCTTGATGAAGGTTGATGAATTCCTACAATTTTGTTTCCGTCATCTATCAAGGAAAGAGCTATCAAGAAAAGCCTTCTTGAAAACCTCCCATGTCACCGGTCGATCGCTTTAAAGCTTGTTGTCTCTCCAATATACGTACTAAGTTTAGGAAACATCTTTGGGTTAGTAAGTGGCAAACTTGCTTTTCATACTAGTAGCCAAACCGATAGCATATAGAATCTTGTAGGTTTCATAAATGAAATTTTAGGGGTCTTCCTCAAATTTTGACCCATAGAAAGTAGGGGGATTCATCCTTGTGTAATCCCTCAAATGAGTGGCCATGGTTTCAACATATTGGTTTCCTCGCGGTACAATCTCCTGGTTAGCTTGGGTCGAATGGCTTATGTTTGATTAGTGATGGATTGTTCTTGTTTACTAATGGCTTGAACCATTTGTAGAAAGGTTGCCCTTATGTCCTCAACAGTCAAAGGAGAAGGATTGAAGGGAGCTTGCTCATCATTACCAAATTCTTAAAGAGGAGGGATTTGATTTTCTTGGGGAGGAACACCCGTACTAGCAATCTATTCATCAAATCTTCGAGTTGCTATTCTTCGACTATTCATTTCCTATAATCACAATAAAAGGATTAGATGTTTAGGGCACAAAGTGTCAAGACTCTAGAGGGACGACGTGGTTAAGTGATATATCGAATCTAAAGATATTCAATCTGGGAAGCACCCCTAGACGTAACAGGCATCGTTATCCTGAAAGACGACTATGACTTGCCACTTAGATTACATCATTACATTCATAGCTTAAAATATCAAATATTTAAAACATTTCCTTCTATCTATAATTAGGTTTACATAGACCTCTCACATAAACATAATATATTTATATTGAGTATACATAGACCCTTCAAATAAGAGGATTACTCAATCTTCTTCTTTTATTACAAACACATATATATAAGATATCCATAGTCTTAAAACAGGATGTCTCATCTCATTACCGTCTAATAAGAGTATAACAATTGTGCATAGACAATACATGAATACACTAAAATCCATATATAGGCTATACATACTTTGGTACTTAAATAAAAAGAAATAAACATATTGTCTCTAAGACTAAGTAATATCGAAAGCTAGAAAATGGCATTGTTCTCGAAGTTGTGAGGACCTACCCAACTTTGATAGTAAGAATTCAAATCTTTCCTTCAATGTTGTCACAAACCCTTCGACGATTAGAATCTAAAATTTCAAGGAAAAGGGAGAAATGGGGTTAGTACATCACTTTTACTAAGTATAGGACCATACGCACATACCATATATGAATCATGCTAAAATGAGACATTACATTAAGACATGAAATTTCCTTTGAAAAGCATCATGCACATTCAAGAATCAATACAATTCAAGTTTACGAATTCATCAAGTCAAGACCATGTACCTCACAAAACCAAAAATACTATGTTTAGACAAGTCAACATGCATATCAACATAACTGAGAACATAATCAAGACAACTCTATCATCATGTCATAAAAATAACAAGCATGAATAGGAGTTCATAAAATCATAACCAAAGCAAGAACAATACTCACGAACCCTCATTAAGTCCATTAGTGCAATTACTAAGCAAAGCGCCATAAACTTACTCTATCAAGTAAACCTAGCAATAACCATAACCAATGTCAAACTTCACATATCATATCATTAAGAGTACATAACATTATACTTTAAGAATAAAGACCAAACACATGTTCAAAAGTGAAACAAGTATCGTATACAGTCCCAAAGACTTAATAAGCATATACATACAACCAAACATCCTCCAAAGACTTCCCACAAGGCTTACTAATGCTAAGTATGGGTAGAGTCCCATACCCCTACCTAGAGTAACCTAAACCCCTTTGGTCATCCTAGTTAGAGTTCATTACATTACTTGAATTTACCTTTTGGGAACATCTAGCTTTAATCTTAGACCACATGAGCTAATTTTTTAATCCAGTGTCATGGAACCGGATATAAAAAGAAGGCAGAATACTTGCCAAGGTAGTACTAAAATGTTAACATAGCAGCAATGCGGATCAAATAGCTCGTATTCCTTGGGGGGGGGGGGGAACATAGTTCAAGTAATAGGAAATGTAGTTGGGACTCTCATTACGCTACATGCATTATAGTCTACAATATCATGAGTACATTAGTTATTCTACCTTCCCTATTTGGGATGGGACACTCCTCACTCTAATTAAATCGGTGCTAAGCTAGAGTCCCTTTTGAAATATTTTTAATGTCTTCATTAGTTATGATAGCTGATGTAGGTCATCGGATATATCCCTTATATAATCATCATCATAGCTCTATAAGAATTGCATGAGCATTTTCCTTTCATTACAATTCATACATGTGTGGTCAGTACATTTACATATCACATCATAATAAGGCACATTGGTAAGTTATCACTATCCTTATAATATTTACATCTTAGCCAACAACTCACAAACCATAGTCGAGACATTTCAATTGAACATCATACAAACCTTTTAAATATTAGAATAAAGTATACTTTAATACAACATCATCACTTAATCACAAGTCATCAAAATTGAAGTAGATATTTGAGATCATAAGGCTTATCACAATCTCATTCATAAGCCATCAGAAATGTCTTACGATTAACCATTTAGTTCAACCCAACAATGGGTGTAACATCATCACACAATAGTAACCAACATAATATAAAGTTAATTGAATGACTATACCACAATTTATCACTAGTTCATAACCTAGAATGAGAGACTTAGATCGAGTTTATAATCTACTTCAAAACCTATGTCCATAATTCAAGAACTAGCACAATTGGATTACAATATAAATGTTAATCTACTAATAAATTTTGATAATAACATCATAGAATAGTAATTCACACATTAACCAAGCCAATTGTAGCAATAATATACAATTCAATTCAAGATCACAACATAGGGTTAAGGGCCAAAAAGGTCATCTTCTACGAACTAGACTAATCCATTAAGAAGTAACGTAATTGAGGCAGAATACATGATAATCTATTCATAATAAGCAAAAGGAATCATAAACAAAGAAATTCACAAGGTAAATTTCGTATTGGAAGAAAATCCACTTATATTTTAACTTTTTCAAGTCATTTTGGATGAATTTTTTGGGGAAAAGATCCCAACGTTAAAGGAATCACATACCTTGTTATTTGATAATTTTTGATAGAGAAAATTGACCTGTAGAATACCTCTACTCCCCTTGACCTTTTCTTGTATGGTGTTTTTCTACTTTGGAAAGAGAAAAAAGAGAGAAGGATGAGTAATTTAGGTTTGGGAAAATGTGAGGTTTAGGTTACTTTAATTAGGTTAGGGTATTTACATTGGTCATTAACTAACATAATTAGATATCCATTAATCCATAAATTATTAAATAACCACCTCATTAATTAACTTAATAAAATGTGCAGCAAAAACAATGTCTTTGAAAGACGAGACCATGACCACTCCCCGTTTGTCAATCGACGACCAAGGGACCGACGGTCCTCTTTGTCCGTCTTTGGTGTTAGAGACTTGTCAAAATGAACCCTTTTACAAATTAACTCAAAATACATTTATGTTTCAATGGACTAAAGCTTGTGAGAAAATAATTCATGACATGAAAAAGAGGTTAACTATTGCCTCAGTTTTTACCTTATCATATGGTACTAAATGTCTTGTGGTGTATTATTATGTATCTAGATTCGTGTTGGGTTCCATATTAATGTAGAATGGAAATGTTATATCTTATTCCTCAAGACAAGTTAAAGTTAATGAGATGAATTGTCCAACCAATGACATAGAGTTTGTTTTTGTAGATTTCGCTTTGAAGATATGACATTATTATTTTTATGGTGTCCATGTTTATGTTCGGTGATCAGAAGAGCCTACAATATCTTTTTACTTAGAAAAAATTAATATTAGACAAATGAGGTAGTTATAATTGATAAAGAAGTATGATATGAGTATTCTTTACCACCCAGATAAGGCTAATGTTGTTGGTCATTCCTAAAGAAGGTATTCTATAGGTAGTACAACCCATGTTGAGGTAGAGAAACGAGAGTTAGCCATACATGTGCATAGAATTTCACGCCTGGAAGTAAGATTAATGGATTCCACAGTAAGGGAAATAGTGGTAATGAATGGGGTCGAGTAATCATAAGTGTCAAAAGTAAAAGTCAAGCAAGACCAAGATCCTCTTTTGATTGAATAGAAGAAAATTTTCATATGCAAAAAGTATAAGCTTTTCAACAAAGGAGAGAATGTTTTTTCAGACATGAAGACAGATTGTGTATCAAAAGTAGATGGTCTTTAAGAGAGAATCATGGAAGAAGCTCATAACTCCAGCTATTTAAATCATTTGTGTTCCACAAAGATGTTTATCAATTTGAGAAAAGTCTATTGGTGGAATGGAATGAAGAAGGGCAATGTATAGTTTGTTTTAGGGTCCAACTTGCCAATAAGTTGATGTAGAGCACCAAATTCCTAGTGGTTTGACACAGAAATAGAACTTCAAGAATGGAAGTGGAGTGGGAGGTGATTAAATCATCAAAGGGTTTTCATGGTCACGCAGGCAAAACTATTCTATTTGGGTGATCGTCAATAGAATGACAAAGTCATCCCATTTTTTACTTGTAAATACTACCCATTCAATGCAAGATTCACAAGGTTATCTATTTAAGAGGTTGTAAAACTTCATGGAGTCTCAGTCTCTATTATTTAAGTTAGGGTGCAAAATTTACTGCACTATTTTTGAAATCTTTTCCGAAAATCTTGGGTTTAAATATTAACTTAAGCGCTATGTTTCACCATCATACTATTGGGAAAGTAGAGCGCCGATGAGTCCACATATTGGGGTCAATTAAAGAAATTATTTATTAGAAATAGTAGCCTCTTATTCTTGTAGTTTCTCAATTACTCATGAAAACTCCTATGTCTCAGGCATTTGAACATATAAGGAAATGATGGATATTATGTAGCAAAAGGGAGAAAATAGACTGAAGAGAGCGAATAAATAGTTTCCTGAGAATCACAGAGTCCACTTGGAGGATTTCCAATGAGGCATACTTTCCCTTTGGTTCCAATGTGCTGAGCTTGGTATGAAAGAATCAAATTTATAGAAGAGAAAACTAGTCGCCCCATGACCGAGTACTTTAATAAATAAATATCTTTTTCCCAATGAACCAAAGCACGAGAATGATGAAGACTCTTCTAGAAGATGGTGGACTACACAAATGTGCAAATTCCTCAAGTGAATTGACGATTACAACTCAAATCGTTGAATGATCTGTTGCCGCAAAAATCTAATAGCTATAAATACTATTGGAAAAGTAGAGCGCTGATGAGTCCACATATTTGGCTCAATTAAGGAAATTATTTATTAGAAAAAATATCCTCTTATTCTTGTAGTTTCTTAATTACTCATGAAAACTCCTACGTCTCAGGAATTTGAACATATAAGGAAATGATGGATATTATGTAGCAAAAAGGATAAAATACACTAAAGAGAGCGAAAAAAAGATTCCTAAGAATCACCGAGTCCACTTGGCGGATTGCCAATGAGGCATACTTTGCCTTTTGTTCCATTGTGCTGAGCTCGGCAGGTAAGGATCAAATTGATAAAAGAGAAGACTAGTCGCCCCCTTGCCGAGTACTTCAATGAATCAATATGTTATTCCCAATGAACCAAAGCACGAGGATGATGAAGACTGTACTAGAAGATGGTGGACTGCACAAATGGGAAACTTCTTCAAGTCAATCCACGATTAAAACTAAAGTCGTTGAATGATCTTTTGCCGCACAAATCTAATAGCTATAAATACTTTGCCTTTTGTTCAAGTGTTCTGAGCTCGGTAGGAAAGGCTCAAATTGATGGAAGAGAAGACTAGTCGCCCCATGGCCGAGTACTTCAATGAATCAATATCTTGTTCCGAATGAACCAAAGCACGAGGATGACGAAGACTTTACTAGAAAATGGTGGACTACACAAATGGGCAAATTCCTCAAGTCAATCGACGATTACAACTAAAGTCGTTGAATGATCTGTTGCCGCATAAATCTAATAGCTATAAATACTAGTAGAGTAGTCATTTTTAGGGAGTTCGATTATCATTGAATAATTCCAACTTATCGACAAACAATATTATATTTTCTTAGTACTCTATTTTACTCTAATTTTTTTCAAGGGTTTTGAAGACTTGAAGAAGAAAGGGTATCTTTTGTTTTAATTTTTGAAGTGGGTCTCCTTGATTCTACTATCTATGATTAAATCAAGACTTCCTTTGTCATAACCATTTGATTTCAAAACCATTGAAGTTACAATTCTATTTGTTGATGTGTTTCTAACCCCCTCCCCCCATTCTTGGGTTGTGATTTAGCATATATTGGTTAATATTGTTGTTGGGTCTTTCTTGTTGGTCCATTAAATGTAGTTTCAAGTGATTTTTTCTAGTTGTTGTAGTTTTATATAATGGTTTATTAGTTCAAAATAGAATTTGACCCATGTGTTTTTGGCTTGCTCGAGAGATAAGTACCTATCCCAAGATCGCTAGATCGATGGCCTATGGTGTGAGTCAACATGAGGCTCATCGTGAAAGGGTGTGTAAGACAGCTAATGAATTAGGTAAAGATAGATCCTAATATGGTCCTCATTATTGTCTATGGTCCTAAAATTTTCTATAATGTTGTATTAAGGCATAGAGTTCAGGTGATTTGGAAGTGAAACCTCAAGGGACGACCATGAAATTCGGTGAGTAAGTCATTTATGTGCCTCACATGTTGTTATATGCACATATGTGTATTTGATGATTTAGTGAGGTATTAATATTAGTATATATAGGTCAAACTTCGAAGAACATCCATGACGTTCAAAAAATTTTCCTTTAAATGACCTTGTTTGTCTAAGCATATTTGATCGAGTTTTACGTATTTGTTTTTGATGAAATTCATGTGAAATGTACTAAAACCGTATACAAACATATATGAGTTGAAAATGTCTTGGAAACCATTAACAAGGACCATCCAAGGTTCCTTGAAGAAGGACTCATGTTGGTGGCTAAGACTGCCTAAGGATGTCCCACCTACCAATGGCAAACGATTGTCAGTGGCCTGGTCGATGCCCTGTAGATTGAGGGCGTCTCTTGGAACTTATCCTAGGGATCTAAGATCACATTTACATCCTATAAAACCATCGATGGAGGAGAGGATGGTCCGTTAGTTGACTGACACCTCGTCGATGGGCAACCTCGATTCGGTCTGTCTCTCGAAAACTCATTGCTAAGATCAAGGGGTGAACTCGTAAATTCACCATTGTCCAACTGACAAAAAGGGAATTAAAGTAGGGTGTTTTAGGTATTCTAGACATGTTTATAAGTTTTCTAGAACTCCATTAGAGCCAAAACTCAAGAAAGGGCTTGGATAGGAGGATTGAATCAGATTCTTCATCAAATTGAAGGATTAAATTTATTAAGGTATGATTTTTGATCCTTGAAACTCTATTCATTAAGGAGCCTAACTTTCAAAGAAGTTTTATAAAGTTTTCAACGAAAAATTTACCATTTATGATCTATCAGTGGGTTCTTGTATTAAAGGTTTTAAATCATTTTATATTGATGGAATTGTATTTAATTATATTAGTTAAACTAAATTAACCTATGAACCCATAAAATTGATGAACCCTCTTTTTTAATAAGTTATGGGTCAAGTGATGTTGATCTAATTATTATGAATTCTAATGTACTTTTCTATGGGCTATTGAATGATGTGAATTATGTTGAATTGATATCTAGGATGTATTATATTGAAGAATGTATAGTTAAATTACCTAGTTTCATTGAGTATTGTAATAATTGAATTCGATTATTTGTTATGGCCATGGGTAAGAGCCATATGATATTGAATTGGATGATTTACCATTGGATTGAAGTGTTGAGAATGGAATGGTGGTACACTGCCCTAATTCTCTTTATTTTATAGTATTTTTACTTCAATTATGTTGTTATTGTTATGGTTCACTTATGGTGGCAGTGTTGGGTGCTTTACTTGCAATTGATGTGGCCTTGTCGGCGTTAGTTTATGTATTATGATGACCATGGATTTATCGGAAAACTGCTTGAAGTATTATGATGATTTCTGTAGTTTATTATGTGAAGTTGTATGATATCTATATAGGTGTTTTTCTATTGATTCTATTGAGGTGATCATGTTAGACTATGACTATGCCTTTATGCGTATAGTCTTAGGATTTTGCATGGTTACTCCTACTTGACTATATGAGTCTATGATGGTCATATTGATGATGTTATGGTAGTTTATAGGATGACTTAAAGGTTATAATGGTTACTGCTATGTGCTTCTAAAATGACATGTAATATGTGCTAAAGTGAAGTATGTTGTGCCTTGTCTTTGATGACTTGTATCCCTTACTTGATGCCTGTATGAATGTGAATATGAGTTGTATTCACTAAGGATGCTAAATCCTCTTAGTCTTGTATGAATGAATGACATGAGAGCTTAAATAATGTTACGTGGATCCTTTTTGTGAAACCTTGAACCTAGTATTAAGGTTATGAATGTTGAAGTCGAAAATCGTAATTGTATCCTTCAAGTAAAGGAATGATAGACTTAAGGTTGGTTGGATGTAATGACATCATATAAATACTTAGGAAAGTCATTATTATCTTTCTATCGCCATTTAAGGTAGACCTAGTGGACCCTTGTTGTAGGGTAAATGTGATTTGGTTATGAACTAGATATGGAACTGCTTTATATGAACTTTTAATGTAAATTACTCAATAAGAACAAAGGCTAGAACCGAGTGAGTATGGTAAGAAAAGTAGATCTAGTTAAAGGATGATACAAGAGTACAAATCACAACCTTCATATTCCTTCACCGTGTTCGTACATGGGATGTGCCCACATTCTACCAAGTAGAATACCCTCGGCGGAGTAGGTTAGATCTCTTTATTCCATATCTAGATATCATGGTCTATGTTGGTTATTTCCTATTCTCATCATATGGGATACCTACTAGCATTATAGAAGTTCTATGAGGTTTAGGTGGTGGTATGAGAAACTATCTAGACATTTCACATTAGGCTTTTAAGGTGTTAGTTAGAGTCCCTAGGTCTTGTCCAAGACAATTACTTGAATGTATCTTATGTGATGAATGAATCTGAAATAAACTAATGAATGTAATGACTTAAGTTATGTAAGTATGTTAAATGAATAAGTACCTACCTAGAGTAGTTAATGATTGTCTAGTTAAGGTGTGAAGGGGGCATAGGAATTGTCACTTTGTGTCTACCTAGATAAATGTTAAGAATTACTCTAGTTAGGGAAGATGTTGATTATGTGGACATGATCTAATCCTTAGGTAGTCATAAGTATTATTCAGGTAATCTTGAAGAGGTCAATCATGGACATTATCTTATTGATTTACTTATGTAGGTCTTTTTATAGCTTTTGGAAGGAGAATTTCTTATTATCTATATGTTGATATATTAGCTGAGAATGAATCTATCCTAGATAATCAATTTTATTTATTAAGTGTCTATGTAATGGATTGTATGAACAGTTGCTTCAAAACTCAGTAAAGTAAGACTTAGAATAACCTTTGGTATGAGAATCTCCTGTTCATATGTGTGATGCCTGGTAAATGTGTTGACCTTCTTATATGTGGTCTTAACAATCATTTAGATTTGCCTAGAATTGTTGTCTAGGCGGTCTCTCTTTATCTTTATTAAGTGAGTCTTATGATAGCTTTTAGTGAGGGGATTGCATGCTAGAACTTGTCTAAATATAGACAAGGAACAACACCATAAAGTGAAGGAACTTCACTGTAAAATTGAATTGGTTCACTATAAAGTGACCCTAAAATGTAATAAATTGTGTAAGTGATTTCTTATGTGTTTCTAAGTGGTTAAAAATGTCATTCTTATTATTATAAAATTATATTTAAATGAAAAGAGCATGTTTGGAATAAAAATGTCCGTTTTCATGATTTTATGCATAAAGCCATACGTAGTACAAATGTTTGTATTAACTCCATACATTTGTTTATCTCTAAAGGTGTAGGTGAAAGGTGAGATGGATCGTTAAGGAATGCATGGATTGTATAGTCGTTCAAAGAAAGTGAAGTATGTCCTTAATTTACTCGAGGGCATACATACATATCTTTTATTTCAATTTATTGTAATAGACTACTTATTTCTTATATTTGTATTGTATGGGTCGTGTCCCAAAAATTCTTGAGTCTAAGGATGACATATTTTGATACTTAGGATTTTATAGAAAATATGTTTTAAGATATTTGTGTGAAAAGTTATAATTCCGCACAACTTTTCATACTTGTATATGCGATGAACAATAAAGAAGGGCCCGACTGCATTTTCAAAATGCCATATCTTCTAGGGTGTGGTTTCGGGATGTGACAAGCTTTGTATCAGATCATAGGTTTATGAAAGTAGTGTTATGAATAAAAAAGTCTCATAAAACCACGTCTAGTAGAATCTTTACAATCAGTGTGAGTCGCGACACATCTATGGGCGAGAGGATATAGGACGATAGAATTTCCCTTCTTTTCTACTCCTATGTGGTGCCATAGAGTAAAAGATAAGAGTACTTTTTCTCATGGATTTTCCTTGTGTTTTCTAGTAAGATGAATATGAGGAGGACACCGTCTGGGTGAATTGAGGAAAATGATGTGCATGAGGAGATTCATCTTCAAGTTGAGCAAGTTCCTCAAGGTGCCCACGGTGGTCAAGTGCCTCCCCAAGGTAATCAACTCCCTATTGTGGAACAAGGTAATGATGTTCAGGTGGTTCCCCCAGAGTTGAGTAATAGAGATATTATAGAGGATTTGCATGCTTTAGCCCGAGCCGTGACTACTCACGCGAATTTGAGTATGGTGCCTAGGATGAATATTATGGAGACCACTATGACCAGTGAAGTCAGGTCCTATTGAGTGGGAAGAATTTAAGAAAGCTCTTCTTGGAAAGTACATTCCCCGTGAGAATGCTAAGGTTAAATTGTAGAAAGGAGGTGGTTCAGAAAATGGAAAACCTGCATGTGTCACTTGTTGAAAGAGGCACTATGGGAAGTGTCTACCCAGCACTAGTGGTTGCTTTCTTTGTGGTAAAGAAAGACACAAGGTGAGAGATTTTCCTACCATTATGGCTAGAGGAAGAGAGGGTAATTCTCCTAATATTCCAAATGATGATGAATGATGGTAAGTTGTTGTGTTTCTTTAGTGTTATGTTTTCCTTATATGTTGGGAAGTATGGTGAGTTATTACTGATTGTTTCATCTTTTCTATTAGACTCAATCTTCATAGCAGAAAGTCATAGAAGTATGTTCCATGTTGCATTGTTTTTAGAGGTCTTGTTGAAATAGAATTTTGTTTATTCCTTATGTTTTGAATTTCACGAGGTTATGATTATATTGTAAGATGTAGTTATATTTTTCTACGTTTAATAGTAGCATGTTTCCATCATGAATTGCCTAAAAGATACATTTTTGAAAAATTCACCATAGCATTTCCTGCTCACTGTAAAATTTTTGGAAAAAGTAGTTAGAACTAATGTATATGGTCATGATATTGAATATAAAATGAGTTTTTGCTATTTGGAATGAAGGATTTGATTTTTATAGAATAATGAGTTGTAGAATTTATTCTAATCTCTTGTTTTGTTGTCAATCTATTGATTATGTGGAATTGATGATTTATTCTTTATTATGTTTCATATGGTATGGTTATGAGCTACTAGTTGAATATATATTCTTAGAAGTGTTCGGATAGTGACAAGTGTCATTCGAGGACAAATGTTGTCCAAGAGGGGGAGATTGTAATACTTCAAATGACTTAGGTGACGCTAGATCATAATATGGTTATAATGATGGTATAAAGTCCTAAAATTTTCTATAATGTGTTATTGAGTCAGTGTCTAGAGTTTAGGAGATTTGGAAGTGAAACGTCAAGGGACTACTTAGACGTTAGACAACTAAGTGACCTATGTGCCTCATATGTGGTTATATGCATAGATGTGTATTTTATGAGGTAATGACGTCTTAATATGAGATATTATAGTGTATAAAAGCAGTGTGTCAGGTTTCTTGGAGTTTGGAGGTCAAACATCCGAGAACATCCATGACATTCGAAAGATTTTCCTTTAAATGACCTTCTGTGTCTATGCATGTTTTATCAAGTATTAGGTGTTTGCATTTGATTAAATTCATGTGATAGGTACTAAACACATATACGAACATATTTGGTTTGGAAACATCCAAGTAAAAACGCCCAAGAACCATCTAAAGGTCCTTGGGGAAGGATCTATGTTGGTGGCTAAGACTACCTAATGTAGTCCCACCTACGGATGGCAAACGATGACCGGTGGCGTGGTCGATGCCCCGTAGATCGAGAGAGTCTTTTGGTACTTATCATGGGAAGATAAGCTCCAATTTTCCTTCCTCGGAGCCATCGACGTCGGAAAAGACTGTCATTTGGTGGATTGATTCCTCGTCGATGGGCATCAATCGATTTGGTCTATCCTTGCGCATCTCATTGTTAAGTTCAAAGGGTGAAGTTCTAAATTTACCCCATTTTCAAATATGAGTAAGGTAGGTTACTTATGTGTCTTTCGGTAGTTTAAACATTTTTATTAGTCTTTAACACTTAGAATATTTCATTCTTCAAAAATCAAAACCTGAATTCCTTTAGAAATTCTCTAGAACTTCTTTGGAGCCAAAACTCAAGGAAGGGCTTAGATTGGAGAATTTAGTGGAGATTATTCATAAAACTAAAGAATTTTTTTTATTTAGGTATGGTTTTTTATCCTTGAAATTCTATTCATCAAGGACCCCAACATTCAAATAAGTTTTCTAAAGTTGTTAAATATGAATCGACCCATTTGAAATATCAAATGCAACATTCGAATTCAATTGATGTGATAATTATATTTAATTTCAAATAAGTTTTAGTATTGATATAATTGAATTTGATTATTGTTTATGGCCATAATAAGGGCCCTATGATATTGAATTGGATGATTTAGCATTGGATTGAAGTGTTGAGGATGGAGTGTGGTACGCTGCCTTAAATCTCTTTACTTTATGTTATTTAGACTTCACTATGTTGCTATTAGTATGGTGCACTTATGGTGGCGGTATTATTTATTTTACTTGCAAGTCACATGGACTTGTCAGCATTACTTTATATATTATGATGATCATGGCATTGTCGGCATGCTACATGAAGTATTATAATGATTTTTGTAGTTTATAATTTGAAATTGGATAATGTCTATCTACATTATAAGTAATGTGAACGTATACGTGTTCTTGTATTGATGCTATTTAGGTTATTATGTTAGACTATGGCTATATCTTTATGTGTATTGTGTTAGAGTTGTGCATGGTTATTCCTACTTGACTATATGAGTCTATGATGATCATATGGATGATGTTATGAGAGTGTATAAGATGACTTAAAGATGAAAATGATTACGTCTATGTGCTTGTAGAATGCCATGTAATATGCGTTAAAGTAAACTATGTTGTGTCTAGTCTTGGTCGACTTGTGTCAGTAAAATGATTCATGTAGGAATGTGAAAATGAGATGTCTTTATTTAGGAGGCTAAAGACACTTATTCTTGTATGTATGAATGACACGAGACCTTAAATGATGTTAAGAGGGTCCTTATTTATAAATCATGAACCTTGTTGTAAGGTTAAGAATGTTTAAGTCGAAAGTCATAATTGTATCCTTAAAATAAAGGAATGATAGACATAAGGTTTGTTGGCTGTAACGACATCATTTCAATCCTTATGAAAGTCATTATTAGATTCTCGTCGTCATTATAAAGTAGCGCTAGTGGACCTCTTTTGTTGGGTAAGTGTGATTGGGTTATGAACTAGATACGGAACCCCTTTATATAAACCTTTAAAGCAAATTACACTATGTGAAACCTTCAAATTTCTTACCCATGATCTTACATAATACCGCCATTATCAGTGGACCATATCATTGGCAAGTAGAGCAGCCTCATCAGAGTACGCTAGAGCTCCGAATTCCATGTATAGCTATCATGGTATATGTCGGTTATTGTCTATTCTCATCATTTGGGATACTACTAGCATTAGAGATATTTTATGAGGTTTAGGTGGTGGTATGGGAAGCTATCTTGACTTGCATAGTAGGCTTTGAAGGTGTTTGTTAGAGTCCCTAGGTCTTGTCGAAGACCATTACTTGAATGTCTCTTATGTGATGAATGGATCTTAATTTAACTAATATATGTAATGACTTAAGTTAAGGAAGTATGTTAAATAAATAAGTACCTATCTAGAGTAGTTAAGGGTTGTCTAGTTAAGGTGCTAAGGGGGAATAGGAATGGTCACTTCGTGTCTTACCTATATAAGTCTTAAGGATGACTCTAGTTAGGGAAGATGTTTATTATATACACATGATCTAATCCTTAGGTAGTCTTAAGGATTATTTAGGTAATCTTGAAGAGATCAGTAATGGAAGTTATCTTCTTCATTTACTTAAGTAAGTCTTTTGATAAATGGTCTAACGTATTTATTATGCGTTTCTAGGTTGTTAAATGCTATTCTTATGATTATGGAATGATGTTTAAATTAAAAGAGAATGTTTGTAATAAAAATTTCTGTTTTACATGATTTTATGCATAGAGTCATACTTAGTAAAACTATTTGTACTAACTCCATACATTTGTTTAACTCTACATGTGTAGGTGAAAGGAAAGAAGGATCGTGAAAGAAAAATTAGATTCTAGAGTCATTTTAAGCGAAGTGGAGTACGTCCTCACTTGACTCAAGGGCATACATACATGTCTATTATTTCAAGGTATTATAATAGACTACAAATTTCTTATTTTTATATTATATGGGCCGTGTCCCAATTATTCTTGAGTCTAAGGATGGCATATGTTGAGACTTAGCATTTATATGATTTATATCAATAGATTTTTAATGATATTTGTGTGAAAACTTTAATTCTTCACTACATTTCATACTTGTATATGCGATGAATGATACGGAAGGGATTGTACAAGACCTCCGAGAAGTCAAGTACTCCGGTTGTATTCCGAGAATGTAATTTCTTCTAGAGTGTGGTTTTGGGATGTGACAGGGTGAGTCCTAGAACCATATCCTAACACTCAGCCTAAGAGAGGGAGTGGGGTAAGGCGCAGGTTGGTCTTCATTCGGCAAATTGGAGTCCGAGAGGAACCCATTTGAAACAGGGTAAGTTGCTCGAGAGATAACTTTTTACAAAATAAAGCTTAGCCTAGTCAATATTCTCTACACATTTTCTATCAAAATATTTACACTAAATTTTGGATTAATTCGTATTGTGGTAACATCCAAAGAATTCCTCTCTCATTGCTTAGTTTTCTTGTTAGTTAAAGTTATTTTTAACTACTTTCGTTTTACCCACTTCAGTTGTAATGTTTTTACTCATGAATTTCTTTATGTCTGACTATTTAGAATGCGATTCTAATTAGCTACACATTTTCACTATTTCTCTAATAGTACAATACCCCAACCCTCGGTTGGGTTACTATTTTATCTACGATCGTAGACACTTTATTTGAAAGTAGTATTGTTGGTCATTATAAGCATCAAAATGTCACCGCTGCTGGGGATTGGTGTTATGTGATACTCTTGTTAACTAGAATTTTTGTTCTTGCTTAATCTTAGCTTTACTAACTTAAATCTTAGTTTTATTTCTGTTGTTTGGGTGACCATTTAAGGAATAATGTATGGTAACAAGAGCAATGGTATCTAGGTGGCCCACGAAGACGACATTGGAATTCTCAAGAATGTTCAACAAACCAACATCAATGACTATAATGTTACGGAAGGTGTTGGGGCATCGTTTACCCCAACTGAAGGAAATGAAATATTCCATATTACAAGCACCATGCTGCAACTCTTGCTGTGAAGAAGACTCTTTAGTATATAAGATCATAAGGACCCTCACGAGCATGTTAAGAATTTCGTAGATGTGTGATACCTTTCTCTTTAAAATATATATATATGGAGTTCGTCTGGTTAAGGCTTTTCCAATTCTTATTAACAGGGAAAGCTTCAAAATTAATAGTACAACCTCCACGAGAATCCATAACTTCTTTGGAAGATTTACTAAACACATTTCAAGTGTGATTTTTACCTCTTTCAAAGATAGTCACTTGGGTATATTACCCAGTCCTTTAAGAAATTTAATGAGGATCCTCTACATGAAACTTTGTTCTGATTGAAAAGATGGTGCTCCAATGCCTTACTTATGGTTTGTCTTATAACATCCTCCTTAAATACTTTTACCGGACCTTGGACTAAGTAAACAAACGTTGCATCGACCAGTCTCACCCAGAGAATTAATATAGGAACCACATACAGTAGCAACACAATTTATTAAGGGAATGAACTCTATAAACATAGCATGGCACTCATGTGAAGACCAACTCTCTTCTATAACATTTACACTTTTTAAGGAGAAAATTAATATGAACAATAAGAGAGACCAAAACATGAACAAGACTATGATGCAACATGACATTTTATCCAAAACTATCATGGGGCTGGTGCCTGAGGTTTATTGTTGTGGGGGATGGGTGTGCGAACCAGAGGAGGTGAATTTTGACGCTTTATGTATAAAAGATGTAACCTTTCTGGAAAACCAAAACACTGGATACCGTTTAACTAGAAGAGGTAGGGTAGAAATAATGTTTAAGGTAGATACAAAGGCTACAAGATAATGACTGTGAATGGAGGAAACGTAATACAAATTTGAAAGATGGGGAGAAGGATAAATATGTACCTCCTCATAAGAGCCAGAAGCGTATACTCATAAATGTGTAAGGATTGAGCAAGATGGTGAAAGATATGAAGGAAGATATATCCACTCTCCGTCATACATAACCTCCCACATAGTTTAGATCAAACAGTTAGCAACCCAGATGGGTTATATCTCGTCACACCTAAATCCAAGACAACAAGGAGGTTTGCTAGAAAATCGGGAAAGTGGACTTGAATCGTGTTGCGACCTTAAAGAAGGTATTGTTTGAGAGTCAACAAAACACTTTAATTACTTTTAATATCTTGACTAAATAATGTGTGTTGTTTGTACAAGTTAAAGTTAGGGAAATGATTAAAAAGGTGTATGAAGGCAAACCACTAGTCTAGTTTGCGAGCCATATTTATGGTTGGAGAAACCGATTTCTTCAACCGTCATCCTCAAGATATCTTCAGATTGAATCTTGTAAAACTCGATGGTTGGTAGAAATTATTGGCGCATCGCCAACCGTGTTGGTGATATCGATGAATATCGCTATTGGGATTCTCACATAAACGAAGATTTTGTAAAACTTTTATAAAAGAACTAAACATTTGGCATTTTGTTGATTAATTAGCGGAACTGGACTAATATCGCCAAATGATTAGGAATTGAATGGTAATTTACAAACAAAAGGGTTAAAATGTTACATCCGAGGAGAATTACCTAGAAGAAACATAGCGTACTTGACTTCTCAGAGGTCTTATAAAAGCCCAAAGTTATCATTCATTGCATTGTCATAGGTAAATTTAGCGGAAAATTTAAAACATTCTTAGCACATTATATGGTAGAACATTACTTTCATTTTATATAAAATATCATATTATGTAGTTAAAGACTCTTGTATTTTTTTTCTATCGTAGACTCAACATCATAAGAGTACTTTAGGGACACGACCGTTATAACATTATCTATAAGCATGCTTACACATAACTTTACAGTAAACTAGACAATAGGACATCCTTTGACTTGAGGATTCTTTTTCTTGAGCTTAAGAATCACATATAAAGCTCTTCAATCATAATGGCATCCTTTCAAGCCTCCATGACCTACACTTTGTGTGAAAAGTATAGAATAATGGAGTTAGTACAAGAATGCAATAAGTATGTCAATCATACAAAAACATGTATTTAAAATGGACATTTTCTTGAAATCATACTTCATGCCTCTTTGAGAAAATCTTCATAAAACCTTGATACAATAGAATTTATATCATTCATATACTTCATAGACTCATTCAAAGGCCAAACATCATATAAAATAACATATAAAATTAAACCAAATTTTGGGGTCACTTTACAATAAGCTATTTCCACATTAAAGTAAGTTTCCTCAACTTACCAAGTACTCCCCTAGTAATACTTGGTGAAATGCATCACCTAAAGTCCACAAATAGAGCATGTATACAACCTACATAAGCCAACACATACCATTATAGGAGTATAGTACATCATAGACACATTTAGGTCAAGAATATAATTGCTTTACAGTAAGCTACATCAACATGTAGATCTATTCACTTCACTTAACGTAAAACATTATAAAAGCTTACTCACGATCACAATCTAATTCCACTAGTGCAATGTATATGAGAAGCCTCATAATCTCACACATACTAAGTAAATCTGTCATGAGACCACAACCCTTATAACTATTTGATACATCAACAAGGTCATATAGACAACTTGATTTATGTCAACAAAACCTCTTCATATAGTCATTAAGACCAGCATATGCACATAAGGATAAGACCATATCATATAAACTCATACCATGAACATCATTATAACAAGTGCACAAATACTAAAAAGTTATGCGTAAGGAACATATACATAGAAACATCCATGAGAACACCTTCCTAGAATTCCCTAAGGAGCTACTTCTTCAATGTCTAGGTGGTTTCATTACTTCCACCTATCCTAAGTAATCCCCCATAGATCATCCTAGTTAGGGTCCTAGTCATTTACTTCCATTGTCATTTTACTTTAGGTAAACTATAGCCTTAACGGACACTAAGACCATGGGAGTTACATGGAATTTGGTGTTGTAGAGCCTTACACCAACGGAAGGTGTTCTTACCTAGCCAAGGTAGAATATTAACACATGCTAGAATAATAGTGATGTTACTTGATCGATCCTATGTGGCAGCATAGTTATGGAACAAAGAGATATACATGACCATCTACAAGCTCATTAGCATTGAAGCCTCATCTCATGATAAACCATGGGTGAATCTTCGTAAGGGAAAGTCAAGACCTCATGTGGAACCATTGGTGAATGTTTGTCCAAGGGAATTAAACACCTTATGAAGCCAAAATGGTGAATCTTCTTCAAAAGGAAGCCAACACCTATCATTGTCAAGTTCACTTGGTGCTAAAATAAGTTCCCCTTATTAAAAAATCTTTATTACATTATTTAATAAAATATAGGATTAGCATATTGACTCCTTATATGCTTATAAAATATTCAAACACCAATCTAATTTTAGGCTACTCTTGAGCACACCTTTCAAGGCTCCTCTATTGACTAGATATTCATAAATGTGTGTATATCTGTGTGAGTAACTCTTTTACATAACATCTTTAGACCACACATGTTCATGATATACTCATCCATAGGAAACATAACCTAGAAACTATCCTATCAACTCACACATGTGCAATGTATAGAAAAGGTCCCATACCCTTGACCATACTAGTACATATATTAAGTCATCCTAGTTGATGGAATACATAACATGCTTCACCCACCCACACACACACACACATGTATATATATATATATATATATATAGTTGTAGACATTTAGTAAATATTTATATATATATAAATATATATAATAGTAGACATTACTATGTATGTAATGTATATATATGTATACATTACATACATAGTAGTAGACATTTAGTGAATATGAGATCAACCTTTCAATAGACGCTATAAACCTTTACTATATTGTAAGCATGCATAATCTTAGTGTGTGTGTGTACATTGGTCAACATGATCACATAATAGCCATCAACAACACATTGGCGCAACCACCCTCTTAAGACCATAATGTACAACTAAGCATAGATCTCACGACACTATAATAAGGAAGCTAACTTCATTTTAAACATTAAAACTCCTAACATTAGCTATTCACACATTCACATAGGGGTACATGTGTAGGGTCATCAATCCTTAAAACTTTATTAATGGACTTACCTACACATTATTTTAACATAACCATTTACATGCTTATAACACTTGCTACATAACCTACATTCACAACAAGAATGGAAGACTAGGCACAAGTTACACATAGTGTGATCATCATAACCACACACTCATATGTTCATCAATTTTCCTTCAAGGCCATAGTAAAAACATATATATAATGACAACAAAATAAAAACCTCCACGATAAGTGGACCAGACCAAAAAATGTCATACAAGGTTTCATCAATTACCATGATATTGAATAGTAGAGGAAAAGAATAGATTTACCAATTTATCAACCTTTTGATCAATATTGATCAATAAACCCTTTTCATCAACAACACATGTATAGGGATGTAACTAAATGTACTTTAATTATGAAATAAACAATGTACATATCATTACAAGATCATACTACAACATAATACAGTACATCACATATATATACTAGAAAGTAGAGATTTATAGATCATAAACCAATTTCCTTAGTCTTGTTCATCAATCATATTTTATCAACAATATAAATGTAGGTCAGTAGACAAAGAGATCATTACTCAAAAGAAATCATGCTTCATCTACCCTAGCATTGAGATCATATAATATACATTACATTACCAATATATAGGCTAGAACCTAGATCAATTTGTACAAAGTTTCCTTTTATTTGATCACAAAATAATAATGCACACAATTAATCCATAATATCAACCTAAGGCATTAGCTACAATGATCTTTACATAATCGAATTCCTACAATAATTACCATAAAGTCTAACTTACAGTGAAAACATAGAAGAACATAGTCTAGACTTGTTCAAACTATCATATTCATAAACATGGATCATTGATCAAATATTAACCATAAATATACCTAATAAACAGTAGAAATAACCAATTCAGCATAATAGAATAACAAATCCACCAATAACAAGCCACGATTTCATGCCTATGCATAGGCTAAATCGATTTTGGGAAGGTACATAAGTTCACAATGCAATTGAATTGAAATTCATGTTTAAAAAAATAAATTATCATCAATCATCATTATTAAGCATTTGAAAACTTATTGAGAAAGAAACCATAGGTAGATTGAAGTAGAAGAATTTTTAACATGAAATCTCTTCGAAAACTTTATATTAACTCTCTGGATGGAAGGATAACAAGAGATGAAGGATCACAATACCTTTATTAGATGAAGGACACACAAAAAAATTGTTAAGTATCCATTGAAATCCAATCTACAAGCTGACCTTGAGCTTCATCTCCAATGGAGGTTTCTAGAGAGGTTTTGTTTTTGGAGGGAAGTCTAATTCTTGAGAATTGAATTGGGATGGGATTTTTTACTTGTTAAAATATCTTAAACTACATATATTTATGTTATTAACCATTCAACATCAATCCAAATTAATAAATAATCGAATGGAATTTATTTGGGTAAACAATCTTTGCCAGCCCTCACAGGGACCACGGCCACCTTCACGGTCAGCGAAGGTAGTTTACGACCCTTATGACGGTCCGTGGTCCTTGGGGAAGTTTTTCCATTTACTTTACAAGATTCAAAGTGTATAAGTAATTTACAAGACCAACTTCACAAGCCGTGGTCCATTCCACTGGCCGTGAAATCATCCGTGAACACTAAGGCATTAAGCTGCCAATTAGGGACAGCTTTTGCCCACAAAATGCGTCCTGCTCAAGGACCCTTTGATTGATCTTTGGGTAGTTTTTCCAGGATTTTTCCAACTTAAACACACTCATACACATTTTAAGAATATTCCATACCTGTTTTAGCTTCAAACAACACATGCAACACATCAAACCATGTTAAGCACACTCAAGTACGTCCAAGGGCTATCTTTAAAATGTCTTGGATGTTCTTTGATGTTTGACCTCCAAACTTTTTAAAACTAAATAAAAAGCCTATAAAATAATTATGACTCATATGACGTCCTCATAATATCACGACACACACATAAGAACATAAAATCACATAAGGCCCCTTTTGTTACTAGTCGTTCAATGCTTAGTCGTCCCTTGATGTTTGACTTCCAAATGACATCAATTCACTCATGCATACTTTAAAAAACTCTATTAAAATTTTAACAAGCTATATGAAGAAGGTGATATCTAGAAAACCTATCTCATTTTGGGGGTCTTACAATATCCCCCACTTGGTAACATTTGTCCTCGAATGACACTTAGAACAATTTAATCAAAACAAGGACTCCATTGAATCGTAGAGCTATTCACAATATTCATTTAAAATCATCACATTGAAGTTAATGCATAAAACATACAAGGAACACAACTTCAAATCATTTAATAGTTAATGAACACAAGAAAATAAAAACCATGGTTCACTCACTCTTTAATGCATCAAACATATAGGCTCTTGTCATGTTCATAAGAGGAACATCCTATCCTAATCATAACATGGACACTATATTTCATTTTTTTATTAATAATCTATCTTGCAACCATATTTAAGTGACACTCAGGCAGTTTCAACATCACTCAAGAACAGGTAGGCACGCGTACTTTAATGAACATAGACTTGAGTTAAATAGGTTGACAATGGATTCTTATTAGTTAGGCATAAATCCATGGAACCATACTCAACCATACCATGATCAGTCATGTTTTAGGGAGGAATGCCGTTCTCCTTAACACACTTACATGTCTAATGAGTTCGTACCCAAGAACATGCACAAAGGTCAACTTTAGTGTAACATGATAATTTCTCAACTTTTAATCATGACATGCTCAAACATCATTCCAAGTGAATCCTAAATATTAAATTACACAACACATTTCTCAACAATAGGAAATTATTTCACAAAATTTCAAATTCTAGCATAAGACTAGCTTTCATAAACATGCATCATTTAGGGAATGTTTTACTATTTATAGGTACACACAAGGACATTAGTTATACATGCCATCACTTTTTTGAAAGCGAGCCTACAATCATGCTTTCGAAATCATAAAAATAACTTATTTTTCAAGAGACTCAACATCTTTCATTTTAAACGAGCTCATTCTTTATTATAAGGCTAAAATTAGACATGAAGAGTGACTTCAAACATGATTCTTACCTTATCCCATGAATTTAAATGCACAACTAGCATACAAATATTCCAATCAACATAAGAAAACATTTATTTAATAAAAATTCTTTTTCATGCACTTTTAAAATCATCAAAGTATTCTAAACATAGTGTCAATCAACACATACAAATCATATAAAGGTCATGCAATTCATACTTTAATGCAACTATCTTATGAGAAAAAAACTATTAGAAACATATTAGTCTCAAGCTCAAGTAATAATAGAAGGACAATGTAGAAATTTCTACAATCTTACTACTCGTATCACCATCCCCCACCTCGGGTAAACCCAATTAAAAGAATCTTAGCCTAATTTAAAGAGGAACTTAACTTCACAACCTTCATTTTCATCATTTAAAACATATTACCACTTTAGAAGGAACTACAGTAAGTCACCCAACACATTCTAAACCTTATAATCTATTCAGATTATAACAAAATTTTCAAATTAAGTCATACTCTTCAACCACATAAGGTTGTTATACAATACAATAGAGACCAAGGTCATAGAACATTAGGGGAAACAATTGAGAAGACTTAACTATAGGGACTCTTCCTTTTCATTCTACCTTATAGTAAGGTGACTTCTAATTCAATCAATCCCACATCATTACCCTACAATAATAATCATGCCACCCTCACTTGTAGAATGAATCATATACAAAGGACTCCAATTACTAAAAGGCAATTATGAAGATGCACACATATTCAAATGGCAACATTTAACACTTTGAAACGCATATACTTAGGCAACACGCATCTTTACCACTTAACATATTCCCAAAGTATTTGAAGTTTGACCATATTGAAGACTATCATTACGCAAAGTCATATTGTAACACACCATTGAAAAAGAGACTGATTTTTAATCACAACAACTTCTAACATGCTTTAATTATATTATGACATATAGTTCCGAACAAAGGATATCAATTCACATGGGTCTCACATATAGCCAGAAGGGACATCATTTCTGTATAACATGTCAAATTCATCTTCACACATACCTATCAATCAATAAAACCAAAATAAGAATCAAAACTCATTTTTTTTCCTCAAGCATAGAGATACCATCTCATCCAAGCAATCACATCTAATAGTACACCGGACAAGAAAATAAAAGACACAGATCTTATTGAGTTATGTTCTATGGCACGACATGAGAATGATGAAGAAGGGAAACTCTATCATCCTATATCCTCTAGCTCATAGATGTGTGGTGACTCACCATCGATAATCGAGACTCTACTCGATATGGTAGTATGAGACTTTAGGAGCCTAAAACAACTTTTAGAAACCTCATGCTCTGATATAACGTTTGTCACATCTGGTGAGCACCCCCTTGATGTTACATGGTGTACTTGACCTCTCGAAGGGTTTATACAAGCCTATAGTTATAATTCATCGCATTATCATACGTAAACTTAGCAAAACATTTAAAAATTTCTTAGTAAATCATATTTTAGACCATTACTTTTATTATATATTAAATATCATAATACATAGTTAAAGACTCTAGTATCTTTTTTTCATCCTAGACTCAACATCATAAGAGTAGATTAGGGAAACGACCGTTATAACATCATACATAATATTGCTTATACATAACATTACAGTAAAGTAGACATTAGGACATCGTTGGACTTAAGGATTCCTTTCCTTGAGCTTGGGAATCACATATCAAGCTCTTCAATGATAGAGACATCTTTTCAAGCATCTATAACCTACACTTTGTCTAAAAAGTAGAGAAGAATTGTGTTAGTACAAGAATACACTAAGAATAGCAATAATGCAGAAACGTGCATTTAAAAGGGACATTTTCTAGAATTTATACTTAATGCCTTCTTCATAAAATCTTCATAAAACTTTGATACAATAGGATTTGTATCATTCAAATACTTCATGTAGACATATTCAAAGGCCAAACATCATATAAAATGACACATAGAATTAAGCCACATTTGGGGTCACTTTATAGTAAGTTATTTCCACTTTACATTAAGTTTCATCCCTTTTTATATCTTAACTTCCCAAGTACCCCTCTACTAATACTTGGTTCAATGCATCACTTTTTTACCACAAAGAAAGCGTGCATACAACCTAGTTAAGCTAACACATACCGTCATAGGAGTATAGTACATCATAGACACATTTAGGTCAAGACAATAATGTCTTTACAGTAAGCTACATGAAGTTGCACATCTATTCACTTCACTTCATATAAAACATTATAATTCCTTACTCACAATCCCAATCTCAGTCCACTAGTTCAAGGTACATGTGAATCTCTTTAACATCACACATCCTTAGTAAATCTATAATGAGACCACAAGCCGTAACACTCTATTTAATACACCAACAAGGCCATATAGAAAACCTCATTCATGCCAACATGACCTTAATCATATACTTATTAAAACCAACTTGTGTGCTTAAGGATAGGACCGCATCATATAAACTCATACCAAACATATACATAGACACATGCATTAGAACACCTTCCTTAAACTCAATAAAGAGATACTTGTGAAATCTTTAGGTGGGTTCATTACTTCCACCTATCCTAAGTAACCCCTCTTTGGTCATCCTAGTTAGGGTGCTAATTATTTACTTCCATATTCCATTTTACTTAAAGGAAACTATAGACTTAACCAACACTAAGACCATGGGTGTTGCATGAAATTTGTTGTTGTAGAGACTTACACTAATTGAAGGTGTTCTTACCTAGCCAAGGTAGAACATTAACACATGCTACCATACTAGGTAAGTCACTTGCTAGATCCTATGTGGCAAGCATATTTATGTAACTAAGATATATACATGACTCTCTACATGCTCATTAACATTGGACCCTCAATTCTCATGAGACACTATGAGTGAATCATCCTAAAGGAAAGTTAATACCTCATCTGCAACAATAGGTGAATGCTCCTCCTATGGAAGTCAACGCCTTATGAAGAACAAATGATGAATCTTCCTCCAAAGAAATCCAACACCTCTCATTTTCATGTTTACTCAGTTCTAAGATATGTTTGTTTTATTGAAAAATCTTTATTATATTATTTTATAAAATCTATGTTTAGAATATTGACTCCTTATATGCTTATAGAATATTCAAGAACCTATCTAGTTTTATGATGCTCTTTAGCACCCTTTTCAAGTCCCTTTTATTGACTATATATTCATATATGTGTGTATATATGTGTGAGTAACACTTTCACATAACATCTTTAGACCATACATTTTCATAACTATAAGATCCCAAAGATGACATAGGTTAAATAGAGCCTAACACGTTTATATTGATTGTGTAAGGTCCTAAGTACTTCTAATATATGGTGTACAGGCAGTATCTAAAGTATTAGGGGTTCTGGAATTCAATCGTCAAGGGACGACTAAGACATTCGACGACTAAGTCACCTCTATGTCTCTTACGTGGTTCTATGTTATTATGTGTCTTTGATGATGTTTTAAGGTTATTAATTGATTTAATATAGCATTTATAATTGGTTTTTAAAGTTTCATGATGTTTGGAGGTCAAATGACCTAGAACGTCCAAGGCGTTCAAATGATATGCCTTAAGTCGATCATGTACGTCTAGGCGAGTTTCGTTGAGTTTTACGTGTTCGTGTTTTATGAAATTTATGTGAGAGGTTTTAAACTTATAAAATATAATATTTTGATTGGAAATGTCTGGTAAATTATCCCCAAGGACCATAAAGGGTCTTTGAAGAATGACCCAAACCTGTTGCCAAAATAGTCCAAGGCAGACCTTGGTGACGGAGCAGTCAACGGCCCGTTGGCCTGATGACGCCCCGTCGAGGGTCCCATATTGGTGTTATTAACCCAGGGTTATGATTGGAACATTTTCCAGCCACTGTAGCCACAAACGAAGGGTTCTTACGCCCCATAGTGACTGTGACGCCCCTTCAACGCCATGTGTCGCACGCACCTAAGTTCCTACGCAGGCTGCTGTCCACTTAGGAATGAATTGGTAAATTCACCCCACTTATAAATTAATTCATGGGTAGTTTATTAAGTGTATTTTGGTTATTTTAATTATGTATATAAAGGTTAAAGAAATTAAATACCTCATTCTTCCAAATTAAAAACCAAAAACACTTCGAAAAATCCCAAAGATTCCATTGAAGTCCAAATTGAAGAAGCAACTTTGTGTGGGGTTTTTGAGTTGAAATTATTCATCAAAGTGAATAATTATTATCCTTGAGGTATGTCTTTTTATCCTTGAATCTCATTTTATCAAAGAGCCTAACTTTCAAGATATTTTTCAAAGATTTCTAAAGTGAATTGTCCAATTTGGGATTCTACCATAAATTCTTGCATAAATGATTTCTAAACATAAAATTATGATACAATTAATATTGTATTGAGGATTTCAATCTAAATTACCTATAAACCTATGTAAATTGATGAACCCTAGTTTTGGCTATTTCTTGAGTTAATTGATATTAAGCTAATATTTTTGAATTGTTATGTAGTTTCTTAAGGGCTTTCTAATGACATAAGAATTGTATTCAATTTATACATAATTGATCTTAAATTTGTAAAACTAGATTTAATAGGTGAATATTTATTGATTTTTATGGTTATTGCTTTGAATTATTGTCCATGGCCATGGGTAAGGGCGTTGTGATGTTGAATTGGTTGATTTGACATTTAATTGATGTTTGGATTAGGGGATGAAGTATGATTCCACATTTTATTTAATTTAATATTACTTATAATTTTATTCTATTGTGATTGGTATTGTCCACTTTTGGGTACAATGTTATGTGATTTACTTACAATTGATGTGGCCTTATCGGCGTTATTTTATGCAATATGATGAGCGTGGACTCATTGGCAACTACTTGAAGTAATGTGGCTATTTTTGTAGTTGATTATGTGAAGAAAGATATTATCTATCTACATGTGAAGTCATATGTCTGTTTTTCTACTTATGTTGCCATAAGTGATCATGTTAGACTATGACTTTGACATTATGAGTATAGTGTTAGGGTTAAGTCTTGGTTATTCCTACTTGGCTTTGTGAGTCTATGCGTTGTACATTAATGATGTTATTATTATATATAGGATTACTTGAAGATATTAGATTGTTTCTAAGTGTTACTTGAATGACTTGCATTATGACTTCAAGTGAAGTATGCGATGTCTTGTCTTGGTTGACATTTATATCTTACTTGATGTATATATGATTATGAATATGTGATGTATGAATAACATGTTACTTTATGTCTTAGGGTGTTAGAACTCTTAATCTTGAATGTATGAATGACATGTATCTTCAAATAATTATATGAGAGTCTATTATGTGAAAATTTTGACTTAAGGTTAAGGTAAGATTGTTGAAGCGTAAGATGTAATGGTATCCTTCAAAGTAAAGGAATGATGGACTTAAGGTTAGTTTGCTGGAACGGTATCATATTATTCCTCACCAAAGTCATCATAATATTCTTGTTGCTATTGTGAGGTAGCCCTAACAGACCTTCCTTTATATGGTAAATGTGATTTTGTTATGAACTTGTTAAGGAACCATTTTATGTGATCGTAATGTATGAATTATTCTATGAGAACGAAGGCTAGCACCGAGTGAATATGTTAAGGTAAAGTAGTTCTAGTTAAGTATGAGACTAGATTACAAAGTATTCCCTTAATATTGCTTAACTATATTCTTGCACGGGATGTGTCGATGTTCTACCATTGGCAGGTAGAACAACCGCATCGGAGTTGGATAAAACTCGGGATTCCATGTCTAGATATCATTGTCTATGTCGATTATTGCCTAATATTATCATATGGAATGCCTATTAGCATTGAAGGAGTTTATGAAGCTTAGGTGGTGGTAGTAGATTCTATCTAGACTATGCAAAATATACTTTTAAGGTGTTATGTGGGGTTCGTAGGTCTTGTTTGTGACCATTATTTGAATGTCCTTTATGTGATGTATGAATCTTAATGAACAAATGAACTAATGATTTATGTTAAGGAGTGTGTAAATAAATGAGTACCTAATCTAAAGTGACTTAAGGATTCCTCATCTAAAGTGTGCAGAGAGCATAAGGGATGATATCTTCATGTCATATATTTGGAAGTCTTGAGGATGACTCTAGTTATTTTAGTTTGTTGATTTTTTTGACATGATATAAGCCTTAGGTAGTCTTAAGGATTATTTAGGTAATCTTGAAGACGTCACTATGGACATTATCTTCTTGATTTACTTAAGTAGGACTTTTCATAGCCTTTGGGAAGAAAATCGCATATCATTTGTGTTGGATATTTTAGTGAGAAGGATTCTATCCTAGGAAGTCTATAGGATCTCATTATTAAGTATGTAAGGGATTGTATGAGTGGTCGCTTCACAACTCACTCAAGTGAAACTTACAAGTCACCTTTTGTAGAGGAATCTTACATTGATGTTTATGATACTTTCTAAGTATATTTGTGACTCATTATACGTAATTATAAGGGACATTTAGGCACATCTAGGGAGGGTGTATGGGGGGTCTCTCTTTGTTTGACTTAAGTGAATCTTAGAATGTATTTATGTGAGGAAATTACATGCTAGAAGTTTGTTTTTAAAGGGGTTAGTAGGTCATTGCAACAGTGAAGTCAAGTCACTATAAAGTGAATTGAACTTACTGCAAAGTGATGTCAAAATTTGATATTGATTATTAATTATTATCTTATGTGTTTCTAAATTGATCAATTATGTTATTATGATTGAATATGATTTGAAAAATTAAAATATTCATATTACCAATAAAGTCCGTTTTTATGATTTTTATTCATAAAGTCATACTTAGTACATGTGGTTGTACTAACTCCATGCTTTTATCTATCTATATAGTTCATGGTAGGTGAGGAGGTTTGAGAAGTGAAGACATGGACAAAGAAAATCGTTCAAGATAAGTTGAAGTATGTCCTCACTTGACTCCTGGGCATATATATCTTTTGTATTTTCATTCCAACTATTGTAATAGACTAAGTATTTTATATATTAGTATTTTGAAGTATGGGACGTGTCCCTAGTATTTCTTGTGTCTTAAGATGATGACATTGATACTTAGAATTTCCTATTACTTTTACATGAAAGATATTTTGAAGACTATATTACGATTTGTGAAAAGTTTTAATTTCGCACTACTTTTCACTATGTTTATACGATAAATGATGTGAAAGGGCTTGTCTTAGACCTCTGAGAGGTTGACGACGCCGGTTACAATCCATGATTGTACTTTAACTTCTAGGGTATGGTTTCGGGCTGTGACATTAACACTCATGCATTCATATTCATTTACAAAAGAAGAAAAAAAACATAGGAACTATCCTATTAAGGCACACATGTGAAATGCATAGACAAGGTCTCATTCCCTTGCCCATACTAGTAAACCTATAAAATAATCCTACTTAATGGAATGCATACCATGCTTCACATATTTATACCTTAAATGCATAATAGCAGACATTAAGTGAATATGAGATCAAACTTTCATTAGACAATACAAACCTTAAATACATTCTAAGAATGCATAATGTTTAATTGTGTGTATTTGTGTACACTGGTCAACGTGATAAAATAATGCCTATGAATAACACATCAAGGCATGCACCCTCTTAAGACCAAAATGCACAACCAAGCATAGACCACACAACACAATTAAGCATAGGAGGGAAGCTAACTGAATTTTACAATTTAAGACTCCTATCATTAGCTTTCACACATTCACACAGGGGTACATGGGTACGGGTCATCAACCCTTAACACTTCATTAATGGCAGCACCTACACATTATCATAAAATACCATTAACATGTTTATAACTCTAGCTACATAAGCACACACTCCTGTATTCATCAATTTGACTTCAAAACCTTAGTCAACACACATACATATAGAAAACAAAATAAACACCACCACCATAAGTAAAACATAACAAATAATGCCATACAAGGCTTCATAAACTACCATCATATAGAAAAGTAGAGGAAAATAGTAGACTTAACAATTTAAAAACTTTTTGATCAATATTGATAAATACACAATTTTCATCAACAATATATGTATAGGGCAGTAACTAAATGTACATTAATTATGTAAGAAAACATGTACATATCGTTACAAGATCATTCTACAACATAATACAATAAATCACATACATACTAGAAAGTAGAGAGTTATAAATCATAAACCAATTTCCTTAGTCTTGTTCATCAATCATATTTTATCAACAATATAAATATATGGATGTATCTAAAGATATCATTTCTCAAAAGAAATCATCCTTTATCTACCATAGCATTGAGATCATATAACATACATTACATTACTAATATATAGGCTAGAAGAACCTAGATTAATTCATACCAAGTTTCGTTTGATTTGATCACCCAAGATTAATAACCACAATTCATCAATTATATTAAACTATAGCATTAGATACGATGATGTTCACATAATTGATTTCCTAAAATAATCACCATGAAGTCAAACTTACAGTGAACACATAGAAGAACAAAGGCTAGTTTTGCTCAATCATTCATATATTGATCCAAATGTATCATTCATAAGCAATTAACCATCAATATACATAATAAACAATATAAAATAGCAATTCAACGTAATAGAATCACAAATCCCTTAATAATAAACCACGATCATAATGCCCATGCATATGCTGAATAGAGTTTTAGAAGGGACATGAGTTCACAATGCAATTGGATTGAAATTCAGGATTAAATGAATACATTATCACCCATTCATCATGATTAAGCCTTTTAAAATACTTTGAGAAATAACCCATGAATAGATTGAAAAAGAACTTTGATCATGAAATATCTTTGAAAACGTTGAGATTAACTCTCTTGATGGAAGGATAAGTAGAGATGAAGGATCACCATACCTTTATTATATGAATAAAACACTAAAATTTTGTGAAGTGTCCATGAAAATCGAATCTACAAGTTGACCTTAATCTTTATCTCCAATGGAGGTTCCTAGAGAGGTTTTATTTTTGGAGGGAAGTCTAATTTTTTAAAATTGAATTGGGTATGGGGTTTTTAACTTTGGAAAGACCTTAAAATATTTATATTTAATGTATAAACAATTAAAAATCAATCCTAATTAACATATAATTGAACGGTTTTGGAAAATAAATCTTGACCAGCCCCCGCAGGGACCACGACCACTTTCACGATCCATAAGCATGGTTCACGACCCTTATGATAGTCCGTGGTCCTTGGAAAGTGTATACATTGATTTTTAAAGACTCCAAGTGTCTAAAAAAGTTCCACTACCGACTTCATGGACCATAGTCCACTCCACTTTCTATGAAGTCTTCCGTGAACACTAAGGCAGTAAGTTGCCGACTTGGGATAGTTTTTGCCCACAGTAGGGTCCTCCACAAGGATGATTGATTGATCCTTGGAGAATTTTTGGTGGACGTTTCCAACGTAAATACACTCATAAACATGTGTAGTACCTTCGATACCAGTTTTCCAACAACACACACAACACATAAAAACATGCAAAGCACACTTAAGTGCGTCCAAGGGCTATCATTCGACTGTCTTGGACGTTTGACATTAAAACATCATGAAAATAAACACTACCTATAAATATCATTATGACTCATATAATTTTATTAAAATCTCATGAAACAAACATAAGCATATAAAAACAAATAAGGCCCCTTATTTGACTAGTCGTTGAATGCCTTTGTCGTCCCTTAACGTTTGGATTCCAAATGATTTCAAGTCACTCATTAGTAATTTAAAACACTCTATTTAGAATAATAACAATATTATGGGAACAAGTGTGAATGTAGACACCCTAACTCATTTTGGGGGTCTTACATAAAATTTCCCTTTTCATTTACTCCCCGTCACTTTTGCATCTTCACAAACTCATACCATCATATTAGCTTTAGCATCTTCACAAACTCATTTTGAAAAAAATTTCTTGGAAATAAGAAAGAGTAACAAATCAAGTTTCAGCAGGAGGTTTCCCATTCGCAGCACTATTCCTTCATGGAAAGATGAATTCTAGGCGGGTATAAAATCCTTTCTGGTAGGCCATGACTTGGAGAGGATGATCACTACTAATATCATTGTAATGGCTAAGTAAAATAAACAACATGATAACAAGAATGATCATACTCCAGGGACCATTATGGAATTTAAGGCTGATGCAGCAAACAGTGATGGCCTGACATATGGAGCGAGAAGCTAGACAAGATCACCTATTTGCCTTCCTCTTTATTTTTTCATTATTTGACCGCAAGATATTTATCAGTTGCATTTGACGACTAATGTTTGTATTTGTGTTGGGTGAGTCCCACCTTTATGTGTTGTTTGGATTTTATATTTAGGTTGTTTCTATCGTTTAATGTTTTACTAGTGCGACTTTTTAAGCTTATATCTACCTGTCGATTTTAATTGCAAAATAATTTTTTACCTTTCAAAAAAATTTATTTTTTAAAAAATATTTATCACCTCTTATGTTCAAAGTGTTTATTATTTTGTAAGTTTGATTCTGCTTTCATATTAATACCGATGAATTGAATAGTTCTATCAATAAAAAAACATTGATGTGCGGTTATGATGAGAACAAATGATGTTTCATAAAAAATATGTAATTTCTTTGCATCTCGTTTTGAACAGCCATGTGCCAAATTGATTTTCTTGTGATGACTTTCGCACACCAGCTAAACTATGGAGTCTTGTTCGACTTAGTATTGATCTATGTGTGATAAAATTACATTGAACTATCCATGACAACATATAGAATTTTCCCCATTAGACTAATAAACTAAGTAACGATCACTCTTGATATGATCTTAGGTAGTTTTATAGAGTGTGAGCCAATTTGACACACACATCTCTTGTGACCTCCCTTGTGAGTGTATGAACCTTTGTTGAACACCCATTGAGTGTTAACCTTCATTGGAAAAAACATGATCACCTCCCTTAATAATGCTTAATGATTATTTTTATTAAAATTTTAATGTAGGCAAAAACCCTATGTTAGGGGTATGGTGAAAAGAAAAAAGGAAAAGTCGAAAGAAACACATGGAAAGTATAAAAACAACAGAAGAAAAACAAGAGAAAAGAAAAGAAATGAAAAAGAAAATTTTTGGAGTAAAAGAAAAAAACAAATAGGGTTTCCAAGAAATCCATGGGAAATGCGTAATAGGATGACTTATGTGCAGTAGCAATGATTAGGAACGAAGAAGAAAGAAAGTGTTATGACCACCAAAATTCATGAGGACAATTAGTAACTATGCTGAAATTACCATACCTTTCTACTCAACCCCATTACAAGCTCTAGAAAGAACGTTTTGATATTAAGAAAGTAGAAACGATTGTTGACTGGAACATAAGGGTAAACTTATGTGTGAAAGCATTCATTGTGTTCCTCTTTTTTAGAGTGAGCATTGTATATGACTCCTGAACTTTCAATTTATCACAAATTTATGTGAGACAATATAATCATCATTTGTGTGAGGGCATTCAAATGCTTATTTTTTAGCTTCTACTTCCATTTAAAGCAGTAATACGATCTTAAAAATCTTTGATAATTTTGTCTCACAACTTTATTCCTTGGGTACACAATTGATCCTTGCTTAAGTAGTTTTAGTGTTGTTGTGTGAATTAATGAATGATTCATGTGTAGAACTATTTGAGACATCCTTTTTGAACTGCTGAACTTGAGTTTTACTTGAGGATAAACAAAATTTTGAGTTGGGGTTGTTGATAAATTTAAAAATTGGACTCATTAAGGGATATACTATAGTAGGAATAGTATCCTCTAATGCTTCATTTATCTATATATGTGATGACAATTTTAAGTTTCAGGCATTTGAATATTTAAGGAAAACATGGAAACTATGTCATTAAAGGAGCAAAAAGGCTGAAGAGCATGAATGAATGGAATTATAAGGATTTTTGAGGCCACTTAGTGGATCGCCAATGGGTCATACATTGCCTTTGGTTCTTGTGTGCTGAGACATGAATGAATGGGTAAAATTGGCAGAAGAGAGGAGCAATTGGTGCATCATCGAGTAGTTCAACCAAGAAGTATCTTATCGCCCAATGAACAAAAGCACGACAATGCTGAAGACTCTACTATAAGGCGGTGGACTACACCAATTGGCGAAGCAATGAATCAATCAACGATTCCCACTAAATTTTCTTAATGATCCGCTGCAGCACAAATTTGAAAGCTATAAATACTAGTACACTTGATTTTTTGAGAATTTGATCATTATTGTAGTATATCAATTTAGAGAAAAAAATATTACATTATTTTAGTACTATATTTTTCCTTTATGTTTTGAAAGGTTTTTGAAGACTTGGAAAAGAAAGGGTTCTTCTCTTTAAGTTTTGGAGGTGGGTCTCCTTTATTCTTCTTTCTTTGCTAAAATAAAGACTATATGACTCATACCCATTTGGTTTCAACATCATTGAAGGTATAATTTCTATTTCTCTATGTGTGGCTAAAAACTCCTTTCTAGGTGTGTGATTTGGTAATATGGGGTAATATTTTTGTAGGGTCTTTTTTGTTGGTAGATTAAATGTATTTTACTAGAGATGTGGTCTAATGGTTGTGATTTAGTCTAATGGATTATTAGGTGCAAATACAGGTTCACCCATATGTTTTTGGCTTTCTAGAGATGGAGGTCGTGAACAAAAGACCGCTATATTAATGGCCTAAGGAGTGGGTCAGCATGATGTTCAAAGCGAGATTGTGATCCCTAGTACTATATCCTAACACTTAGCTCGAGAGAATGAGTGGGTTAAGGTATACACTTGTCTTCATACGAGAAATGGGTGTCCAAGAGAAACCTATTTTAAATGGGGTAAATTGCTCGAGAGAGAACTTTTTTCCATATAAATTTTACCATAGACTTTGTTTCTCTACAAATTTTATATCAAAAGCATGTACCCAATAAGAAAGATTAATATGTATTGCTGTAACATCCCATTAATTCCCCTCTCATTGCTTAGTTTTTTGTTATTTTTAGCTATGTTTTACTACATATGACAAAACCCCAATTTGATATATGTCACTTTCATGTAACCCCCTTAATTCTTAGTGTTTTAAATCGTTAATTTCTTTAGTTACAACTAATTAGAATAAGATTCTAATTAGCTACACATTTTCACTACCGCTCATTTGGGGAACGACCCCAACCCTCGGTTGAGTTACTATGTTATTGTCGATTGTAGATACTTGAATCAAAAGTAGTGTTGTTGGTTACGATAAGCATCAAGTGCACTATTAATACCTTGTAGGATATGTTGAGGGCGTGCGTGATCGATTTAAAAGGGAGTTGGATGATCGCTTACCTCTAATCTAATTTTCTTACAACAATAGTTACCACTCTAGAATCCAAATTGCTCCATATGAATCTCTTTGTGGAAGATGATGCAAATATGCTATTGTATGGTTATCCTTCATCTCTAGTTATCCTTCCATCTAGACAGCTAATCTCCAAGTTTTCAATGACATTTCATGATCAAATTTCTTCTTCTTCAATCTAGCCATGGTTTCTTTTTCAAAAAGTTTTCGAAGGATTAATTATGATTAGTTGATGGTAATGTATTGGTTTTAACTTGAATTTCACTCCAATTTCCTTGTGATCCATGTCCTTTCCCAAACTCGATTTATCCTATACATGGGCATTGTGATCATGGCTTGTTATTGGTGGATTTGTGATTCTATTACGTTGAATTTCTTGTGTCTACTATTATTATGTATAGTTATGGTTAATATTTTATGAATTGTCCATGTATATAAATATATGAATATTTGAATAAGTCTAGCCTATGTCGCTATGTGTTCACTATAACATTGGCCTTATAATGTATGAATGTGGCATTCTAGCATGTTAAGATGATTTTATCTACTTCTTTAGGATAATATAGTGGTTGGATTATGGTTATGAATCTTGTAAGAACAAAGTAAAGAAGGCTTGTATGAATTGATCTAGGTTCTTTTATCCTATTGATTAATAATGTTATGCATGTGATGTCATCTCGATTGTAGGATTCGATGAAGCATGATTCCATTCAAGTAAGAATCTCTTTATCTACAGCCTTCTATTTACATTATTGATAAAATATGATTAATGATCAATGGTTTAGGGAATTAGTAGCATTGCCTATTTCCTCTGCTCACTTCTAAATTGCTAGTTTAATGCCAATGTTTGTATCTTAATCTTGTATTGAATTAAGCATGATTTTTTTATGTAAATGTATATTAAGATACTTCCCTAGATTAATACTATTGATGAAATATGATTTATGATCCATGGATGTGAAATTGGTTAATGGCCAGTGTCCTTCTACCTTATAGTATGTATTGTACTATTTTGTAGCAAGGCCTTGTAGTAGCTTATGCATGACTTTATATATGATTATTGTTCTTTAGATACGTTCCTATACTTGAATTGTTGATTAAAGTGTAATAGTGATCAATGATGACCAAAGGCTAAAGGGTTGGTAAGGATTGATCTACTCTTCTGCTTCTCTCTGAATAGTATTGTTGATGAAGCCTTGTATGGCATTGTGTTGTATGTTCTACTTATGGTGGTGGTGATTACTTTATTTTCATTTTATATGTTTTGACGATGGTCTTGAAGAAAAATTGATGAATATATGGGTGTGTTATGATGATCACACTATGTGTACTTGTGCCTAGCCTTCTATTTGAGTTGTCAATCTAGGTTATGTAGCTAGTTTTATAAGCATGTAAATACCTATGTTAAGATCATGTGTAGGTGCTTCCATAAATGAAGTGTTAAGGATTGATGACCTCTACCCATGTAACCTTATGTGAAGGTGTGAATAGCTAATAGTAGGATTCTTAATGTGTAATATGAAGTTAGATTTTCTCCTATGCTAAATTGTGTTTTGTGGTCTATGTTTGGTTGTGCATTGTGTTCTTAAGAGGGTGGCTGCCTAAATGTGTTGGTTGATAGTCATTATGTGATCATGCTGATCAATGTATAGACACACTGACACATTATGGATGCCTACAATGCAGTAAAGAGTCATAGTGTCTAATGAAAGGTAGTTCTCATATTCACTAAATGTGTAATACTATAACCATGTAAGATAAATGTATGTGAGGTATGTTATGTATTCCCTAACTAGGATTATTTGATAGGTGTACTAGTATGGGCAAGGGTATGGGACCTTTTCTATGCATTACAAATGTCTACCTTGATAGGATAGTTCCTAGATTTGGTTTTTATGAACATGAACATGAATGTATGGACAAGTTAAGAATACGACTTATATGCTCTGATGTTAAGTATATAATATGATGAAGTATGAATGTTCATAGTTTATTGGTGTTTTTACATGAAAGGATTGCTCATATAATTATACGTGTACACTTATGCGTTGATATATTAACATGTGTGACATTTCATGTGTTATCTTAAAAGTTTGCTCACAGATAAGTATACACACACACTATGAAGATGTAGTAAATAGTGAAGCCTTTAAAGGTGTTCTAAGGTGTATCCTAAACTAGATAGGTGCTTGCATATTCTATGTGCATATGAAAGGTTTCTCACATAATCTAGGTTAATAAATTCCCATTTATGACCTATGAGCTAAGCATATGAAGAGATGAATCTCCAAATCCTTATTTTATAAGATAAAGTTAATAAAAGCTTTTTAATAAAAAGGTAACTTAGTTTAGCGCCGACTGAACTTGAAGTGAGGGATGTCCCTTCCCATTAGGTCACCATAAGCCTCATGACGTGGTTACGCTCATAGCTTAAAGGGTATAGATTGATGTTTCCAAAGTGAATAACCATAATGCCACATTTGGCATAAATAGGGTTTTCACATATATGCCTCCAAGTTCCATAACTATGCTTTCAACATAGGATGTCAAGTTACCTCACTTAGTATGCTAGCATGTGTTAATGTTCTACCTTTGCTTTGTAAGAACACCTTCCATTGTGGTAAATCTATACAAAACGAAATTCTATGTCGCACCCATGGTCTTAGTGTCGGTTAAGGCTATAGTTTTGCTAAAGTAAAATGGACAATGTAAGAAAAGTAAGGACACTAACAAGGATAACCTAAGTGTAGTTGCTTAGTGTAGGTGGAGGTATTGGACTTCACCTATGCATTGCTTAAGTGGTACTTGAGGAAAGTCCTAGGAAGGTGTTATAATGCATGTGTCTATGTATATGTTCCTTGTGCATCACTTTGTAGTATTTGTCTACTTGTTGTTGTGAAATTCATTGTATAAGCCTATATGAAGTTGTCTCATTGTATATGCATAATAATTGATCTTAATGACTACATGATGAAGACTTGTGCACATAAATAAACTTGTCTTCACTTATTTGTTGATGTATGAAATAGAATGCTAAGGCTTGTGGTCTTATGATAGGTTTAGAAAGTATATGTTACATAGTGCAGATTCACATATACATTGCACTAGTAGACGTAGAGTTGGATTATGAGTAAGATCTTACATTGCATTGATGTGAAGTGAAGTTAGTTTATGTGCAGGTTGATGTACCTTACTGTAATCTTCTTATGGTATTGCCTTAAAAGTGTCTTTGATGTATTAAACTTCTATGATGGTATGTGTTGGGTTATGTAAGTTTAATTTATGGCGTTGCTTCTTACCATAAGGTGATGAAATGCACTAAGTACCACTAGTGGGTTACATGGGAGGCTAATGAATTAAAAGGAGAGGTTCACTGTAAAGTGGGAATAGCTCAATGTAAAGTGACCCCAAATGTTGCTTAAATTCTATGTGTGGTTTTATACGATGTTTGGCCTTCGAATATATCTATATGAAGTATGTGAATAATTTCTATTTTACAATGATTTTCTTAATTTTTTACAAAACGACATGAAGTATGATTTCAAGAAAATGTCTCTTTTAAATAAATGTTGTTGTATGGTTACCATACTTAGTGCATTCTTGTATTAACTATAGTATTATCTACTTTTTACATAAAACTCAAGTTTATGGATGCTTAAAAGGATGTCTTTAAAATTGAGGATCATGATATGTGATTCCCAAGCTCAAGGAAAGGGGTCCTTAAGGTCAAAGGATTTCCTACTGATGGCTTACTTTAAAGTTCTTTAATATTATACTTATGTAATATGTTAAGGGCCGTGTCCGTAAATTACTCTTCTGATGTTGAGTTTAGGATGGCAAAAAGAGACTACTGTCTAAATATGATCTTATGATATTTATATATATGAATGATGTTTTCTAGCATATGATGTATTGTGAAAAGTTATAATTTTCTGCAAAATTTACCGATGACAATGCGATCCATAATAACTATGGGCTTGTATAAGAACTCCGAGAGGTCAAGTATTCCATGTTACTTCTAAGGGGTGCTTCTTGGATGTGACAAACGTAGTATTAGAGCCTGAGATTTATGAAAGTGGTGTTAGCTTCTAAAAGTCTTATATTTCCATGTCTAGTAGAGTCTCGTACATCGGTGTGAATCGCGACAACTCTATAAGCAAGAGGCTATAGAATTATAGAGTTTCCCTTCTTTACTACTCCCATGCCGTTCCATAGAAATTAGCTATATAAGATCTCTCTATCTTATGTTTTCTTCTGCGTGGGTCTTTTAGATGTGATCGCGTGGATGAAATTTTATCTCTATGCTTGAGGGAGAAAATGTGAGTTTGATGCTTATCATGGTTAAATGGTTTCATGACTATGTGTGAATGTGAATTTTACAATGATATGTTGGTATGTTGTCCCTTGTGGCTATATGTGAGACCTATGTTAAATGGCATGTTGTGTTGGAAATTTTATGTTATGAAATTGTTAAAGAACACTAGGAGTTGATATGGTGAAAATGAGTTTCTTTTTTGAATGGTATGCTACTATATGGTTTACTCCCCGTCACTTTTGCATCTTCACAAACTCATACCATCATATTAGCTTTAGCATCTTCACAAACTCATTTTGAAAAAAATTTCTTGGAAATAAGAAAGAGTAACAAATCAAGTTTCAGCAGTAGGTTTCCCATTCGCAGCACTATTCCTTCATGGAAAGATGAATTCTAGGCGGGTATAAAATCCTTTCTGGTAGGCCATGACTTGGAGAGGATGATCACTACTAATATCATTGTAATGGCTAAGTAAAATAAACAACATGATAACAAGAATGATCATACTCCAGGGACCATTATGGAATTTAAGGCTGATGCAGCGAACAGTGATGGCCTGACATATGGAGCGAGAAGCTAGACAAGATCACCTATTTGCCTTCCTCTTTATTTTTTCATTATTTGACCGCAAGATATTTATCAGTTGCATTTGACGACAAATGTTTGTATTTGTGTTGGGTGAGTCCCACCTTTATGTGTTGTTTGGATTTTATATTTAGGTTGTTTCTATCGTTAAATGTTTTACTAGTGCGACTTTTTAAGCTTATATCTACCTGTCGATTTTAATTGCAAAATAATTTTTTACCTTTCAAAAAAATTTTTTTTTAAAAAAATATTTATCACCTCTTATGTTCAAAGTGTTTATTATTTTGTAAGTTTGATTCTGCTTTCATATTAATACCGATGAATTGAATAGTTCTATCAATAAAAAAACATTGATGTGCGGTTATGATGAGAACAAATGATGTTTCATAAAAAATATGTAATTTCTTTGCATCTCGTTTTGAACAGCCATGTGCCAAATTGATTTTCTTGTGATGACTTTCGCACACCAGCTAAACTATGGAGTCTTGTTCGACTTAGTATTGATCTATGTGTGATAAAATTACATTGAACTATCCATGACAACATATAGAATTTTCCCCATTAGACTAATAAACTAAGTAACGATCACTCTTGATATGATCTTAGGTAGTTTTATAGAGTGTGAGCCAATTTGACACACACATCTCTTGTGACCTCCCTTGTGAGTGTGTGAACCTTTGTTGAACACCCATTGAGTGTTAACCTTCATTGGAAAAAACATGATCACCTCCCTTAATAATGCTTAATGATTATTTTTATTAAAATTTTAATGTAGGCAAAAACCCTATGTTAGGGGTATGGTGAAAAGAAAAAAGGAAAAGTCGAAAGAAACACATGGAAAGTATAAAAACAACAGAATAAAAACAAGAGAAAAGAAAAGAAATGAAAAAGAAAATTTTTGGAGTAAAAGAAAAAAACAAATAGGGTTTCCAAGAAATCCATGGGAAATGCGTAATAGGATGACTTATGTGCAGTAGCAATGATTAGGAACGAAGAAGAAAGAAAGTGTTATGACCACCAAAATTCATGAGGACAATTAGTAACTATGCTGAAATTACCATACCTTTCTACTCAACCCTATTACAAGCTCTAGAAAGAACGTTTTGATATTAAGAAAGTAGAAACGATTGTTGACTGGAACATAAGGGTAAACTTATGTGTGAAAGCATTCATTGTGTTCCCTTTTTGAGAGTGAGCATTGTATATGACTCCTGAACTTTCAATTTATCACAAATTTATGTGAGACAATATAATCATCATTTGTGTGAGGGCATTCAAATGCTTATTTTTTAGCTTCTACTTCCATTTAAAGCAGTAATACGATCTTAAAAATCTTTGATAATTTTGTCTCACAACTTTATTCTTTGGGTACACAATTGATCCTTGCTTAAGTAGTTTTAGTGTTGTTGTGTGAATTAATGAATGATTCATGTGTAGAACTATTTGAGACATCCTTTTTGAACTGCTGAACTTGAGTTTTACTTGAGGACAAACAAAATTTTGAGTTGGGGTTGTTGATAAATTTAAAAATTGGACTCATTAAGGGATATACTATAGTAGGCATAGTATCCTCTAATGCTTCATTTATCTATATATGTGATGACAATTTTAAGTTTCAGGCATTTGAATATTTAAGGAAAACATGGAAACTATGTCATTAAAGGAGCAAAAAGGCTGAAGAGCATGAATGAATGGAATTATAAGGATTTTTGAGGCCACTTAGTGGATCGCCAATGGGTCATACATTGCCTTTGGTTCTTGTGTGCTGAGACATGAATGAATGGGTAAAATTGGCAGAAGAGAGGAGCAATTGGTGCATCATCGAGTAGTTCAACCAAGAAGTATCTTATCGCCCAATGAACAAAAGCACGACAATGCTGAAGACTCTACTATAAGGCGGTGGACTACACCAATTGGCGAAGCAATGAATCAATCAACGATTCCCACTAAATTTTCTTAATGATCCGCTGCAGCACAAATTTGAAAGCTATAAATACTAGTACACTTGATTTTTTGAGAATTTGATCATTATTGTAGTATATCAATTTAGAGAAAAAAATATTACATTATTTTAGTACTATATTTTTCCTTTATGTTTTGAAAGGTTTTTGAAGACTTGGAAAAGAAAGGGTTCTTCTCTTTAAGTTTTGGAGGTGGGTCTCCTTTATTCTTCTTTCTTTGCTAAAATAAAGACTATATGACTCATACCCATTTGGTTTCAACATCATTGAAGGTATAATTTCTATTTCTCTATGTGTGGCTAAAAACTCCTTTCTAGGTGTGTGATTTGGTAATATGGGGTAATATTTTTGTAGGGTCTTTTTTGTTGGTAGATTAAATGTATTTTACTAGAGATGTGGTCTAATGGTTGTGATTTAGTCTAATGGATTATTAGGTGCAAATACAGGTTCACCCATATGTTTTTGGCTTTCTAGAGATGGAGGTCGTGAACAAAAGACCGCTATATTAATGGCCTAAGGAGTGGGTCAACATGATGTTCAAAGCGAGATTGTGATCCCTAGTACTATATCCTAACACTTAGCTCGAGAGAATCAGTGGGTTAAGGTATACACTTGTCTTCATACGAGAAATGGGTGTCCAAGAGAAACCTATTTTAAATGGGGTAAATTGCTCGAGAGAGAACTTTTTTCCATATAAATTTTACCATAGACTTTATTTCTCTACAAATTTTATATCAAAAGCATGTACCCAATAAGAAAGATTAATATGTATTGCTGTAACATCCCATTAATTCCCCTCTCATTGCTTAGTTTTTTGTTATTTTTAGCTATGTTTTACTACATATGACAAAACCCCAATTTGATATGTGTCACTTTCGTGTAACCCCCTTAATTCTTAGTGTTTTAAATCATTAATTTCTTTAGTTACAACTAATTAGAATAAGATTCTAATTAGCTACACATTTTCACTACCGCTCATTTGGGGAACGACCCCAACCCTCGGTTGAGTTACTATGTTATTGTCGATTGTAGATACTTGAATCAAAAGTAGTGTTGTTGGTTACGATAAGCATCAAGTGCACTATTAATACCTTGTAGGATATGTTGAGGGCGTGCGTGATCGATTTAAAAGGGAGTTGGATGATCGCTTACCTCTAATCTAATTTTCTTACAACAATAGTTACCACTCTAGAATCCAAATTGCTCCATATGAATCTCTTTGTGGAAGATGATGCAAATATGCTATTGTATGGTTATCCTTCATCTCTAGTTATCCTTCCATCTAGACAGCTAATCTCCAAGTTTTCAATGACATTTCATGATCAAATTTCTTCTTCTTCAATCTAGCCATGGTTTCTTTTTCAAAAAGTTTTCGAAGGATTAATTATGATTAGTTGATGGTAATGTATTGGTTTTAACTTGAATTTCACTCCAATTTCCTTGTGATCCATATCCTTTCCCAAACTCGATTTATCCTATACATGGGCATTGTGATCATGGCTTGTTATTGGTGGATTTGTGATTCTATTACGTTGAATTTCTTGTGTCTACTATTATTATGTATAGTTATGGTTAATATTTTATGAATTGTCCATGTATATAAATATATGAATATTTGAATAAGTCTAGCCTATGTCGCTATGTGTTCACTATAACATTGGCCTTATAATGTATGAATGTGGCATTCTAGCATGTTAAGATGATTTTATCTACTTCTTTAGGATAATATAATGGTTGGATTATGGTTATGAATCTTGTAAGAACAAAGTAAAGAAGGCTTGTATGAATTGATCTAGGTTCTTTTATCCTATTGATTAATAATGTTATGCATGTGATGTCATCTCGATTGTAGGATTCGATGAAGCATGATTCCATTCAAGTAAGAATCTCTTTATCTACAGCCTTCTATTTAAATTATTGATAAAATATGATTAATGATCAATGGTTTAGGGAATTAGTAGCATTGCCTATTTCCTCTGCTCACTTCTAAATTGCTAGTTTAATGCCTATGTTTGTATCTTAATCTTGTATTGAATTAAGCATGATTTTTTTATGTAAATGTATATTAAGATACTTCCCTAGATTAATACTATTGATGAAATATGATTTATGATCCATGGATGTGAAATTGGTTAATGGCCAGTGTCCTTCTACCTTATAGTATGTATTGTACTATTTTGTAGCAAGGCCTTGTAGTAGCTTATGCATGACTTTATATATGATTATTGTTCTTTAGATACGTTCCTATACTTGAATTGTTGATTAAAGTGTAATAGTGATCAATGATGACCAAAGGCTAAAGGGTTGGTAAGGATTGATCTACTCTTCTGCTTCTCTCTGAATAGTATTGTTGATGAAGCCTTGTATGGCATTGTGTTGTATGTTCTACTTATGGTGGTGGTGATTACTTTATTTTCATTTTATATGTTTTGACCATGGTCTTGAAGAAAAATTGATGAATATATGGGTGTGTTATGATGATCACACTATGTGTACTTGTGCCTAGCCTTCTATTTGAGTTGTCAATCTAGGTTATGTAGCTAGTTTTATAAGCATGTAAATACCTATGTTAAGATCATGTGTAGGTGCTTCCATAAATGAAGTGTTAAGTATTGATGACCTCTACCCATGTAACCTTATGTGAAGGTGTGAATAGCTAATAGTAGGATTCTTAAAGTGTAATATGAAGTTAGATTTTCTCCTATGCTAAATTGTGTTTTGTGGTCTATGTTTGGTTGTGCATTGTGTTCTTAAGAGGGTGGCTGCCTAAATGTGTTGGTTGATAGTCATTATGTGATCATGCTGATCAATGTATAGACACACTGACACATTATGGATGCCTACAATGCAGTAAAGAGTCATAGTGTCTAATGAAAGGTAGTTCTCATATTCACTAAATGTGTAATACTATAACCATGTAAGATAAATGTATGTGAGGTATGTTATGTATTCCCTAACTAGGATTATTTGATAGGTGTACTAGTATGGGCAAGGGTATGGGACCTTTTCTATGCATTACAAATGTCTACCTTGATAGGATAGTTCCTAGATTTGGTTTTTATGAACATGAACATGAATGTATGGATAAGTTAAGAATACGACTTATATGCTCTGATGTTAAGTATATAATATGATGAAGTATGAATGTTCATAGTTTATTCGTGTTTTTACATGAAAGGATTGCTCATATAATTATACGTGTACACTTATGCGTTGATATATTAACATGTGTGACATTTCATGTGTTATCTTAAAAGTTTGCTCACAGATAAGTATACACACACACTATGAAGATGTAGTAAACAGTGAAGCCTTTAAAGGTGTTCTAAGGTGTATCCTAAACTAGATAGGTGCTTACATATTCTATGTGCATATGAAAGGTTTCTCACATAATCTAGGTTAATAAATTCCCATCTATGACCTATGAGCTAAGCATATGAAGAGATGAATCTCCAAATCCTTATTTTATAAGATAAAGTTAATAAAAGCTTTTTAATAAAAAGGTAACTTAGTTTAGCGCCGACTGAACTTGAAGTGAGGGATGTCCCTTCCCATTAGGTCACCATAAGCCTCATGACGTGGTTACGCTCATAGCTTAAAGGGTATAGATTGATGTTTCCAAAGTGAATAACCATAATGCCACATTTGGCATAAATAGGGTTTTCACATATATGCCTCCAAGTTCCATAACTATGCTTTCAACATAGGATGTCAAGTTACCTCACTTAGTATGCTAGCATGTGTTAATGTTCTACCTTTGCTTTGTAAGAACACCTTCCATTGTGGTAAATCTATACAAAACGAAATTCTATGTCGCACCCATGGTCTTAGTGTCGGTTAAGGCTATAGTTTTGCTAATGTAAAATGGACAATGTAAGAAAAGTAAGGACACTAACAAGGATAACCTAAGTGTAGTTGCTTAGTGTAGGTGGAGGTATTGGACTTCACCTATGCATTGCTTAAGTGGTACTTGAGGAAAGTCCTAGGAAGGTGTTATAATGCATGTGTCTATGTATATGTTCCTTGTGCATCACTTTGTAGTATTTGTCTACTTGTTGTTGTGAAATTCATTGTATAAGCCTATATGAAGTTGTCTCATTGTATATGCATAATAATTGATCTTAATGACTACATGATGAAGACTTGTGCACATAAATAAACTTGTCTTCACTTATTTGTTGATGTATGAAATAGAATGTTAAGGCTTGTGGTCTTATGATAGGTTTAGAAAATATATGTTACATAGTGCAGATTCACATATACATTGCACTAGTAGACGTAGAGTTGGATTATGAGTAAGATCTTACATTGCATTGATGTGAAGTGAAGTTAGTTTATGTGCAGGTTGATGTACCTTACTGTAATATTCTTATGGTATTGCCTTAAAAGTGTCTTTGATGTATTAAACTTCTATGATGGTATGTGTTGGGTTATGTAAGTTTAATTTATGGCGTTGCTTCTTACCATAAGGTGATGAAATGCACTAAGTACCACTAGTGGGTTACATGGGAGGCTAATGAATTAAAAGGAGAGGTTCAGTGTAAAGTGGGAATAGCTCAATGTAAAGTGACCCCAAATGTTGCTTAAATTCTATGTGTGGTTTTATACGATGTTTGGCCTTCGAATATATCTATATGAAGTATGTGAATAATTTCTATTTTACAATGATTTTCTTAATTTTTTACAAAACGACATGAAGTATGATTTCAAGAAAATGTCTCTTTTAAATAAATGTTGTTGTATGGTTACCATACTTAGTGCATTCTTGTATTAACTATAGTATTATCTACTTTTTACATAAAACTCAAGTTTATGGATGCTTAAAAGGATGTCTTTAAAATTGAGGATCATGATATGTGATTCCCAAGCTCAAGGAAAGGGGTCCTTAAGGTCAAAGGATTTCCTACTGATGGCTTACTTTAAAGTTCTTTAATATTATACTTATGTAATATGTTAAGGGCCGTGTCCGTAAATTACTCTTCTGATGTTGAGTCTAGGATGGCAAAAAGAGACTACTGTCTAAATATGATCTTATGATATTTATATATATGAATGATGTTTTCTAGCATATGATGTATTGTGAAAAGTTATAATTTTCTGCAAAATTTACCGATGACAATGCGATCCATAATAACTATGGGCTTGTATAAGAACTCCGAGAGGTCAAGTGTTCCATGTTACTTCTAAGGGGTGCTTCTTGGATGTGACAAACGTAGTATTAGAGCCTGAGATTTATGAAAGTGGTGTTAGCTTCTAAAAGTCTTATATTTCCATGTCTAGTAGAGTCTCGTACTGTCACGACCCAAATCGGGGACGCGACTGGCACCCACATTGACCCTCCTATGTGAGCGAACCAACCAATCTAAACCCAAACATAAATAATAAAATACAACGCGGAAGACTTAACTCAATAACGACAAACGAATACTTAAATATCCCCAAAATCCGGATGTCATCATCACAAGAACATCTATGATTACATTACGAAACTAAGAATATTCTAAGAAGTTAAACAAATGAAAGCTAGTCCATACCGGAACTTCAAGGCATCAAGACGAGAAAAGAAGATCCAGTCCAAGCTAGAAGCATAGCTCACCCTGAGATCCGGTACAGTGAAGACTGGCTAGAATCGCGGTCGAGTTGAAGAAGACGGCACGTTTGCTGCACTCCAGAAATACAAGAAAGAAACAAACAAGTAGGAGTCAGTACAACCACACGTACTGAGTAGGTATCATCGGCCAACTCAGAATAGAAAACAGTATATATCAGTTAATCTCACAAATCAACTATAATACTCAACATGTAGTAACAACAAATACTACAATCATCAATAATATCACCAAGTTCATCCAGGAGGACTCAAGCCTCAACATCATACTTATTAAGGAAAAACAGGTTCATTAGATGTAACAAAATAACATCTTTCAAGATTCAGAACTTATTCCTCTCGTGTCGGTACGTGACACTCCGATCCATATTCTATCCCGGTGCCGGAACGTGGCACTTCGATCCATATTCTATCCTGGTGCCGGAACGTGGCACTCTGATTTCTATCCTGGTGCCGGAACGTGGCACTCCGATCCTCATTTCTATCCTGGTGCCGGAACGTGGCACTCCGATCCTCATATTCATCGAGCCTTCTTTTATACCAAGGCATCATCAATACAACACTTAGTTCATCAAGCCTTCTCTATACTAAGGCATTATCACTACAACACTTAGTTCATCAAGCCTTCTCTATACTAAGGCATTATCAATACAACACATAGTTCATCAAGCCTTCTCTATACTAAGGCATTATCAATACAACACATAGTTCATCAAGCCTTCTTTATACCGAGGCATTATCAATAACAATACAAGTTCATCAAGCCTTCTTTTATACTAAGGCATCACAATTCTCATAACAAGTAAAATTAGGGTTTCATCAAGATTTAGGGTTCAAAAGCTTCATCATGCTTATTTCATCACAAACATATAATCATACTCATACAATCATACAATTAAGCATATAGAAGGATTTACAAGATTACCCAATACATATCATTTGCTATTGAGAGTTTACTACAA
>CM064973.1:30470459-30766247 GCA_032847665.1 Solanum chilense | reverse complement strand
TGTAAAGTGGGAATAGCTCAATGTAAAGTGACCCCAAATGTTGCTTAAATTCTATGTGTGGTTTTATACGATGTTTGGCCTTCGAATATATCTATATGAAGTATGTGAATAATTTCTATTTTACAATGATTTTCTTAATTTTTTACAAAACGACATGAAGTATGATTTCAAGAAAATGTCTCTTTTAAATAAATGTTGTTGTATGGTTACCATACTTAGTGCATTCTTGTATTAACTATAGTATTATCTACTTTTTACATAAAACTCAAGTTTATGGATGCTTAAAAGGATGTCTTTAAAATTGAGGATCATGATATGTGATTCCCAAGCTCAAGGAAAGGGGTCCTTAAGGTCAAAGGATTTCCTACTGATGGCTTACTTTAAAGTTCTTTAATATTATACTTATGTAATATGTTAAGGGCCGTGTCCGTAAATTACTCTTCTGATGTTGAGTCTAGGATGGCAAAAAGAGACTACTGTCTAAATATGATCTTATGATATTTATATATATGAATGATGTTTTCTAGCATATGATGTATTGTGAAAAGTTATAATTTTCTGCAAAATTTACCGATGACAATGCGATCCATAATAACTATGGGCTTGTATAAGAACTCCGAGAGGTCAAGTGTTCCATGTTACTTCTAAGGGGTGCTTCTTGGATGTGACAAACGTAGTATTAGAGCCTGAGATTTATGAAAGTGGTGTTAGCTTCTAAAAGTCTTATATTTCCATGTCTAGTAGAGTCTCGTACTGTCACGACCCAAATCGGGGACGCGACTGGCACCCACATTGACCCTCCTATGTGAGCGAACCAACCAATCTAAACCCAAACATAAATAATAAAATACAACGCGGAAGACTTAACTCAATAACGACAAACGAATACTTAAATATCCCCAAAATCCGGATGTCATCATCACAAGAACATCTATGATTACATTACGAAACTAAGAATATTCTAAGAAGTTAAACAAATGAAAGCTAGTCCATACCGGAACTTCAAGGCATCAAGACGAGAAAAGAAGATCCAGTCCAAGCTAGAAGCATAGCTCACCCTGAGATCCGGTACAGTGAAGACTGGCTAGAATCGCGGTCGAGTTGAAGAAGACGGCACGTTTGCTGCACTCCAGAAATACAAGAAAGAAACAAACAAGTAGGAGTCAGTACAACCACACGTACTGAGTAGGTATCATCGGCCAACTCAGAATAGAAAACAGTATATATCAGTTAATCTCACAAATCAACTATAATACTCAACATGTAGTAACAACAAATACTACAATCATCAATAATATCACCAAGTTCATCCAGGAGGACTCAAGCCTCAACATCATACTTATTAAGGAAAAAAACAGGTTCATTAGATGTAACAAAATAACATCTTTCAAGATTCAGAACTTATTCCTCTCGTGTCGGTACGTGACACTCCGATCCATATTCTATCCCGGTGCCGGAACGTGGCACTTCGATCCATATTCTATCCTGGTGCCGGAACGTGGCACTCTGATTTCTATCCTGGTGCCGGAACGTGGCACTCCGATCCTCATTTCTATCCTGGTGCCAGAACGTGGCACTCCGATCCTCATATTCATCGAGCCTTCTTTTATACCAAGGCATCATCAATACAACACTTAGTTCATCAAGCCTTCTCTATACTAAGGCATTATCACTACAACACTTAGTTCATCAAGCCTTCTCTATACTAAGGCATTATCAATACAACACATAGTTCATCAAGCCTTCTCTATACTAAGGCATTATCAATACAACACATAGTTCATCAAGCCTTCTTTATACCGAGGCATTATCAATAACAATACAAGTTCATCAAGCCTTCTTTTATACTAAGGCATCACAATTCTCATAACAAGTAAAATTAGGGTTTCATCAAGATTTAGGGTTCAAAAGCTTCATTATGCTTATTTCATCACAAACATATAATCATACTCATACAATCATACAATTAAGCATATAGAAGGATTTACAAGATTACCCAATACATATCATTTGCTATTGAGAGTTTACTACAATTAGCATAAACCATAACCTACCTTCACCAAGGATTTGTGTTCAAGCAAGAATCTTCAAGTAACCTTGCTCCTTCTCTCTCAAGCGCCTCTTTTCTCTTCTCTTTCTCTTTCGCTTTCTTCCTCGAACCTTCCTCTCTTCTTACCCTAAATCACAAGATTTCAAGTCTCAAAAGTGATGAAACCAACCCACCAAGTTACTCAAAGTTAGTCTTTCAACCCCCAAGGAATTGAACTAATAACATTAACCCACTAACTTTATAAATTAAAGCCGGAATAGTCCAAAACACCCCTTTAAAATTAGCCAGAATTCTGACCCCGACTGGGATTACGGAACCTGTGACGGTCCATCGTGCCTGCGACGGTCCGTCACGCAGGTTCGTCAAGGACTCAAATTTCTTCAAGGAGTCTGTGACGGTCCGTCGTGCATACGACGGTCCGTCCTGCACTTCCGTCACGACGGACAGAGAGTTGCTCCCAGCACCAAATTCTCAAGAGTTTAAGTGTTTTGAAACGGGGTTCACGACGGTCCGTCGTGACTGTGACGGTCCGTCCTGCAGGTCCGTCACAGAGTTCAGAGACTCAGTTTCAACACTCACATTCATAATTCCAAGTGTTTTGGAACGGGACACCCTCGACGGTCCGTCGTGCCCACGACGGTCCGTCGTGGTGTCCGTCGTATTCAGCCAGTTTCCCCAAAAAAAAATCTGTTACTCAAAACGACTAAATAGGTCGTTACACGTACATCGGTGTGAATTGCGACAACTCTATAAGCAAGAGGCTATAGAATTATAGAGTTTCCCTTCTTTACTACTCCCATGCCGTTCCATAGAAATTAGCTATATAAGATCTCTCTATCTTATGTTTTCTTCTGCGTGGGTCTTTTAGATGTGATCGCGTGGATGAAATTTTATCTCTATGCTTGAGGGAGAAAATGTGAGTTTGATGCTTATCATGGTTAAATGGTTTCATGAGTATGTGTGAATGTGAATTTTACAATGATATGTTGGTATGTTGTCCCTTGTGGCTATATGTGAGACCTATGTTAAATGGCATGTTGTGTTGGAAATTTTATGTTATGAAATTGTTAAAGAACACTAGGAGTTGATATGGTGAAAATGAGTTTCTTTTTTGAATGGTATGCTACTATATGGTTTTGCATGATGGTGTTATAATGATATGGTTAAATTTGAAATACTTTAGGAATAGGTTAAATGGTAAAGATACATGTGCCTTAAGTGTATGTGTATAATGGTTCAAATGTTGCCCTTGATTATATTTTTGACCCTTCACGACTGTTTTGCATGGATTGAAGTCTTTGTATAGGCTTGGTCTTAGAAGTAATGGTATCATGTTGTCCTTGTAGGGTGATGATGTGGGTGCGATTGACCTAGAAGTCACCTATCTGTAAGGTAAATGAAAAGGAAGAATCCCTATGATTAATTCTCCTTTTTGTTTTCCCTTAATGTTGTATGACCTTGGTGTCTATTGTATTGTTATAACTATATGTGGTTGAAGAGCTTGACTTAATTTGAAAATTTTGTTATAGTTTGCATAGATGATAAGGTTTAGAATGCCTTAGTTGACTTTGTGTAATTCCTTCTAAAGTAGTAATCAATATTAAGTGATGAAACTGATGGTTATTAAGTTAAGATCCTCTTGAGGTTAGGTTAAGTTGCTCTTAATTGGCTTTACCCTAAGTGGGTGATGTGAGGTGAGTAGTAATGTTTTCTAAATTTCCATCTTATCCTTCTATTCTTCCTTTGAGTTGAAACTAATTAATTAATAGTAAGCTTGTTCATGATAGGGGTCGTCTCTTAAGTATGAAATGCATGACCTCTATATGTACGGTATGTCTTGATAGGCCCTATCTTAAGATTATTTTCAAGATTTTAATGTACTTGAAAAGGAAATGTTTGATTAACTTCATGGTTTTCTCATGTTTATTATGCATCTTGATATGCTAGTTCTTCATTTGACTTCATGAGATAAGGTAAGAAGCATGTTTGAAGTAACTTTTGATATGTAAGGATTAGCCTTATAATGAGAAATTGAGCCTCTTACTTGTATGGTTTGGAAAGAAAGATTGTAGGTCCATTTTTTAAAAGTGAAGGAATGTCTAGACATTGTCCTTATGTGTGTATATAAATTGTAAGACTTTTCCTAAATGATGCATGTTTATGAAGGCTAGTGATAAGCTAGAAACTGAAATTTCCTGAAATGGCTTTCTATTGTTATGATGTGTACTTGTGGTGTGAATACTATTTTTACTTCACTATGAAGGCTGTTTTTTCATGCCTTGATTAGAAGTCGAGAAACTCTCATATTATAGTAAAGTTATCCTTTGTGCATTTGCTTGGGTATGGATTCAAGAGACATGTAAGTGTGTAAGGAGAAAGACATTATTCCATGGACGCAACTAAACATTTTATTGTTTAGTATGACCCTCATGGAACTAAGTCTAACTAATAAAGATCCTTGTTGATTCAATTAACTCGAGTCTATTTGCATTGATGTGTTAGTGCCTAACTAGTCTCTTGAGTGTGGTTGGAATATTCCTATATGAGATATTAAATGATGAGCTCGAAAAAAAATGAAGTGCAATGACCATGTTATTATTTGTAGAAGGATGTTCCTCCAATGAACATGATAAGAGCCTATGTGTTAGATGCATTAAAAAGTGAGTGAATAAAAGTTTTTGGTTACTTCTATTCTATTGAAAGACAAATGGTTTGAAGTGGTTTTCCTTGAAAGTTTGGTAAATTACATTATATATTATGTTATTCCTATTGTGAGATGTTCATTTATTCATTGAAGTTGTTCTTTGTGATTAAAGTGTTCTAAGTGTCATTCGAGGACGAATGTTCCCACGTGGGGAATACTGTAATACCCTCAAAATTAGTTAGGGTGTCTAGAGACTAACTTGTGCCTATAAGCTTTTTAAAATGTTAAATGTGTGTTTTAAAGAATGCTTTGGTGATTTAAAGTCATTTGAAAGTCAAATTTCAAGGGATGACCACGACGTTTAATGACTAGTCACCTAAGAGGACTTATATGTTTTTGTATTGTTAGTTGTATTTAACAATCTTATGAAGTCATAAAATGAGTAATAATTATGTTTATAGGAATTTTATGGAGTTCCATGAGGTCAAGCATCCAAGAACGTCCAAGACATTCAAAAGTTAGTCCTTGAGATGTTCATGTGTGTCTTGTGTGTGCGTTGCAAGTTTGGATGTGTTTTACATGTTCATTTTGGGTGAAACATTAATGGAACGGCTCCAACAAGTTAAGGTGTATATTTACGTTGAAAACATCTGGGTACGACTCCACAAAGGCTCAACAAAAGGGTGTAGAAGAAGGACCCAAAGGATGTCGAGACACTGCTTTGGCAGTGCCAATCGACTAAACCAAACGATGCCCTATTGATGGACTGGCATCCCATTAATTGTGGTGTCATTGATGGAAAGTTATACTGGATAAGGAACATCCAAAGACATCTCAAGACCAAATATAAGGATGCCATGGACAATCCGTCGATGGACCTATTGGGTGTCGATTATGGACTTTTGTGTAGGCTGTATCAAGGTGCATGCACACTGTTTCATTAAATTTTGAATGGGAAATTCACCCCATGTGCTAACTTGACCCTACATGGTTTATTTGGTGATTTTTGGGAGTATTTAAGTGTTTAAAAAAAGGTGATCAACCCGTTCCCGATCAAATTCACACAAATTACACTTTCCCTCCAAAACAAATTTTCTCAAGAAGCCTCGATTGAAGGTGAAGCTCAAGAAAAGCTTGGAGCATGGAGTCCCATGAATTCTTCATCAATTTTTAGAGTTTTTCTCATTTAAGTATGTTGATCATTCATCTATACTTATCCTTCTATGTATAGATTTAATCTCAAAGTTTTCAAAGAGATCTCATGATTAAACTTCTTTTTCTTCAATCTAGCCATGGGTTCTTCTCAAACCTTTTTCAAAGGTGTAATCATGATTAATTGATGATAATTTATTTGTTTTAATGTGAATTTCAATCCAATTATATTTTTATCTCATGTCCCTTCCCAAACTCGATTTAGCATATTCATAGGCATTGTGATCGTAGCTTGTTACAAGTGGATTTGTGATTCTATTACATTGAATTGCATATGTCTACAGTTTATTATTCATATTGATGGAGAATTGTTTATGAATGATCCATGTGGATCAATATATGAAGATATGAATAAGTCTAGCCTGTGTCTCTATGTGTTCACTATAACATTGGCCTTATAATGTATGAATGTGGAACTCGATCATGTTAAGAGGATTGTAGCTACTTCCTTAAGATAATATCATTGTCGAATTATGCGTATGAATCTTTTATGAGCAAATTAAAGAAGGCTTAGTATGAATTGATGTAGGTTCTTCTATCTATTTATTGATAATGATATGTATGTGATGTGATCTCGATTTTAGGGTTAGATGAAGCGTGATTCCTTTTAAGTAACAATCTCTTTATCTACTGCCTAATATGTACATTTTTTCAAAATATTACTGATGACCAAAGCTTTAAGTAATTAGTAGCATTGCCTATTTTCTCTAGTCTCTATTGAATTAATTGTTTAGTGCCTATGTTGTTATCTTGATCTTGTAGTAATTTAAACAGGACTTCGTTGTGTGTGGTGTATATTTTACTACTTCCCTATATTGGTACTATTAATGAAATATGATTTAGGATACAGGCAAGTGAAATTGGTTAATGGTCTATGTCCTTCTACCTTCTATTATGTTGGTGATGTATTGTACAAGTTTGTAGCATGACCTTGTACTAGCTTATGCATGATTTCATAAATGATTATTTTACATTAGCTAGTGCCCTATACTTGATTTTTTTTTAAAGAGTAATAAAGGTCAATGATTACCAAAGGCTAAAGGATTGGTCAGGATTGTTGTACTCTTCTACTTCTCTACTTCTCTATAGTATTGTTGATGAAGCCTTGTATGGCATTCTATGGTATGGTCCACCTATATTGGCGGCGATTACTTTATTTATAATATATATGTGTTGACCATTTCCTTGAAGGAAAATTTATTAATATGTGGGTGTTTGGTAATGATGATCACACTATAGTTGTGAATCTATGTTATGTAGCTAGTTTTATAAGCATCTAAATGGCTACGTTAAAATCATGCGTAGGTGCTTCCATAAATTAAGTGTTAAGTATTGATAACCCTACCCATGTACCCCTATGTGAAGGTGTGAATAACTAATGTTAGGAGTCTTAAAGTGTAATATTATGTTAGCATGTCTCCTATGCTAAATTGTGTTGTGTGGTCTATGCTTGGTTGTGTATTCTGGACTTATGAGGGTGGATGCCTCAATGTGTTTGTTGATAGCCATTTTGTGGTCGTGTTGACCAATGTACACACACACTCACACATTATGCATTCTTACAATGTAGTAAGAGTTATAGAGTTTAATGAAAGGTAGTTCTTATATTCACTAAAAGTCTACTACTATGCATGTAGGATAAATGTATGTGAATTATGCTATGTATTACCTAACTAGGATGACATGATATGTGTACTACTATGATCAAGTATACGGGACCTTGTCTATGCATGCACATGTGTAAATTCATAGGATAGTTCCTAGTTTTTGTTTCTATGTACATAAACATGAATGTATGGACAAGTTCAGAATATGACTTATATGCTCTGATGTTAAGTATATAATATGATGAAGTATGATTGTGCATAGTATCTTTGTGTGTTAGATGAAAGGATTGCTCATATAGCTATACATGTAGGATTATGCATTGATATATGAACATGTGTGACATTTATGTGTTATGTGAAAGGTTTACTCACAAATAAGTATACGCACACACATGTATGAACATCTAGTCAATAGAGGAGCCTTGAAGGATGTGAAAAGTGTATCCTAGACTAGATAGGTTCTTACATATGCTATGTCCATGTAAAAGGGTTTCTTACATGATATAGGTTGATGAATTCTCATCTATGAACTATGAGCTAAGCATATGAGGAGATGACTCTCCTAAGCCTAATCTTATAAACTAGTGTTCATAAAGGCTTTTTAATAAAAAGGAAACTTAGCTCAGAATCGAGTGACCTTGAAGTGAGGGGTGTCCTTTCCAATTGGTGGAAGGTACGTTACCATAAGCCTCGTGAGGTGGTTATCCTCACAGCCCAAAGGGCATAGAGTGATGTTTCCTTAGGGAATAAAAACAATCCCCATTTGGAATAAAGAGGTTTTTCACATATATGCCTCCAACTTCCATAACTATGTTTGCCACATAGGATCTAGAAAGTTATCTAACTTAGTATGCTAGAATGTGTTAGTATTCTACCTTGTCTAGGTAATAATACCATCCATTGGTGTAAGGCTCTACAACACCAAATTACATGTAGCACCCATGGTCTTAGGATCGGTTAAGGCTTTAGGTTCCCTAAATTTAAATGTACAATGGATGTAAAGTAAATACCCTAACTCGGATAACCTAAGGGTATTTGCTTAGTATAGGCGGGGTTATGGGACTTCACCTATGCATTGCACAAGTGGAACTTGAGGGATGTCCTAGGAAGGTGTTGTAATGCATGTGTCTATTTATATGTTCCTTAGGCATGACTTTGTAGTATTTGTTTATTTGATGTGTTGAAATTCATGGTATGAGCCTGTTAAAGTGGTCTTGTTGTATATGCATAATAATTGATCTTAATGACTACAAGATGAAGACTTGTTGACATAAATGAAGTTGCCTTCACTTAGCTATTGATGTAATAAATATAATGTTAGGGCTTGTCGTCTTATAATTGGTTTAATATGTATGTGTAAGGTTATGGTGATTTACATATGCATTGCAGTAGTAGACTTCAAGTAGGATTATGAGTAAGGTCTTATAATGCATTGATGTGAAGTGAAATTAGTTTATGTGCAAGTTGATGTAGCTTATTATCATATTTTTATGGTAATTTCTTCAATGTGTCTTTGATGTCTTATACTTCTAGGATGGTATTTGTTGTCTTATGTAAGTTTAATGTATGATTTTCCTTATGACCTTAAGGTGATGCATTGCACTAAGTATCAACACAGGGTTACTTTGGAGGCTAATTAGTTAAAAGGAGAGGTTCACTTTAAAGGGACCCCAAATGTGGTTAAATTATATGTGTGATTTTATATGATGTTTGTATTTTTAATATATCTATATGAAGTATGTGAATGATATAACTGCTATTGTATAAAGGATTGATGAAAACTTCTCAAAAAGGCATGAAGCATCATTTCAAGAAGATGTCTCTTTTAAATGCATGTTTCTGCATGGCTGTCATACTTAATGCATTCTTGTAATAGTTATATTCCTCTCTACTTTTTACATAAGGTGTAGGTTATGGGTACTTAAAGCGATGTATCTAAGATTGTGGAGCTTTATATGTGATTCTCAAGCTCATGGAAAGGGGTCCATAAGTTCCAAGGATTTCCTACTTATGGTTTAGTGTAAAGTTCTATAATATTATACTTATGTAATATGTTGTAAGGGTCACGTCCATAATATATTCTTATGATTTAGAGTCTAGGATTGCATAAAAAGACTAGAATCTAAAAATGTTCCTATGGTAATATATATATATATGAATGAAGTTCGCTAGAATATGATGTGTTATAAAAAGTTTTAAATTTTCTGCTAAATTTACCTATAACAATGCGATGAATGATAACTATGGGCTTCTACAATACCTCCAAGAGATGATGTAATCCATGTTACTTATATGGGGTGCTACCTTGAAGTGACATGTAATCTCAAATTTCTTTAGCTACATCTAATTCGAATGAAGTTCTAACTAGCCACAACTTCTCTAACAATTCCCTTGGGACAATACCGTAAACCTCGGTAAGGTTACTAATTTATCGACGATCGTAGACACTTCAATCAAAAGTAGTGTTGTTGGTCACGATAGGAATCAAAATGGTGTCGCTGTAAGGGAGTGGTGTTACGTGAAACTATAGCTATGTAGAGTTATTCTTTGAATTAGTTGTTAGTTTTACTAACTTTAATTTTTGTTTTGCTTTTATTTAAAGTTGTTGGTTATGGTAAATATTTCAAGTAACACTTGTAAGAGTATGGAACACTCTCAACTAGAAGTAATAATGTTTCAATATAGGATCTTGACTTTCCTGAAATCATATGGAGAACAACATAATGAAGTATTACTGAGATTCAAAGAATTCCTAGGATAATTCCTTACCCATTGAATCCCTAACACATTCATTCTACTGTGATTCTACTAGAATCTCAATCTAGGAATCAAAATGATGGCTGATCAACTTGCGTTGTGTAATATAGTATGGCAATCCTATGAAACATCAACTGAACTACTAGACTAATTAACTAAGCCAAGGATTGAAAGAAAAAGGAGAGACTTCCATTGAACGTCCCTGCAAACACAGTTGGATGATCTTAAAAATTTATTAAGGTTACTGGAGACTAAGGTCACGAGGAAAGTTGTTACGTCCCTCCTAACAAAGAAAAGAAAATTAATGAAGGGAAGGATGGACAGATCAAAGCTGTGTTAGAACTTTTACTTCAGAAATCCAATAATCATAACAAGATGTTACAGGGGCTCAATACGAATATCCTAATGAATTATCAGTGGATAATTTCACATGCCATGCTCAATCGAGTACTAGATCCCAAATATAGCAAGTGTTGAATTAGCTCCATCAGGGTTCGAAAGAAGGACTACATGAAGACTTGGAGGTAAACCTAACTAGTGGAGTATAAGAACCACCTTATGTAGTGTGACGAAATTAAATAAAACACTATTTAGGAGGTCACCCAAAACCTATAAGTGTTTGTTTATAGGACTGTGTGAAAGGCATCCAAAAAAATACGGAATGGAGGACGGAAATTCTTTGGGGGAATTGCCGACCTGATCCGTGACCTTGAACAAGACCGTCATGTGGGAAATCGTGCAATTTGAGGCCGTGTAAAACTCAGAGAAGTTAATATCCACTTTGTAGAATGCCAAATAGTTTAGCAAAGGTGACTAATATCGCCGGACGGTTTAGATCTTGATAAGTTCAAAAATTTGCTGACTTTAACCCCTACCCATCCTTATTTCTCCGACTATCGATTTTACGACTTCCTCTCACATAAAAATTCATCAAATTGCACCTATTTAGTATTTTCAGAATATTTTGCAATTAGCAAGTATTTAAGTTGATTACTAGTACATTGATCTAAATTAATATGCCACTAGCATCACAATTTCGCCTAGATCTACAGTGATGTTTACTCTACCATTACCACATTTATTTATAGTATTTGTAATTTTGTGAGCTATTTTATCCTATTCAGATGTGTTGGGTCTCTCTACCGAGAGACCATGAGCATTGGCTTTTGCGGATCTTGCCATAATCTGAGTAATGAATATTTTAGTTGTATTTTAAAAAGTTACAGGGTGTATCTCAAGAATATGAATCTTAATTGGAGGTATTAGTCTGTTGGAGAGCAAGATCAGGCTTACTAAAGCACTCAACATTACGCCCAATGATCCAGTTCACCTTTAATCCCAATGCTTTATTTGATTTATTCTTGATCTCCCATAATGTGCACCTTGGACACAGAAAGAGTGTCGGGGACACACCAAAGGAATTCTTGATCTCGCATAGTCTGCACCTTAACTCTATGTTGTATGGTAACGTTTGACGACTAAACTCATGTCACTTAATGCCATCCGTGATTTGCCGAATTTTTAGGATCTTCTTACACACTGTGACTCATAAGAAGTTAAGTCTATTTCACTTTCTCTATTGTAATTAAAGATATTTCTTGGAGTTAAGTCGGTGGACGAGCTCTACCATGCCAAGGAATGGCAACATGGAGCACCTTAAATAAGAAGGAAAATACAAACAAATGCAAAGCAAAGGAACTTGTTGCAATTTTTCGGTAGAGAAAGGGTAAAGGAAAATCAAATCCGTCACTAGAATGTATCTCGAGTAATTGTCACAACCCAAAACCATACCCTAGAAGTTAGGGTACAATCTTTTATCGTAACCGGCGTCGTCGACCTTTCGGAGGTCTAAGACAACCCCTTTCATATAATTCATTGCATATACGTAGTTAAAAGAAGTGAAAAATTAAAACTTGTTACAAAACATAATATAGTCTTCGAAATCTCTTTCGTATAAAAGTAATACGAAATACTAAGTCTCAATCTCATTATTTAAGGCACAAGAATACTTAGGACACGACCCATGCTTCAAAATACGATTATAGAAATACTTCTGTGGAAATAGTATAAACACATGTACTAAGTATGACTTTATGCATAAAAATCATGAAAACCGACTTTATTGGAAATATACATCTTTTCATTTTTTTCAAAACATATTTAGTCATAATAACATCATAAATAAATTTAAAAAACACATAAGATACTTCTATCATGTGATTTCGTCACTTAAAGTCATCCGAAGATTCACTTAAGTCACACAAAGAGAGACCGCCCATACACCCTCTCTATATGTGCCTAAACGACCATTTATGTTACATATAATTAGTCACATTCATACTTACAAAATAATAAGAAACATTAAGGTAAGATTATTCTACCAAAGGTGAACTCTAAGTCTAACTTGAGTGAGTTGTAAAGAGACCACCCATACAATCCCTTACACACATACTTAAGAGATCCTGTAGACTCCCTAAGATAGAATTATGCTCACATAAATCACAAACACATAGATGAGATGACATTCTCTTCCCAAAGACAATCAAAACAACTACTTAAGTAAATCAAGAAGATAACATCCATAGTGACTTCTTCAAGATTACCTAAATAATCCTTAAGAATACCCGACGCTTAGATTATGTCCAAAAAATCAACCAACTTCCCTAACTAGAGTAATCCTCTAGACTTCCAAAGATAAGTTATAAAGAGATCATCCCTTATGCCCTCTTCACACTTCAACTAAGGAATAATTATGTCACTTTAGATGAGGTACTCATTTATTTACATACTCCTTGACATAAGTCATTAGTTCATTAAGACTCGTAAATCATATCGAGGACAATCAAATAATGGACTTGACAACACCTAGGAACTCCACATAACACCTTCAAAGTCTATTGTGCAATATCTAGATAGCGTCGAATAACAACACCTAAACGCCATAAACTCCTCAAATTCTAATAGTTATTCCATACGAAAAGAATAGGCAATAACCGATATAAACCATGATGGCCAGACATGGAATCCGGCGTTGTATCGTACTCCGAAAAGGTGGTTCTTCCTTCCAATGGTAGAACTTTGACAAATCAAATGTAGGCACATGGTTAAGGAATATGAAGGGCATGCTTTGTAATCTAGTCTCATACTAAAATAGAACTACTTTGCCTTACCATACTCAATCGTTGCTAGCCTTAGTTCTTATAGATCAATTCTCATTAAGGTTCATCTAAATGCGTCCCATATCTAGTTCATGACCGATTATATTCAACAAACCAATGCACGGTCCACTAGGGCATATCTCACTATGGAGACAAAAATATCACGATGACTTTCCAACAAACTAACCTTAAGTCCATCATTCCTTTACATTGAAGGATACCGTTATGGGTTTCGCTTCAAAAATCTTAACCTTACCCGTATGTTAAGGTTCTACATAAATGACCTTCGTATCATCATGATAGGTCTCACCTATATTCATTTATTCCAGACTAAGACCATTTAGGTTCCTATGTCAAGACATCAAATATTCACATAAGCATAAAGTAGGGGAACCATGTCTACCTAATCAAGACACGACATACTTCCATTTAACACAAATTGCCTATCTTCTAGTAGACTGTTAAGAATGGCCCTTAACCTTATATAGTCATACTATTTATTATCTCAACATTATCAACCTAAATATATTAGACTCATCTTGCCTATTTAGGATCAACCATGTATCAACTCTAAGACTGTACACTTTACACATAGCCATAACATAACATTTTTAACTAAATAGTATCAATAGTCTAGCACAAAATTTCACATATAGGTACATATGATCACACATCATCTAATCAACTACACAAATAGACATATAAGTTCAAGAAGTTGCCAATAAGGCAATGCTCATCATATTGCATAAAATACCGCCGACAAGCCAGGTCAATTGAAAATAAAACACATACCGATGCCACCATGAGTGGACCATACAAATCATAATAGAACAAAAGTACAATTACTATAAAATTAATGAAAATGGGGCAGCATACCTTTATCCCCTGATCAAAACTTCAATTAAATGCCAACTCAACTAATTCAACATCACAAGGCCCTTACCCATGACCATGAACAATAATTCAAAGCAATAACCATAAAACTCAGTGAATGTACATCTATTCAATCTAGGTTTTACATTATAAGATTAATTTTATATTAATTGAATACAATTTTTATATCATTAGAAAGCCCATATGAAACTACAAAATAATTCAACAATATTAGCTCCATATAAAGTAACTCAATAAGTAGTTAAATTTAGGGTTCATCAATTTACATGGGTTCATAGGTAATTTACATTTAAATCATAAATACACTATCAATTAGATTATACTTCAATGTTTTGAAATCATTTATGCATGAACCAATGGTAGAATAATCATATTCGAAAATTCACTTTAGAAAACTTCAAAAAACATCTTGAGAGTTGGTCTCCTTGATAAAACGAGTTTCAAAGATCAAAAGCCTTACCTAAAGGATTATAATTCTTCACTTTTATGAAGAATTTTGACACAAAACCCCCTCACCAAGATGACCTTTTAAGTTGGACCTCAATGGAGGTTTTGGGATATTTTCTAAGTGTTTTGGGTTTATAATTTTAATGAATGAAGTCTTCCATGTAATTTCCCTTTATATACTTAATTAAAATACCCAAATAAACCTTAAATAACCTTACATGTATTATTTTATAAGTGGGTTGAATTTACCAATTCACCCCTAAGTGGACAGCAGCCGGCGCGGGAATACAGGTGTGTGCGACGCTTGCCTTGACGGGGAGTCAAAGCCAACACAGGCCATCACATGCTCCCGTCTGTGTAAATAGTGGCTTTCCAAGATTCCTCTATTCACCCATGGTTAAGTAACTATTGACGGGACCCTTTGAGAGGGCGTTACAGACACAACTGGCTGTTGACCGCTCCGTCGCCAGGGATTGCCTGGGACAGTGTGAACACTGATTTAGGGTGCTTCCTCATGGACCCTTTGGTGGACCTTGGGGATAATTTCCTGGACGTTTCCCACACAAATATGATAGTATATAAATTTAACACCTCTCAAATGAATTTCATCCAAAAGGAACCCGTAAAACTCGGCGAAACTCACCTAGACATACAAGATCAACTCAAAACATATGTTTCAAACACCCTGGATATTCTTGGTCGTTTGACCTCCAAACCTCACGAAAATTTAACCACTTCCATACATGATATATTAAATCTATGAAGAAACTTAATACACCATGAAACACACATAAACACATAGAACAACATATTAGACATTTAGGTTACTTATTTGTAATCTATGAAGAACCTTAATACACCATGAAACACACATAAACACATAGAACAACATTTTAGACATTTAGGTTACTTATTCGTCGAACGTCTTAGTTGTCCCTTGACGTTTGACTTCCAACACACCTAACACTTTAGATAATGTCTCTATATCACATATTAGACATATTTGGACCTTATATAATCAATAACAACATGTTAGGCTCTAGTTAATCCATGTCATTTTCGGGGTCTTACCATCTTCCCCACTTGGATAACATTCGTCCTTGAATGACACTTGCCACTCTCTTAACACTTCCCAGATTAGAGACTCCAGTAAAATCTAATAACCATTCCATACAACACATAGTCACAAGAAAACATGAATTTCACATAGTTAAGAGATGCACAACACAATATAAAACTAGAAAACAATTCTATAACTCATTATGCTACCAAACTCACATGCTTCATTCCAAATAATAGAAACTCATTTTATATTCAACATCATGCTTATATATAAGCTCTAACAACATTAAATATTTTTAGTCAAACGTATCAATTAGTCATTTTCTGAAAAATATGGCAGCATGCAGTCTTAAAGCATTAGTGAATTTTTAAGCATTTTTTCAAAAATCCACATTTTAAGCAATTCATGATATAAACATGCAAATATGCAAGATAACATCATATAAACACATCTTACAACATAATCATTGCTCAATAAAACACACAATGCAAGAATTTAATGAAATTAAATTTCAACCGAACTCCTAAATATCTTGCACAAGCATCAATTTGAAGGACTTCTATCCCATCTACAAACCATACTCCCCCACTTAGAAGGAACTCATATATTAACAAAAGAAAGAGAACTTACCAACATCGTCATCACTCTCACCCGGATTCTTACCTCTAGTACAGAGTGCATAGAAATGCCTCTTAGTCGGAGCATCTTCCTTAGGACCACTAATCTCAACTTTCTTACACTCCTTCCTAGAAGAAATACTTGGACAATCTCTAACCTTGTGCCCATCTTTTCCACATCCAATGTAAAATCATCGTACCCAAAAGACACCCACAAAGATGTTTCTTACCACAAGTATTACATGTAGGTTTACCATTGATAGAACCACCTCCTTTCTAAAACTTATTCTAAGGAACACTAGGTACATCTTGATTTTGAACACCATTTTTGAACCTAGGTTGTACTTGATCACTATCAACACTACTTTTCAAGTTCCTCTAAATCTTCCTAAGGTTAAACTCTTCAATTGATTGGGCATACATCATGTGTCTAACTAGGGTCATATCATCATGTAACATATCCATAGAGCATTCTTCCCTCCCTAAGTCTCTCAACCTAGATGTCATAGTGCTCTCCACAAACCTAGGCATCATATTTAAATTAGCTAGCACTGTCACAGCGCAACCTATAGTAATCAAAGCCTCTCTAATAGCCCAATTATACATCTCCGAAACCTCAATACCTCTGCCCACATTAGGAATACGATCACCTTGGGGAGGCACCTTGGCATATTGAGCACCTTGAGCTGCATGGCAACCTTGAGGAACTTGCTCAACTTTCTAAACTTGAGGGGGAACCTCCTCATTCACCCTTACCTCTTCCCTCCTTCTAGAAGCCATCTTTCTAATATTCATATTCTAGAAAACACAAGGAAACTCATTAGAAGGATAATCAAAACATTTACTCTACCGCACAACATAGGAGTAGAAATGAAGAGAAACTCTATCGCCCTATAGCCTCTCACCCATAGATGTGTCGTGACTCACACCGATGTTCAAGACTCTACTACACCTGACTTCATGAGACTTATTTATTCCTAATAATACTTTCACCAACCTATGCTCTTATACCAAGCTTGTCACAACTCGAAACCATACCCTAGAAGTCAGGGTACAATCTTGGATTATCTCCGGCTCGTCGACCTCTCGAATGTCTAATACAAGCCCTTTAATAGCATTCTTTGCATATACATAGTTAAAAGTAGTGCAGAATTAAATATTTTCACAAAATATAATATTGTCTTTGAAATCTCTTTCATATAAAAGTAATAGGAAATACTATGTCTCAATCGCATCATCTTAAGGCACAAGAATACTTGCGAAACGACCCATACTTCACAACACAAAAATAAAAATACTTAGTCTATTACAATACTTTGAATGAAAACATAAAAGACTCATATACCCTCGAGTCAAGTTAGGACATACTTTAACTTTTCTTGAATAATCTTCTAAGTCCAAGTCATAACTTCTCAAAGGTCCTCCCCTACCAAGAACAATATAGATAGATAATAGCATGGAATTAGTACAAACAAATGTACTAAGTATGGCTTTATGCATAAAAATCATGAAAACATACTTTATTCGAAATATGAATCTTTGCTTTTTTCAAAACATATTTAATTATAATAACAACATAAATAAATATGGAAACACATAAGAGACTTCTAGCATGTAATTTCCTTACTTAAAGTCATCCTATCATTCACACAAGTAACACAAAGAGAGACCACCCATACACCCACTCTGGATGGGCTTAAGGACCCTTTAGATTACCTATAATGAGTCACATACATATTACAAAGCTATCATAAACATAAAAGGTAAGAACATTCTACCAAAGGTGAACTCTAAGTCTCACTTGAGTGAGTTGTGAAGTGACCGCCAATACAATCCCCTACACACACTTAAGAGATCCTTTAGACTCCCTAGGATATAATCATGATCACATACATCACAACCACATCAATGACTTGACATGCTCTTCCCAATGCTTTAAATAGACCTACTTAAGTAAATCAATAAGATAACGTCCAAAGTGACCTCTTCAAGATTACCTAAATAATCCTTAATACTACCTAAGGCTTATATCATGTCCACAAAATCAACCAACTTCCCTAAGTAGAGTAATCCTCAAGAATTAATTCAATACTAAGACCCTTTAGGTTCCTAAGTCAAGACATCAGATATGCACATAAGCATCATGTAAGGGGCCAAAGTCTACCTAAACAAGACACAACATACTTCCATCTAACACAAATTGCCTATTTTCCTTTAGACTCTTAGGAATGACCCTTAACCTTATATAGTCATCCTATTCATTATCTTAACATTATCAACCTAACCCTTTTAAACTCATTTAGCCAATTTAGGATCAACCATGTATCAACTCTAAGACTACACATTTAACACATAGCCATAACCTATCATTATTGTCTAAATAGTATCAATAGTCTAACACATACTTTCACATATAGGTATATATGATGACACATCACCCAATCAACTACACAAATATCCATATAAGTTCAAGTAGTTACCAATAAGGCAATTCTCATCATATTGCATAAAATAACGCTGACAAGGCCACATAAATTGCAAGTCTTCCATCTGATTACCCTTTATATACATATTTAAAATACCCAAATAACACTTAAATAATCTTCGATGACTTATTTTAGAAGTTGGGTGAATTTACCAGTTCACCCCTATGTGGACAGCAGCCTGCGCAGGAACACAGGTATGTGCAACGCCATCCCTTAACGTGGAGTTACAGCCACGACGGGCCGTTAGAGGCCTCCATCGGTGACAACAGTGGCTTGCAAGGTTCCTATTTTAACCAATGGTTAAGTCCCTCATGATGGGAACCTTTGACGGGGCGTCACAGCCATGACTGGCCGTTGAGTGCTCCGTCGCCAGGGTCTGCTTGGGACAAACTGCACACTTATTTGGGGTCCTTCCTCAAGGACCCTTTGGTAGTCCTTGGGGATAATTTCCCGGACGTTTTCATCCCAAATATGATATTCTATTAGTTTAAAACCTCTGACATTTATTTCATCCAAAACGAACACGTAAAACTCGATGAAACTCGCCTAGACGTACAAGGTAAACTCAAAACATATCTTTCGAACACCTTGGACGTTCTTGTTCGTTTGACCTCCAAACCTCACGAAACATTAACCACTTCCTAAACATGCTATATGAACTCTATTAAGAACCTTAAAACACCATGAAACACACATAAACACATAGAACCACATTTTTGACATTTATGTGACTTAGTCATTGAACGTGTTAGTCGTTTGTTGATGTTTGACTTCAACACACCTAACACTTTAGATACTGCCTAGATATCACATATTAGACATATTTAGGACCATATAACATCAATACCAACATGTTAGGATCTAGTTAACCTAGGTCATTTTCAGGGTCTGACAGTAATAATAGTATATATAACACCAACCTATGCATCTGATCGAGCAGTGTCCGCATTCAGAACTCCATACTAATTAATATAATGAAGAGTGTAAAGTGATAGCACAAAGGGAAGAAATATTCTCATAGGAATTAAATAACCCATTTAGGTCTGGGAATCCTCAACTGAATACTTATCGTCATCCAACACAAGAGCATGTAGTAGTGCTGGCGCATCCAATAAACGTCCTCCACAAAAGTGTACGAATCTATCAAAAAGAATAAGGTCTAAGGAAAAATCTTGAAGAAAGGGTCCAACCACATACGGAGTGACTAATAAGTATCCAGAAATTATGAGTATCATAAAGTATAAAAAAGTTTAGTTGTTCACTAAGACCCGTGGAACATATATTCAAAAATTTGTGTACAAATTCCATGTATCTTATGGAACTCTTATACCACAAGAAAGGCGAGAAATAACTATAATCAACTCAGTTGACTTAGTAGTCGTTCAATGAAGAAAGTGCAATTGTAACTATGATACTATTAATAACATTTTGGATCTCTCTAAGAACAATGAGGATGTTTACCAACACATAATCAGAACAAAAAATCTAGACAACATGAAGAGGGTGTTGTCTCCGCTTATCTCAGATAAAAATCTCAATCAATTAGAAGCTGGTGCGTGGATTTAAAAGAATGACCTTTATCTAGCATCCCTTTATTAGAAGCACGATCATGCCTCCTAAAAGGAATTTATTATGTGACATACCAAATCTTCATGTTCAGGTAGGATTATTGATAATATTCATCTAAATTTAGGGATGATCATTTCTTTAGAGATTCTCATGAGCATAAACAACACAAAACATCAATTTTATTCCCTATAGTTATCAAAAAGTTATGTAGATATTCCCAAGTATCTCGAGATGAAATGGAAGGTGTAGAAGACACTCCTACATCCTCCAATGATATCCGGAATAGAAGTTGAGTACCTTAAGGATCAAGCTGGGAAAAATAATAAGAAAGTGGTATCCATAAAATCCTTACCTACAAGGACACCTTTACCTAACCCAACTCCTGGACCTTCATATATAACTACTTAAAATATTCCACTTTTTGACATGATAGGTTTTTCAATACTGCATTGCCGAAAAGATCTATTGTATCCCATGTTCCGATAAAGTGAGCAACTCTTGTCTTTATAGTAAAAATTTCCCAGTCTAGAAGTTAATGGGTTGAAGGCATAGTAACCTCTATGTCTTACATGGATCCATACTGCCTTTGCTAATGGTGTGACACAACTAAGAGCCATCGTTGACGAAGTCGAATCAGAGTAGTACTATGCAAGTGTGAGTAAGGGGCCACAAATGAGGCGACATCATTGAACTTCTCTATTCTGATAAGAAAGTGATCTTAGTTCAGTTCAGTGGAAGAGGTCGGCTTATTGATGTGAGGTGGATCCAGAAAAAGGGTGGTTCTAGTTAAAATCTCTAAATGATTCATGTATATATTTCACTGAAATGTTCCGCTTTTTACAAAGATTTTATTAAATATTTTAACAATTCTAATTGATTGCCTTTATTGATCCCATGCTTTTCGTCAGTTAACAACAACCTAGATATATACCATTTCACTACTCCTACAGGCTTCACGGAGTGAAGCTATATTGAAGGAATATTTTTGTCTCAATAAATCAAGAATGCTTCATGTGGATAAATTCACTTATTTCACACAATCTTCTAGTCATGCCTTTTCCTCTTTACTTTTTATATTCCTATATGCAATGATGACTATGGAGTACTTGGGATAACCATAATTCTAAAACTACGAAAGAAGTCTCTTTCACACCTCTAGAGTATGCGGAAATGATGGGGACGACGATGATCGTTCAAGAAAGAATCCCTATTCATTATAGAACTTGTGGATGCAGCCATGCAATGGATCTGGGATCGGATTAGCGCTCTGGAATATAGGAAAGGGCCCTTCTCTAATACATGATCTCACACGCAACTGGAGAGAAAGAGTTCTAAGTTGATATGGATTAACTGAAGTCCATTGATATCCCCATGGTCTACTGAATAATGGGGATTCCAGATGTTTCAAAATTGTCTCGGCCCGCCATAAGAGTTTAAAAAATTTTCTAGACCTGAGTTAGAAGCATTGACAGAAAGAACATTTTTGAGGAAACAATAGATGTTGAAGACAAGGACAGATGGAGACCCAAAAATTCTTTATCGGTGCATCATTGCTTGTTTTCTTAATAAATCTTCCTTTTGTTGTCACAAATGAGGCTAAACATTCTGACATAACCAATACTTCTGATATCACAGGAACAAATACAAACACAAATTGAGTGAGAGATTCGACAGGATCCCCTTACCTCTCTCTCTGTCTGGCTTTAAATTAAGTTCTGGATTTCTATATGTGCACTTGAGGACAAATAATTTTCAATTATGTTGGGCTGCAACTAACCTTTGTGTGCTATTACAGCTGTTTTTATTTTCTGATTGGGTTGTCTGTTTTAAATTTGTTTCATACTAATGTGATTGATTCAATTTATGGCTTCTTTTTTCTTCTAAATTGCCATACAATTTTGACACCTTTAAGAATTTCTTTTTCATATTTTCCAAAAATAATAGTCACTTCTTGTGTTGAAAGTGGTTGCTCTATTGAAAATTGAAGTATCGATTCTGATCAATACTAACTTTAGTATTTCTTTCAATCAAACAAATATAAGTGTAAGACTATGACGAGATCACAATTAGGTTGCATAGAAAATATGTTGAATTTTTGCATCTCGTTGTGACTAGCAATGTGGCAAATTGATTTTTGTGTTGTGACCGAAAAAGTGTGAAGTCTTGTTTGACTTAAGTATTGATACCTTGTGTGATAAACTTACCTTGAATGATGCATGAAAACAGCTAAAATTTTCCTTGTTAGATTATTCAATAAAGTAATGCCTTCTCTTGAAATGAACTTAGGCAATTTTATAGAGTGTGAGCCCATTTTACATATACCTCTTTGTGACTTCACCTTTGAGTGTATGTAACTCTCTTTAACATACTTTGAGACTTAGACTTCTTTTGTAACAACCCATACACTAGATAGGAAAAAAATTAAGATTTTCCAAAATTTCAGGTGCCATCTATGGGGCCCCCTACGGTTCGTAGGTAGGCCTACGGTCCATGGACCAGGTCTGTCAATATTTTTTCACTGACCCATTCTCTATATCAAATGATAAAGGAACGACACAAACAATAGATACGACCACCTTCCGTGAACTAGGTTCGTTAATCTTGGTCCACAGACCCATTCTTTAAGTAAAAGGACGAAGGAACAGGACGGACCGTAGTTAGAACCACGGTTTATTGAACAGGGTTCATCGATTTTAGTCACATACCTATTCTCTTAATAAAAAGACGAAAGGTAGGATCACGGTCCGTGGACCAGGTCCGTCCAACACTCTTATAGCTAAATTTCAGAGGTCTTTTGTTATTTTTCAAGTTTGTTTGACCCCTATGATACGTCATTTAGACCATAAATTATGAGGTTTTAGTAAGTTTAAGCCTAGATATATAACTATAATTTACCTAAGTCAAAACTGTTAATCAAAATATAGAAAAGTAGAAGCAAGATCAGTCAGACTCTCGGCATTGAACATTTATAAGTATATTCAATATTCAGTTTCAGCATGTTATAAATTGGTCATTGCATCTTGTTAGCTCAGAATTCAATTTATCATGTCAGATTATTATACGTACTGTTATGCTTGTTCAGTTTTGTTTTATTTCAGCTTTACTCTATCCCACATGTTCAGTACCTTTAGAGTATTTACGCATACGTGCGCTACATCTTCTTGTGATGTAGGATTAGGTTCTCAACATCCATATCATGCATAGATCGATTTCCCGATCTCCAGCTCAACAAATTCAGTGGTGAGTCCTCATTTACCGAGGACAAGAGTCATATGTTTTTTTTTAATTTTTTCTTTTAGTTTCATTTTTTGCTAGATTTAATTGGGGCTTTTCCCATTATTTCTAGTCCAGTTTAGAGGCTTATTTTAGACATAGTTAGATTTAGCTTAGTATTGAGTTAATATTTTCAATGTATTAAACTCATCAGTTTTCATATATATCAGTTTTAGCATATGGGTATTCCCCCATCTTTACATTATAAATTATGATTTAGCTTCCGCATAAGTTTATTATCATTAGTGTGCTCATTATCATGCTATCAGGTTAGCTTAGGATCACTTGTGGTTCTAAGTTCCATGTACACGTCTCGGGGATAACTCGGGCCGTGACAAAAAACCTTTGAAGGAACTCCTCAGATGAATGTTTAGCTGAGGATGAAGGATTACCATACTTATGTACATAGGAAATCCACGAAAACATCAAGAAGAATCCATGGACATCCATTCTCCAAGTTGTTCTTGAGCTTGAACTCCAATGGAGGTTTCTACAGAGAGTTTGTTTTGAGAGGCAAGGGTGAACTTTGTAGAATGTCTTAGAATAAGGGTTTTGATATTTTTAACCAATTTATAATATCTAAAAAAAGATAAATTAATTTCGTAGGGTTTATTTAGGATGTGTTTTGAATTTTCCATTCGCCCCTTAAGTGACCAACGAGTTGCAGACAGAATGTGCAGGTTCAATCGGCGTGCATGGCAACGGATCATCGAGTGAACGATGGTGTCGTGCTTCACATTGTTGTTTGCCATAGATATTTCTTAATGAGGGGATGAACTCACACTTATCTGTGTTGAGTAATGCCCCTAATTGACGGGGCGTCGATGGAGGCATGATTTTGCTGGCTTGTCGTTTGGACACTGCAAAGGTAGTCCTTGGCCAGCCCTTGGGTCCTCCTCAAGGACCCTCTGGTTGGTCCTTGGGGAGTCGTGCCTAAAATTTTGGACGTTAAATACAATCGTACCCATGTTAGGATCCTTTCTTATAAATTTGAGCACCAAACAACTCGTAAAACATACCGAGGCACACTAGAAAACACTAGCACGCCTAAAGACTAACTTTCTACCATCCTGGACATTTGAACTCAAAATAACTTCAAACCTATCATACATATCGTAAAACATTTAATTAAAAAATTATTAACCTTTTTATGAACATGTGTATCTCTAGACACCTAAATTTATTTCGAGTCTCCTTACAATATTATTATAGGAAAACTCACACAAACATAAGAACATAATCCCAATGTCCTCCAAAGTCAATCACACATTCTCTCAACATTTCCTCTAACACTAGAATAGTCCTCTCTTATTGTTCGTCCGTGTGTGGATGGAAGACTGTACTAATAGTAAATTCTATGCCCATTTTGTCATGCTATGTCATCTAAAACTTGGATGTGCATTGGTACCACAATATGATATAATAGAAAGGGGATCCTCGTGTAGCCTTACTATCTCTTTCACATAAACCTTAGTCAGTGCATTATAATATATTTTGACAGAAATAATATGGGTTTACTTAGCTAATATGTCAATCACCACCCAAAAAGACTCAAACTATTCAACGAAGTCCATAGCTATCCTTTCCCACTACCATTCTGGAATTGACACTATCTAAAGCAAACTTGCAGACCTTTGATGTCCATACTTTACTTTTTGGCAATTTCAAAATATAGCCAAAAACTCCGCTATATGCTTCTTCATGACTAACCACTAATAAAATCGCTTCAAATCTAAGTACATCTTTGTCACACCTTGATGAATAGAATGTCTAGTACCATGGTATATTGTCATCAATTTATAAATCAAATCATCAACACGAGGAAAATAAAATCCTTACTTTAAAACTAAGCACACCTTCTGCATCAAGAGTGGTCTCTTGTACCTCGCTAATCACACCCTTCATTCAAAGTTCATTCAAATTTTCATCCTTAAACTGTTTGTCCTTGATCTCCTGAATAAACCTGGACCTTACTTTAATACTAATTAACACCCCATCTTTCTGACATGCCTAACTGTATGAACTTAGACTTCAATGTTTGAATTTCCTTAGCCAAAGGTCGCTTCGTTACACTCAACCAAGCTAGACTACCTATGCTCGCATTTTTTTTACTCAAAGTGTCTGTCAACACATTAGACTTACCTGGATGGTATTGAATGGTGAAAACATAATCTTTAAGTAATTTCATCCACCTTTCGTGCCTCAAATTTTGATCATTTTGAGTGAGCACATGCTTCGAACTACAATAATCAGTAAGCACTTCACACTTAACATCATAGAGTTAATGTTACCATATCTTAAAACCAAACACTACCACTGCCAACTTCAAATTATGCGTCATGTTATTACTCTCATGCAGCTTCAACTGACGTGATTAGTAAGATACGCCATTCTTATCTTGCATCAACACAACACCCAAGCCAAAATGGGAAACGTCATAGTAAACAATGAAATCATTACATTTCACCGGTAGTTCTAGAATAGGTATTGTGGTCAAAAGAGTCATGATATTTTGGAAGTTCTCATTGAATTTTTAAGTCCATTCAAGAAATACATCATTTTGGTTAAATTTGTCAAATGTGTTATAATGTAAGCAAAGTTTTTCACAAACCGGTGATAGTAGCTAATGAGCCCCACAAAACTCCTAATTTTAGTCACTAAGCTAGGCCTAACCTAATTCTAAACAACTTGGATATTTTGTGGATCTACCATTACAATTTCATTTCAAACTTCATGCCCCAAAAATTCTAGTGAATTTAAACAAAATTCACACTTAGAAAAATTTGCATACAACCTTTGTTTCAAAAAAAACATCAATAACAATATGAGGCAAATCCGTAATATACACTTCTCTAAATTTTTAAACCATATGAATAAACTCAATAGATGGAGACTCAACCTCAACATCCCTAATATGAGCTAAATAATCCAAAAAAAAAACCCTCCCTACCTGTTTCATAGACTAAATAAAGGATATGATCCTAGCTTGCTTAGGCTTATACACCCTTTCCTACTATAACATTTCCCTTCTCAGCTAGAGTCACAAACTTAGTATTACAATTAAGCACAACATAATAAGTGAAAAACTAAGTCATACCTAAGATTATGTCTTAGTTAGTCATATCAAAAATCACCAAATCAGCTCTACTTTTAAAACCCATAAAAAATATAGGACAAACACTATAGACATGGCTGACTATGAGTGACTCTCTAATAGGGGTAGAAACATGGATGAGGGCATCAAGTATATAAAAAATCATATTTATCTCTGAGTAAAATCCCATGTATACATTAAAATAAGTAGAACCTTGATCGAATAACACATTAGAAATCCGGCTAAAGATAAAAATAGTACACGTGATTACTGAATTAGATGCCTATGCGTCATTCTTGTCCGGAAAAGGCATTACACTAGGCGTAACACTTAGTCATATCATATGGATGGGCAATTTCTATTTATGGCTGCACAATATCTCTGACAGTATTAATATTACCACTACCCTCGTGGTCTCACTGATTTCCTCCTCGACAAACTTATGGATGCCCTCGACCGTAATTACCATTTCCCATATGTTCTACTACTCTAGGTTTCTGCTACACGAAATCCAACATGTGCAGGCAGGGAGAATATCTCCTTATATGCCCAGGCTCTCCACATTAGTAACAAGTAGTATCAAAAGATGGCTTGCTTCCTACCAAAGGTGTGGCTCTGTGGCAATCCTGAATCAAATTCCGTGGTCGAGTTCAAAAGTAATTAACTTTAGAACAAGGCATAGCGGACTCAATTATTAAGGATGCAGTGTCGGTCAACCTAAGCCTCTGGGGTAAGAACCCTGAAATTCACTTGAGTTTTTGTCTTTCTTAGCAAATGTCTTAGGCTAATTGTCTTGCCTCACCCCTTCACTTTCTTCACAAAATTTATTACCTCATAGAAGCTTTTTGTAAGACCTCAAAGATGAAATAAGTTAAATAGGGCCTAAAATGTTGGTATTTCTGTTATAAGGTCCTAAATATGTCTAATATATGGTATAGAGGTAGTAGCTAAAATATTAGAGGTGTTGGAAGTCAAACGTCAAGGGATGACAAAGATGTTTGACGGCTAAGTCACCTAAATGTCTAAAATGTGGTTCTATTTGTTTATGTGTGTTTCATGGTGTATTAAGGTTATAATTGAGTTAATATAGAATTCATATGAAGTGGTTAAAGTTTCGTGAAGTTTGGAGTTCAAACGACCAAGAACATCCAAGGCGTTCGAAAAATATGCTTTGAGTCGACCTTGTATGTTTAGGCGAATTTCGTTGAGTTTAACATGTTTATTTTTGATGAAATTCATGTGAGACCACCAAAGGATCCTTGAGGAAGGACCCAAAATCAGTGTGCAGGCTATCTCAGGCATACCCTAGTGACGGAGCAGCCAAGGGCCAGTCGTGGCTGTGACGCCCCGTCAGAGGGTCCCGTAATAAGGGAATTATCCAAGGGTGAAGAGAGGAATCTTGTATAGTCACTTTTCCCACTGACGGAGGCCTGTGCTGTCCTGTTGAGGTGGTGACCCCCAGTCAAGGGCAGGCGTCGCGCGATCTATTCTCCTGCGCAGGTCTGCTACCTAGTCAAGGGGTGAATTGTAAATTCACCCCACTTATAAATTAATTCATGGACGGTTATTTAAGGGTTATTTTGGTATTTTAATTAAGTATATAAGGGGCATTCACATGGAAGACTTCATTCTTTTAAATCATAAACCCAAAACACTTCGAAAATATCCCAAAACCTTCCTTGAAGACCAATGAATAGGCAGCTTGGTGAGGGGTTTTTGTGTATAAATTCTCCATCAAAGTGAAGTATTAGCATCCTTGAGGTAACCCTTTTGATTTTTGAAACTCATTTCATCAAGGATCCCAATTCTCAACATGTTTTTCAAAGTTTTCTAAAGTAAATTTTCCAATATCATAATCTACCATGGGTTCTCAAATAAATGATTTTCAAACATTGAATTATGATATAATTGATATTTTATTGATGATTTTAATCTAAATTACCTATCAACCCATGAATTTGGATGAACCCGAATTTTTGAATATAATGTGGGCTACTTGATATTAAAAATATTGATGAATTGTTATGTAGTTTCTTATGGGCTTTCTAATGATAAAAGAATTGTATTCAATTATTATCTGATTGATCCTATATTGTTAAACCTCAATTGAATTGATAGATATTTCATTGGATTTTATGATATTGCTTGAATTGTTTGTTATGGCCTTGGGTATGGGCCTTGTGATGAAAGTTGTTGTTCTTTTAATAAATTTAAGTCTCAATTTGGATCAATACCGATGAATTTAATAGTGCTCTTAATAGAAAAAACATGGATGTACAACTACAAGGAGATCATATTAAGTTGCATAGACAATATGTGAACTCCTGGAATCTCATTTTGATTATCCATGTATCAAATTGATTTCTCCAATGATGATCATTGCACACTAGCGAAAGTGTGTAGTCTTGTTTGGTTTTTGTATCGATGCGTTGTGTGATGAACTTAGTTAGAACCATGCATGACTAAACATAGAATTTTCCCCGTTAATCTGATTTATTTACTAAGGTGTACTCTTGAAATGATCTTTGCCAATGTTACCAAGTGTGAGCTAATATGACATATACATCTTTATATTCCTACCATGCAGCGTCTTTGTATGGAACCAAAAATGAAGTAGGTCCAAATAGAGACTAACATGTAGTTCCAAGAACTTATGAGGTCCTAAAATTATCAGTGATGATGTTTAGAGACAACATATTGAGTTTGAAAGAGCTTGGTGGTTAAGCGTCCAAAAACATCCGTTGACATTTAAAAGTAACCTTTAGACGTGTTGGCTGGCCTTAGTATGTTTCACAAAGTTTTATGAAATTTTTGGAGATAAAATTTATAGGGAGGGTTCATAACATCTAGATGGAATTATATGTGGATGAAACATCCAGGCACGACTCCACAAGGGCCCTACAAAAGTCCCTCAAGAAGGACCCCAACAATGGCCTAGACACTGCATGGGCAGTGTCAATCGACGAGCAATCGATGCCTCATGGGTTGGAAGACGCCCCGTCGATGGGAAGAGTTCATTGAGATATAGTATCCTGAGAAAACGGCACCATGGATAAGTCTCTGACCAAGACGACGGACCTGCAGGACAGACCGTTGTCCCACCAACGGTTTGTCGATGGCCAACCATCGATGCAACCTGAAATTGTACAAATAAATGCATGGGCATTATTTGAAGTAGTTTTAGGTATTATATGACTATATAAAAAATAAGAAGACCACTTAGAATCTAGACTCCAAATCAAAAGCCCTCTCTCATATTAGAACTCTCAAGAACACCAATAGAGAAGAAGAAGAATTGGTAGCAGTAAGGTAGGACAATTTCTCCAAGGATTAAAGCCTATTTTAATGATATAATATAAGGTATGTGAATATTATTTATTCATGGATTCTTCCATCCATGAAGCGCACCTAGTTTCCATTAATTGTGAATCCAAAGAACCCAAATCTAGATAGGGTTGTGGTTGCATTGAGGGTAAGACTTGATTGTAATCCCAATATAGTGGGTAGCGTTCAATGAAATTTATATGTTGATTATATACTATTTCTATAGATTTTTCATGGTGAATTATGATAATTGAGTTTGAGAGTGATCATAGTGATCTTAGGCCATTAGAGACTTGATGAATGTTTTGTGTTGATTCTTCTTCACTTGATTACATTCTATATTAATTTACCGTGATTGAATCATCTAGGCATGAAATTGTACTGGGTTTGATGAATTGGGATTGTTCTTGATTGAAGTGAACCTTAAAGTATGAACAATGGCTGTATTCACCCAGTATTGAAGAATGTGAGAAGAAAGCAAATGCTAAAAGGCTCTATAATCTACCTATGAATGAAGATAGAATGAATTGATGAAAATGAACCTTAGGATGGTTGTGTTGTCTGTATATTTAGGTTGATTGGTTTAAAGTGATAGAATTCACTTGAACATGGCGAGATTGTTTAGGATATTCCTCCATGAGAGAAGGTTGAGAAAGGCTTGAAAAGTAAACCATGGAGTATATGCTTGACTCCAAGTGGATATGCAAAGTGAGACGAATAGTCCAGCAAATGTCCAGACTCCAAGTAGAAAAGAGAGCCACACCTAGTAGGTGTGACTACTATTCCAATAGGTATCATGAGGCGGGAGTCCTTCACATAGTAGAGTCAAGGTATCTTAGTAGAGATATCCATATCCAATGAACTTAGACATGCTTGAGAAGCATCTCTTAATGTTCATAGGCATGAATGAATTTAGACATGCCAAAGGGGTATCTCATAATGTTCATAATGTGTGAATGATCTTAGACATGCCTAAGGGATATCTCGTAGTGTTCATGATTATTAAAAGATCAAGACATACTTTAATAGGTATATTGTAGGATACATATGATTAAGTAACTTATACATGCTTAAATAAGTATCTCATAGTGTTCAAAATATGAAGATAAAAGGTAGGATCCAAAGTAATAAGTAGTACAAAAGAATAAAAAATTAGTACCTTACACGAATGGTGTTATGGGGAATCATAAGTGCATTGCACAAGGTATAACCTAGGGTAATTAAATAAGAAGAGATTGAATATGGGATTGGACTAGAGTTTCCTTTCCTAGTAAAGTAGATTAATGATGAAGGTATCATCATAAATGAAATTAAGACATGGTAAAGCTATGGAGGGTGAACATGTTAAATATGACTTCAAGATAGGCTTAGTATATGGAGTATTATGGGCTGCCTCATATATATTACACAAGCATATTTTCATGGAATCATAGAAGTGTATTAATATTTAGTATGAAGTAAGGCTATTAGAGGCTTAATGAAAAAAGATAGGGTGACTTCAAGATATGCTAGTGCGTGAGGTAGTATGGGATGCTTCACATGCATTGCACAAGTATTTTTTGAGTTGACTTAGGGGAATAGTGCTCATACTTAGCTTTGGTAGTAGTATGGGATGCAACGTTAGCCTTGCACTAGTATACTTAGAATTATCTTGTGATATAGTTCACTTGAGTAAGAAGGACCAGTAACTAGTATGTATTAATCTCTTATATTTATGTCTCTTATTGACTAACCCTTTAAGATATCTTATATTGGTATGATAGTTTCCATACTTAGTACATATCGTACTAACGCATATTGCCTACATTTTGTCCATGTATGGTTTTGATGATATTGATTTGGTTCCAAGGGTAGAGTTTCAAGTGTAAGAAGTAAAGAAGATTGGTGAGTCCTCATAGCATCCGAGCACATAACTACAATGTTGTCCTTTATTTCTTTTTTTTATGTTTTTTGACTTTTATGGGTTGTGACCCAAGACTATTGTACTAGTGATGTCATAGATGGTTTACGAGACATATGTTAGACATTTTATGAAATGGCTTCCGCATTATGTTTTTTGAAAGAAAATTTTTAATTTCTTACATTTTTTTATATATATGCATTTAATGATTTTCAAGGGATTGTACAAGACATCCGAGAGGTCAAGTACGCCGCGTTGCGATTCGAGTATACCATATCTTCCAAGTTATACTCTCGGGTCGTGACAAACTTGGTATCAAAGTATAAGGATATGAAAATGGTCTTAAGATCTCTCAAAACCATCTCTAGTAGAGTCCTATTCATAGGTGTTAGTCGCAACACATCTATAAGTAGGAGGCTATATGCTGATTACTTCTGCATTCTACAAGTGGTGCTACAGTGTTTGGTTTAAGTAAGCCCTTTTTATGATGTTTGCCTATGATTTTGTAGGTTATGGCTTACACTAGGATAATGCTAGAACAGAAAGAGATGGGAGTGGGGAGATAGAGCATGTGCCTCCCCAAGTGCAAGTGCATGTACCTCCCCAACTATAAAAGCAATTTCCTCATCAAGTTTCTAATGACCCTCCAATAGGGAATTCTATGTTTGATGAATTTAGGACTTCTATTCTTTGTTGTCTTAAGCCTTAACGACCCAAGATAATAGAAAAGAGGTGGATTCAACTAATCCTATAGGAGGAATGGGTGCTACTAGAGTAAGGTAGTTATTAAGGATGAATCCACCGGAGGTCTATGGATCCAAAGTTGGTGAAGATCTGAATGGGTTTCTTTGTGAGGTGTATAAGGTGCTTGAAATAATGGGAGTGTCTTCTGTTGAAAAGGTGGAGTTTGCTGCCTATCAATTGAATGATTTCACCCAAATTTTGTATTAACAATAGAAAGACAGTAGGCCAATAGGGGCAAGTTGGATAGAATGAGAGACTCTAAAGTTGAATTTCCTTGATAGGTTCTTACTAGGGAATTGAGGGATACTAAGTTGGAGGAGTTCATAAACCTCAAGCAAGGGAATTTGAGTGTTAATGAGTATGACTTGAAGTTCAATCTTTTGTCTAAGCGTGATGTAAGCTTGGTAGCAAACCCTAGGGATTTGATAAGTAGGTTCATGACAGAAGTGTCTGACCAAGTATAAGAGGAGTGTCATACAGCGATGCTTGTGTATGACATGGATTTTTCAAGACTTATGGTATTTGCTAAAAAAATTGAAAGAGTCAAAACTAAGGAAGGAGAGGGATAGAGAAAAGAAGAGGCTTAGTTTGGAATGTGATAAGTCTTTCCATGCTAAGTCCGAAGAACAAGATAGGACTAAAACTAAACCAAGATATTCCGGTCAAGATTCTTCCAACACCTCTAAGGTTGATAAGGAGAAGGGTAGTGGATCTTCCAAATTTAATTTCCCCAAGTGTGGAAGGATAAACTATGGTAAGTGCCTAGCCAGCACGGATGGATGTTTTGGGTGTGGGAAGGATGGACACAAGGTGAGGTATTGTCTAGATCTTAACAAAAAAGGGATAGAAGGCAAGCAATTTGCTTTAAATAGTGATGAAGGTGTTGCTAAAGATAATGTTAGGTTCTTTGATATCAAATCCAAGGGTGATCAAGAGTGATCTCCTTATGTCCCTTCTGATATGTGTTTCTTTATTTCCTTATGAAAAACATTCAGAATTTCCTATGATTATGAATTGTCTTGTTAATTTGATGTTCCCTTATGATAAGGAATTGATGTTAGTACGACATGTGTGGCTTGTTCCCAATTGGGAGATAAGGAGCCCGTTTCATAAGTCTTTATGTAATTCTATGTAGTTATGCTTAGCTTGGAGTTGAATTATTTTGCTTCAATTGGGTATGTGCATTTAGGTAGTATGCATGTACAATGTGCTGCTAGCATTGAATAAGTCCTTTAAAGAGGTGTTTAAGAAGATGTCACCCGAGGACGAATGTTTCCCAAGTGGGGGATATTGCAAGGACCAAAAAATGAATTTCGTTTTTAATAGAGCCTAAAGTAGTGTCATGAACTTATGAGGCTCTAAAACGATAAATGATGGTGTTTAGAGGCAATATATAGAGTTTGAGAGAGTTCGGTGGTTAAATGTCCAAGAACGTCTGCTGACGTTTCAAATTTAACCTTATGACATGTTGGTGTGCCTGTAGCGCCCCTTCCCAAAAGATACTTTAAATTGACAAGAAACCTAATTTAAAAGTTGCGACATGCAAAAGAGATTAGCGAAGGAATACTGATTTTTTTTTCTAGTTGAGGGATTAGGTTCAGAACGAATAATTTAATTAAGGATGTGCATCTTGCCCGCTTTAAATATTTATTTCATATAAAAAATTATATGGAATGAAATTTTTTCTAGCAAAGAAAAAGCCTCAAATTTGTTAAGCAAGAGCTATAAGCTTTCATGCATATATTATCCTCACATTTTAGGACGAAGTAAAAATAGTATTACCCACTTTTATATAACAAAATCAGCATGATCATGCCTCACAAAACTTACAAAACATATAATAAATTATTATATTACAAGACTTGCATTTGCACACCCCAAAAATATAAAAAAAGTATGACCATACTTATACTACAACTCATGGTGACATGACCATATCATCCCTCAAAATCTAACGTAATTATACAACACATAGATCGTGCACAAGTCCCAAGGTTTATACAAAATTTATATTTGCCTATATGCAAGTGTGATCTTTCTTTAAGGGTTTCCAAATCTCCATCTTCAGTGACCAACTTCAACCGTCTTTTTAAACATTCCCTAAACAACTAACGCTAAGCATAAAGCTTAGTATTTAAAAGCTATAGATCTGGCGTCCTTAGATTCATCTAGTCATCTTTCTCAAGTCAAGGGCAGCATAATTGAAATATAATCATTATATCAAGTAAATTATATAGAAAGCGTATCAAGTTTGATAATTAGAGATATTAATGTCAATAACGTTCATAGAACAATTTTCCAAGAGGTCGAATAACAAGACTTGCCCAATATATACATCATGTGTTCACACCAAACACGAGCAGAAACAAGAAGGGTCCACACCCTGTATCATGAAGGGTCAAAGCCCAATAATCAAGAGAACCAAGAACCATGTTAAAAATGGCTTTTTAGTTCGTAATTAAAATGGAAAACTCCAATATTTAAGACGAACTAAAAATCTAGAGTCAAGAAGGAAAATGATCCGAATCTAGAGGCATGCCAATAGTGATGAAGTCACAACCACAAGAAGGACAGAGTTCTAACAGTAATGCCAAGTGATTAAACAATCCGTACAAGTGGGCGAGTTACACAAGAGTCTTTAACGTCTTAAACGACAACAACACAACAATGCAAAGTGACAAGAGGTAATCAATGTACCAAACTTTTAGATATACCAGTAGGTAAAAATAGTACAATTACAAGTTTATACACAAACCTCAACGCTTTAGCAAGGAAAAAATCCAACACGGCTTCAAGAGTTAAGACCGTAGACCAATTAGTTTATGAAGGTCCCTCAACTTGTATAAACAGGACTTACAAATATAATTAAATAGCTTATTTAGTTACTAGTATCTCAATAATATCTAAGTAAAATAGGATAATCATCACAAGTAAGCCTAGCATGTACCAATACGACTAAGCTCCCAAAACAGTGATTCTGTCCAACAAAAGTACTTCATGTCGCAACTTAGTTTTGAAAACGGAAAAGGAAAAGCTGGACTTTATACCCTTCATAAAAGATGTAGGTACATCTATTAATATTTCAAATAATCAAGAATCAACTCAAAATAACTTTTGCACAAAAATATATAATCAAAACACTACCAGTTGTACAGACATGATTTCTAATTCCAGTAGTTGGACAGAACTTGTCCTATGTTGCGACCCATATTTTATATCCATAACAAACAAATTAGAGTTTTAATTAAGCATGAGAGTTGTATAACTACGAATTACTTTCCAAATCATATTTATTCACTGTAAACAAAGTTCTACAAGACAAGATATGCTTAAAATAAAAAATACTACTCACCTAAGAAACAAATTTTTTTCATCACTTACCAAAAGAAGTTTGTGTGTTCAATTCCAGCCTAATGGAGCTAGATTATCTCTTGATTTTGAAGAACAACTCTTAAGATAATGTTCTAAGGTTCCAACACTTCATGTTATACGAAATTCACACGAGGAGTTGTGAAATATAGAGCTACACAAATGAAACTCATCACATGGGCAGATGTCACCAAAAGGTGCTGCCCAAAAATTTGTGTACTGCCCAAAATGGATACATATACACCTATATGTATATACTTGATGCCAATAATTCCAATTTACTTGTAATTTTAATTAGTCAATTTATACAAAAATGCCCCCATACAATACCATATATTACGATAGCACTTATGTTAGGCACGTTTATAATTATCACAAAATTTCAAGTTCCCAAAATGAGTATAAAACACCTTATAGTAATTATGCAATGATTTATCGACATGTGAATAATGGTCTAGTATATTAGGGGTGCTACAACTCTCTCCCCCTTAAAGAAATTTTGTCTCAAATTTACCTTAGGCTAGTCCTGAAACAAGTTTGGATATTGTCTCCTCATGTCTTCTTCTCTGTCCCAGATAGCTTCTTTTCCAAAATGGTTCATTTAAAGTACCTTTACTAAGGGGATTCTCTTGTTTCTAAGATGCTTTATTTCCCAAACATGAATTAGGATAGGTTCTTCATGATACGTAAAGTCAGGATTGACCTAAATTGATTCAATTATAAGAATATGAGATAGAATAGAACAGTATCTTCGGAGCATAGAAACATGGAAGAGATTGTGGATCTTGTCTAACTCCGGTGGTAAAGCCCATTTATATGAAACTGGGCCAACCCTTTCATGTATCTCTTAAGGTCCCATAAATCGGAGAAAGTTTTCTTTTTCGCCAACTGTCATAATTTTTTTCCATGGAGACACCTTTCAGAACACTTTATCTCCATCTTGATATTTAATGTCACGCCTTTTTAGTTCAGCATACGAATTGTGTATATACGAAGAAATCTTTAAACGATCCTCAATATTTTCACCTTGTCCGATTTGCTACACCATTTCAGGACCAATAAGCTTTCTTTCACTAATTTCTCTCCAACAAAGAGGGGTCTGACATTTTATTCCATTTAACGCTTCATAGGGAGGCATTCCAATACATGATTGCTAGCAAAGCCAAGTGTTTTTCCCAAATACCTTCAAACTCCATAATGCAAGATCAAAGCATATCCTCTAAAATTTGTATCACTCTTTTCGACTGGCCGTCCGTCTGAGGATTGAACGAAGTGCTAAATATCAACTTAGTACCCAAAGCTTCCTGCAAGCTTCCCGAAAATCTAGATGAAAACCTTGGGTCTCGGTACCTCCAATAGACACAGGGATCCCATGTAGTCTTACAATCTCATTAATGTACAACTCGGATAGACGCTCAAGTGAGTAATTTTTTCTAATTTCAAAGAAGTGAGCACTCTTTGTAACCTATCAATAATCACCCATATTGTATCATGATTACTCTGAGTGCGAGGAAGTCCAGAAACAAAGTCCATAGGTATTCTCTCCCATTTCCATTCCGGCATCAACAAGGGCTGTACTAAACCAACCGGGACTTGATGTTCTGCCTTTACATGTTGACAATACCAACATTCGGAAAAGAACTCTGCAATGTCTCTCTTCATACCATTCCACCAATTATTTTCTTTGATTGTCTGGTACATCTTTGTTACTCTAGGATGCATTGCATATTCAATATTTTTCTCTTGATGTTGCCATCATTAGGGACCATAACCTGTTTTGATAAAGTAAGACACCATCCTTTGTTACTGTAAAATCAATATTATCCCTATTATGGACCTTTCTAGTCAATTTTACAAGTTTCTCATCTAAATTTTGTGTTTCCTTCTCTTGTTCAAGTAATATTGGCTTTAATTTCAAATTAGCAATAACTTACCCATTTAAATTTGGTGTAAAACAAACATTCATGACTCTTAACTCAAGGATCAATGTCAAAGGACTTAAAGAAATGCTTGCAAAAGATTTTTGACTTAAGGAATCGGCAACCATATAGGTTTACCTAGATGATAATCAATCGTCCAGTCATAATCCTTGATGAGTTCAAGCCATCAACTCTGTCTTAAGTTCAGCTCATTTTGAGTACCCAAGTACTTTAAGATCTTGTGATCAATGAATATATGATATTTCTCTCCATACAAATAATGTCGCCAAATTTTTAAAGCAAACACTATAGCAGCAAGTTCAAGATCATGAGTAGGATGATTCAATTTGTGCGGTTTTAATTTCCGAGAGGCATAAGATATTACCTTCCTTTCTTGCATCAAAACGCATCCTAGACCATTGTGAGAAACATTTCTGTATACTACATATTCTTTCCCTTCAATTGGTAGAGTAAGTATAGGCGCTTGAGGCAACACGGATTTGAGTGTTTCAAAGCTCTGTTGACTAGGATACAACTTCACTACCTTGATACAACATGTCCCTCGAAAAGACACCTCATCAAGACGAGACTCACACTTAGAAAGTTTAGCATAAAGTTCTTTCTCCTTCGAAATATGCAAAATAATCCAGAGGTGTTTATTATGGTCTTCAATACTTGTGGAATATATTAAGATGTCATCTATAAAAACAACCACAAACTAATCAAGATGAGGCTTGAATACTTCATTCATTAGATCCATAAATACCAAAGGAGTATTTCTTAATCCGAATGGTTCCACTAAAATTTCATAATGACCATACCGTTTTCTAAAAGTAGTTTTAGGAACATCATTCTTTCTAACACGCAGTTGGTGGTATCCAGACCTTAAATCGATCTTTGAGAATACTTTAGCACCCTTTAGTTGGTCTAACAAATAATCAATCCTTGGTAATGGATATATATTCTTTATGGTTATTTTGTTCAATTGTCTATAGTCAATACAACTCCTAAGAGTTACCTCTTTCTTCTTTGCAAATAAAACAGGGTCTCCCCAAGGAGAAACACTAGGTCTAATAAAACCTTTCTCAAGAAGTTCTTGCAATTGAGATTTCAATTCACTTAATTCTGCTAGAGCCACTCTATAAGGAGTGATGGAAATAGGGTTAGATCCAGGAATAAGATTGATTGGAAATTCAACCTCTCTTTCTAGGGGCAATCCAGGAAGGCTCCTCTGGAAAGATTTCTGGAAAATCATATACAACAGCTATGTCCTTGATAAAAGGACTCTCCAACTGTGTATCAACCTTGTCACATCAACTTTCTTGCCAAGGGCGCAAAGATAATACTTGATGTAAAAGATCTTTCACATGGTATGATGATATGTGAACATATAAGATCTTGTAAAGTGACAAGTTTTGACCTACACTCTACGAGTACATGATATTAATAAAGCCAATCCATACCAATAATAACATCCAAATCCTTGAAGGGCATCACAATAAAATCAGCAGGGAAGACTAGATTTTGAATCATGAAGGGAAAATCATGATAAATTTGATTAAACATAACTTGATAACGCAATGGACTTTCACCAGCACATCATCATTAAATCTCATGGATTTCACATTTTCAGGCAGGACAAGTGATGAACAAATATAGGAATATATATAAGCAGGATTAAATAATATAAACACACACAAGACAAATAAGTGAAATTTACTGACAACCACGTATTGTCCATCTTGATCATCCCTCTGACTCATAGCATAAGCGCGTGAAGTACCCGTTTGTCCACTAGCTTGATTAGCTACACTTGCACTTGTTTCTTGGGTGTTTCTAGGCCTTGCACCTTTATTAGTTTGAGAAGTATTAACAAAAGGCTTATGAACCGAACCTTCAGTTTTCGAGGAGGATTATTATTAGGATTAGTACAGTCCTTCACTTTATGGTAAAATAGCCCACAATTAAAACATGAATTAGAGGCTCTCCTGCAGTGCCAATATGATTCTTTGCACAATGTGGAAAAGTGGGAACGCGATACTTGCCTTGGCCATAATTTGGAGTGCTAGGTGTAGAAAAATCTGATATGTTTTGCTTCTGTTGAGCTGGCCTATTATCACTACTATCCTTTAAAGTATCAAACCTTCCCTTTTTTGATGGACCTCCAAAATCCTGTCTAGGCTTTTGGAATCTGTTTTCATTGCTAAAAGCTTCTTCTTTATCAAGTCATACCCAAGTAAAAGCAGCAGACACTAACTTATAAAAGTTCTCATGTTGCAGGGTCGCCACTTTATTCCTAATGGAATCATTTAAGCCATCTTCAAATTTCTTGCACTTATCTTTTTCCATTTAAATAATACCCAAAAAATAATGACAAAGCCTTAGAAACATTTGTTCATATTCAACAATTGCCTTATTTAAAAAAAACTTTTTTTCTTGGCATCACAATAAGCCTGTTGTACATACTTCATGCAAAATACCTTAAGAAAATCATCCCAAGTAAGAATAGGAGGTTTTACCTTGGCATTCGAAAAACTTACCCACCAATCATAAGCATCCATTTGTAATACTAAAATAACATACTTAAATTTGGCAACATCTGAACACTCCAACTGCTCAAACACCCTCTCCATGCGATCTAACCATTGTTCAGCATCAGTATGATCAAATGTGCCTTCAAACTCCACTACACACATTTTACTCATTTTCTCAAAGTTAATCCCATTGGGATTATGCATCGATTCAGCCATGTGGTGGAAGAATTCAACTATTTTTTGAAAAGGAGGATTTGTGGCCTGAGTAACATGACTCATATGAGTATGTGAACTAGATCTTACACGTTAATGGTTTCCCACTTCAGTACTCTAGTGTGGGTAAGATGCTCATTCGAGATTTGCTCTTCGACCCCTTCCAATGCATGAGGTTGAGAAACAGAGGCACCAAAACCTTCATGAGCATCTTCCATAGGTCAGTTAGAATAAGTGTCCATAACTTAATTCTTTCAAAAGGGAAGATCACACTACATTTAGGACCTGTACATGATGTATGTACACTCTACATTCAATAAGGATATGACAAACCATGTAAGTGAACATGAACTTTAACTAGAACCTTTTCAAAAGAAAATAACTATACTCACAACAAAAATACTAGAACGACAAGCCTAGGATTTGATACCAACAGCTATAGCGCCCCTTCCCGAGAGATACTACCACTTGACAATAAACCTAATTTAAAACTTGTGACATTTAAAAGACATTAACGAAGGTATATTGATTTTTTTCTAGTCGAGGGATTAGGTTCATAACGAATAATTAAGTTAAGGATGTGCATCTTGCCCTCTTTAAATATTTGATTGAAGTCAAAAATTTAAATGGCACAAAATTTTAACTAACGACGAAAAAAGCCTCCCAAAATCTGTAAAGTAAGATTGATAAGATTTCATGCATATATTATCTTCATATATAAGGACAAAGTAAAAATAGTATTACCAACTTTCATGTAGCAAAAATCAGCATGATCATGCCTCACCCAACTTACATAAAATATAGTAAACCCAAAAAGATAAAAACTTATGACCATACTTATAGTACAACTCATGGTGATATAACTAAATCAGCCCTAAGAATCTACTCTGATTATACAACTCATAGCTCGTGCACAAGTCCCAAGGTTTATACAAAATGTATATATGTCTATATGCAAGTGTGATGTTTCTTTAAGGTTTTCCAAATCTCCATCTTCAATCACCAACTTCAACCGTACTCTTGAACATTCCCTATGATAGAAACAACTATCGCTAAGCATAAAGCTTAATGGTATACAACTATAGATTCGTCACCCTTAGATTCATAAACTCATCGTTCTCAAGTCATGGGCAGCATAATTGAAATATAATCAGTAAATATAGTAAACAATATACAAAGAGTATCAAGTTGGAGAATTAAAGCTCCAAATGTATATACCATTCATAGCACAATTTTCCAAGCGGTTCAATAACAAGAGTCGCCCATTATATACATCATGTCTTCACACCAAGCACGAGCAGAAACAAGAAGGGTCGGCGCCCTGTATCAACAAGTGTCAAAGACCAATAATCAAGAGAACCAAGAAGCATATTAAAAATGGCATTCTAGTTTGTACTTAAAGTGGACAACTCCCATACTTAAGACGAACTAAAAATCAAGAGTAAAGATGGAAAATGATCCGAATCAAGAGGAATGCCAATAGTGACAAAGTCACAACCACAAGAAGGACAGAGTCCCAACAAGAATGCCAAGTTACCAAAAAATCCGTACAAGTGGGCGAGTTACACAAGGGTTTTTAACGTCTTAAATGACAACAATACAACAATGCAAAGTCACAAGAGGTAATTAACGTACCAATATAAACTTTCACATATTCCACAGGTAAAAATAGTACATGTACAAGTTTGTACGCAAACCTCAACGATTTAGCATGGAAATAGTCCAACACGACTTCAAGAGTTCAGACCGTAGACCAATTAATATATGAAGGTCCTCAACTTGTTAACAAGTATACAAAAACTTAAAATACAATTAAATAACTTATTTAATTCCTAGTATCTAAATAATGTCGAAGTAAAACAGGATAATCATCACAAGTAAGCCTAGCATGTACAAATAACACTAAGCTCCCAAAACAGTGATTCTGTCAAACAAAAATACTTCATGTTCAAACTTAGTTTAAAAAGGAAACGGCAAAACTGGACTTTATAACCTCATAAAAGATGTAGGTACATTTATGAAGCTTGCAAATAATCAAGAATCACCTCAAAATACGTTTTGTACAAAAAGATATAATCAAAACAATAGTAGTTGTACAAACACGATTTCTAATTGCAGCAGATAGAAAGAACTTGTCCTATGTTGCGTCCCATATTTCGATTCCATTATAGCAAAATTAGAGATTTCAATAAACATAAGAGTTGTATGCCTACGAATTATATTTCCAAATCATATTTATTCACAGTAAACAAAGTTCTATAAGACAAGATATTCTTAAAATACAAAATACTACCCACCTAGGAAATAGATTTTTTTCATCACTTACCAAAAGAAGTTTGTGTGTTGAATTCCAGACAAAAGGATCTAGATTAACTCTTATTTTGAAGAACAACTCTTAAGAGAATGGTCTAAGGTTCCTACACTTCGTTTTATACGAAATTCACAAGAGGAGGTGTGAAATATATACCTACACAAATGATCCTCATCACATAGGCAGATGTTAACAAAAGGTGCTGCCCAAAAATTTGTGTGCTGCCAAAAATAGATACATATTCACCTATATGTATATAGTTGATGCAAATAATTCCAATTTACTTCTAATTCCAATTAGTCAATTTACATAAATACCCCCATACAATACCTTATATTACGATAGCACTTATGTTAGACACGTTTGTAATTATTATAAAATTTCAAGTTCCCAAAATGAGTATAAAACACCTTATAGTAATTAAGCAATGATGTATCGACATGTGAATAATGGTCTAGTATATTAGGGGTGTTAGAGTGACTTAGTATGTTTTATAAGGTTTTACGTAGTGTTTGGAGCTAAAATAGATAGGGAGGGTTCCTAACACCTAGATGGACGTATTTGGGGTGGAAAAATTTGGGCACGACTCCCCAAGGGCCCTGCAAAAGTCCCTAAAGAAGGACCCCAAGCATGGCCTAGATATTGCCTAGGCAGTGTCATTCGACGAGGCAATCGACGCCTCGTCGGTTGGTCGATGCCCCATTGATGGAAAGCGTCGATTGAGACTTATTCTTCTTAGAAAAGGAAACCTTGGAGAAGTCTCTTACCAAGATGACATACCTGAAGAATGGATTGTGTCGCATCAACCGTCCATCGATGGACAACCATCGATGCAACCTTCAGTTCTCCCAGTTCTATGTTAAGTGAAGAGGTGAGTTGGGAAGTTCATCCCACGTGTAAATAAATATATGGGTGGTTATTTTAGGTAGTTTTTACGTATTTTATGACAATTTAAACCATAAAAAGACCCCCTTAGTCTCTAGACTCCAAATCAAAACCCCTCTCTCGGATTAGAACTCTCAAGAACACCATTGGAGAAGAAGAATAATTGGGAGCAGCAGCTTAGGATGATTTATCCGAGGATTCAACCTAAGATTAAGTCTCTAATATAATGTATGTGAAGCTTATTCTTTCATGGATTATTCTATCCACGAAGCCCCGTAGTTTCCTTCAATTTTGAATCCAAAGAACCCCAATCTAGAGAGGGTTGTGATTGCATAGTGGGCAAGGCCTTATTGTGATCCCAATATAGTGGGTAGAGTTTAATGATGTTTATATAACGATTATATACTATTTTATGGCTTTTTCATGGTGAAATATGATTATTGAGTTTGAGGGTGATCATAGTGATCTTAGGCCATTAGAGACACGATGAAAGTTTTGTATGTTAAGTTGATAACATTTTATAGTAATTGACCATGATTGAATCATCTAAGCATGAATTGGACTAGGTTTGTTGAATTGGGATTTTTCTTGGTTGAATTGAACCCTAAAGTATGAACTATGACTATATTCACCAAGGATTGAAGAATGTGAGAAGAAAGCTAATGCTAGAACGCTCTATAATCTACCTATGAATGAAGATAGAATGAATTGATGAACAATGAACCTTAGGATTGTTGTGTGGGCCTTATATTTAGGATGATTGATTGAAAGTGGTAGAATTCACTTGAACTAATACAGATTGTCTAGGACATCCCTCCATGAGAGAAGGTTGAGCAAGGCTTGACAAGCAACCCTTGGAGAATATGCTTGACTCCAAATGGATATGCAAAGTGAGATGGATAGTATAGCAAGGTTCCGAACTCCAAGTAGAAAGGAGAGCCAAACCTAGTAGTTGTGATAACTATTTCACTAGGTCTCATGGGGCGGGAGTCCTTCACGTAGTGGAGTCGAGGTATCCTAATAGAGATCTCCATATCCTATGAACTTAAACATGATTAAGAAGCATCTCGTAGTGTTCATTATTAATGAATAAATGTAGACATTCCCAAGGGGTATCTCGTAGTGTTCATAATGTTTGAATGAACTTAGACATGCCTAAGGGGTATCGCGTAGTATTCTTGATTATTAAGGGATTAAGCCATACTTTAGAAGGTATCTTGTAGTATCCATATGATTAAGAATATTAGACATGCTTAAAGAAGTATATTTTAGTGTTCAAAAGATGAATATAGGGGATAGGCTCCAAAGTATGAGTAATAGAAAAGGATCAAAAAGTAGTTTCTTGCATGAATGGTGTTATAAGGAATCATAAGTGCATTGCACAATGTATAACCTAGAGTCATTAAATAATAAGAGATTTAATATAGGAATGGACTAGAGTTTCCTTTCTTGGTAAAGTAGATTAATGATTAAAGGATCTTAATAAATGAAGTAAAGATATAGTAAAGATAGGGAGGGTGAACATGTTAAGGATGACTTCAAGAGGCTTAGTATATAGAGTAGTATGGGCTGCCTCATATGCATTGCACAAGAATGTTTTGAGGAAATCATAAGATTGTAGTACTCTTTAGTATAAAGTAAGGCTATTAGAGACTTAATGAAACAAGATAGGGTGACTTCAAGATATGCTAGTGTGTGAGGTTGTATGGGATGTTTCACATTCATTGCACAAGTATGTTTTGAGTTGGCTTAGGGGCAGAGTACTCATATGACATGATGAACTCAGGTCTTAATTATGAAAGTGGATTATCATCAAGAATGATCAAAGAGATGTACTTAGATTTGGTAGTAGTATTGAATACTACCTTAGCCTTGCACTAGTATACTTGGAGGTAACTTGTGAAATAGTTTACTTAAGTAAGTAGGAAAAGTAAGTAAGTATTTACTCTTATTGTTTTAATATGCTTTAGTATGCTTATGTTATATATATAATGCTTATGTCTTTATCTCTTATGACTATGTCTCTTATTGACTAACCCTTTGAGATATCTTATGTTTGATGTGGTAGTTTCCATACTTTTAGTATATATCGTACTAACACATATTTCCTACATGTTGTCCATTTAGGGTTTTAAGTATATTGATTGGCTTTCAATGGTAGAATTTCAACGCTAAGAAGGAAAGAATATTGGTGAGTTCTCATAGCGTCCAAAGAAACCTTGTGAAAAACTAGGCCTTTATTCAACCACCACCTATAAGTCTAATTAACTGCATATTCTTGATATCGCTCCCTCTGGACACGACCCCAACCTTTGGTTGAGTTATTATAATATCGACAATCACAGACACTCAAATTGTAGGTGAGTGTCGTTGGTCACGATAACAATCACTTAGTTTCACCTTGAAGATGAAAAGTCACAAACTCAACTCTATGTTGATGGACAACTCTCCACTTATAAAGTCTCTAATAATAATCTAAAATAAACTCATAAGCATCCCTACTCTAAGTACAATGTAATACATGTGGTTTCAATTTGAATTACTTAGTCAATATCTCATGCTCATTACCATTCATTACAATACCCAACAAAGTACGGAAGAAATCATCATTTCCTATAGCTCCACCGACCTTGGGAACAAAAATGATAGCAACAGGGAAGATTGGCGGGAGCTTGAGTTGGTTGAACAAAGGAAAGCACTTCAGGACCAACCAATCCTTTCAACAACGGCATATACTACTAGAAATTAGGCCTGTGACAACAGATTTTTTAGCAACACTTAAGTCACCGTTACTATAGAGGGTCTATTGCAACGATTTGAGTCATTGCAAAAAGGATCGGATATTATTGATATGATTAGGTAATAAATTTGTTGCCATTGTATGAAAACCGTTGCAATAGACCCTCTATATTGCAACAGTTACTATTATCGTTTCCATAAAGTAATCTATGACAACATTTACTGTGAATATTACTCTATCGGAACAATAACATATTAAATCCTTCCATAATTTCCCTCTATTATTTTTGCTGACCCCGCCAAAACTTTTCATTTTATTGTATTATTAATTAACTTTTTAAATTAAAATTATTTTTCTCTTTATCGATAGAAAGAGCCAAACATTTGCTCATTTCCTTTCTCTTCCATAAGAAGAACACAGGCATATTCATTTACACCCCTATTCTCTTTAACCTAATCTTTTATTCATTTGTGGAGCTTCGCAGAAGAAGAACGATGGAACATAGAATTTGTGGACCTTAGCAGAAGCGGAACGATTGAAAATGGTAAGTTCTTCGTGTCTGTGATTTTAGGGCAAACATAAACAATTTTTTTCGAATCTGAACTCGTTTCTCTATTCAAACCTCCTATGAAATCTAATGAAATGGAGGGTTGTATATTTTCTTGTAAAATCTAATAAGGTAGAGGTTTTCTTCTTCAACTGTTGGAGGTTCTCTTCTTCAATCTTTTGGGTTGCAGCTAAAGAAACTACAAGTTTGAACTTTTGAGGTTTTCTTCTTGAATCCCTTCTTTTGTCTTTAATATGTGAGTGTGGTTAGTGTATGTGATGTATTTCTCTATTTGGGGGTTCATTTTCATTAAGTTGTAGCTATTTTGGGTTTAATGTTTTGTTGGATTTATGGTGAAATTGACTGCTCTAGACCTATTTAACTTGAAATTGATGTTGTATTTCTTGTCCTTGAGTTATTCAATCGGTCTTGAATACCCTTGTATTGATGACGTCTTCATTGATTTCACCTCTCGCCTAGATTATTGTTGATAATTTAAGTTAGAGCATACGAAAACAAAATATAAATTAATATGAAAATGGAATAATCTAAAATTTTTAACAAGTTGGTACTAAATGTGTTACTGGTTCCAAATGTGCAAGGATTTGAATATTATGGTAGGTTCTTATTGTATGTAATTTCAAGTTGAACTTTGGTCCTCCAATTTATTGGACTTCAAGTTGTAATTTAGGAAAACTGCAACTATTTCTGTTGTGTTTTAATCTCATTTGAATAATGAACCAGTGATTTAACAAGACTTATTGGTAAAAGTTCTCAAAAATGACTTCTTTGTGTGTATATTTCTTTTCTCTATTTACATATGTTGTTTCATGTGTATTTGATTCAATTATCAGAATTGAAAAATTATAGAGATAAACACTGGGTTTGGCTACTATTCTCTCTAGAAATTATTGTGAAATTGAAGGAACTGGAGGGCTGAAGGTTTGGTTGTGAAATCTTGATATTTGTTTCTTCAACAACTGAAGGTTCTGAATAGGCATCTTTGAGGTTATAGCTGAAGAAACTTCAAGTTTGAGTTGTTCAGATTTTCTTCTTGAATCTATTCTTTCTACTTTAATCATTGAGGTGTAGTTATTGTATTTGATGTATTTCTCTATTTGTGGGTTCTTTTTCATTAAGTTTTATCTACTGTGGGTTTAAAGTTTTGTTGGATGTAATGGTGAAATTGATTACTGTAGACATATATCTCTTGATATTGACTTTGGATTTGTTATTCTATTAGTCATTCAATCGGTTTTGATAACCCTTGCATTGATGATGTCTTCTTTGATTTCACCTCTCGCTGGAGTAGCTATTTGAGAAATTTCAGTTTCATTAATGTTAAAGAGTAACATAGAGCAACAGGAAACAAGATATACATTATCATGAAAATAAGAAAAAATTAATTGCACTGTTGGTGTTAGACAATTTGACATGAAAATTTGAAACATCCTAAAAAATCTAGATCAATATTATTTGCGTTAAATTGAATTGTGATTGCAATATGTTTTAAGCTACATATTCGCCATATACAATTTAATATATGTTTGTTCTTGTGTAAAACATTGTCTTTTTTATTTCATTGTTTATCTTTAATATGATTCTTTTTATTTGTTTGTGCCGCTCGATAATAATGGATAATTTAGATAGAAGTTGAATGAGTATGAGACGATGCAGTGATAAATATATAAGTGGAGTGAATGATTTTCTTGATAATGCATTTCAACGAGCTTCAAAAGGAAATGAAATATTATGTCCCTGCAAAAAATGCATCAATTGTTATTGGCATTACAAAAATGTGTTGGAGGATCATTTGATTTTAAATCGATTTGTGGATGGATACATCGAATGGATTTTTCACAGGGAGAAAGTTTCCTCACAAAATACACAACTTTCACGCAACCATGATGATATTAATGGAATACTTGATGATACATTTTGAAATATAGAAGGTGAAACAAGTCATGGAGAAGGAGAGAGAGAGAAGGGCTATCTGAAGATGCAAAGAAATTTCTTAAATTACTTGTTGAAGGAAAAAAAGAGTTATATCCTAGGTGTGAGAACTTCAATAAGTTGATTTTTAATCATTCGGTTATACTTGCTAAAATCCCTACATGGGTTGAGTAATGTGGCTTTTACTGATCTGTTAGACTTGATAAAAGAAGCATTTCCATTTGCTCAACTACCTGAGTGTTTCAATAAAGCTAAGAAAATGATAAAAGATTTGGGTCTCGGCTATGACAAAATAAATGCATGCCCTAACAAGTGTCTGTTATTTTTGAATGAAAATGCAGAGAAATATAATTGCTCTGTGTGTGGATCTTCTAGATGGTAAAATGAGGGCGTGCAAGCTGTAAAACACCAGCAAAGATTTGAAGGTACTCTCCTTTAAAGCCTAGGATTTTAGAGAATGTTTATATGTCCTAAAACAGCTGTTATAATGAGATGGCATAAATCTGAATGACCTAATAATGGGAATTTAAGGCATCCTTCTTATGGAGAAGCTTGGAAAGATTTTGATTCTACGTAATCAAACTTCTCAAATGACCCTTGTAATATTCGATTGGGGCTTTCAAGTGATGGTTCCAATCCATTTCGAACCATGAACATTTCCCATAGTACTTGTCCAGTTATGTTGATGAACTATAATTTATCACCATGGATTTGCATAAATCCAGAGTATATGATTTTGTCGATAATCATTCCAGGGCCATCATCTCCTGGACATGATATATATATGTACCTACAACCATTAATTGCTGAATTGAAGGAACTATGGGAATTTGGGATAGAAACATATGATGCTCATACAAATCAAACATTTCAAATCCGTGAAGCTTCAATGTGGACAGTTACTGATTTTCCAGCTCTATCAATACTTTCTGGATGGAGTACTAAGGGAAAATTATTGTGCCCCGCGTGTAACTGCGACACATGCTCTCAATATGTCAAACATATTCATAAAATTTGTTACTTAGGTCATCAGGCTTTTTTGCCTCCTGATCATCCATTTAGAATAGAAAAAAAATCTTTTAATGGAGAGGAGGATCATAGACCTGCACCTACATACTTGTCGGGCATTGAAGTATTTGAAAAATTGCATGATTTCAATAATGTTTTAAGGAAGGCCAACAAGAAAAGACGTGTAAATAATGAGGGTCCATGGAAGAAAAGATCCATCTTTTTTGAATTACCATATTGGAAACATAATAAGTTGAGGCTCAATCTTGATGTGATGTATATTGAGAAAATATATGTGATAGTTTTCTTGGGACTTTATTAGATAACCCAAGAAAGTCAAAAGATCACATTAATTCTTGTTATGACTTCCAAGAAATGGGGATACGAAAGGAGCTCCATCAAAGAAAAGATAATACAAATGGAAAATCTCATTTAGATAAATCTTGTTTTACCATGAAGCTAGAAGAAAAATGATTATTTTGCAGTGTCTTAAAAAATGCAAAATTACCTAAAGAATTTGCCTCAAACATATCAGATTGTTTGGATGTGGATGAGATGAAAATATCAGGGTACAAAAGCCATGATGCTCTTTTTATAATGCATTACTTGATCAAAATTGCGGTTCAAAAATGATTGCCGAAGAATGTTTCATTCGCCTTTATTAGGTTTGGGAACTTCTTCAAAGCTATATGCAGTAAGGTTATAAGGCGAGTATATCTTGAGACAATGCAGATTTAAATCAAAGAAATTGTATGTGAGCTTCAAAAGATTTTTCCTCCATCTTTTTTTTATATAATGGAACATTTGCCTATACATTTGGTAGATAAAATTAGATTTGGTGGTCCAATTCATCTTGGGTAGAAGTATTCTAGTGAGAGAAAAATGTGTAAGTTCAAGGGTCTTGTTTGTCATCGACGTTATCCATAAGGTTGTATATGTCACATCTCGAACTACCCCCGAGATGAGGAAACGGAACCTAGGATCACAAGTGATCCAAAGCTAACCCTGCTGGCTTGATCATGAGCATACTAAAATTAATAAACTGATGCGTAAGCTAAATCATAATTAGATTTGAAAAGATCGGGAATACCCATTTTCTATAACTGAGATTTTTTATAACAATGAGTTTGATACAAAGGAAATATAAGCTCAATACTAGGCTAAATGTTACTATGTCTGAAATAAGTCTTTTAACTTGGATAGAAATACTGGGACAAGCCCCAGCTTAATCTAGCAAAAAATTGAAACTAAATGACTAAATACTGAAATGAAACTCATAACCGTTGTCCTCAGAGAATGAGGACTCACCACTGAATCTGCTGAACTTGAGATCGGAAATTGATCTATGCGTGATTTTGATGCTGAGAACCTGAACCAACATCACGAGAAAATGTAGCGCACGCATGCGTCACTACTTGAAAAATAATGAGCATATAGGAAAGAGTAAAACTAAAATAAAACATAATTGAACAAGCATAAAAACAAGTATAATAATCTGACATGATAAACTGAATTCAGATCTAACAGGACGCAATGATCAATTTATAACATGCTGAAACTAAATACTGAATTTACTTATAAATGGTTAATGCAGAGAGTGTGATTGATCTGTGGGAGCTACTAAAAACTGATAATAAAACCATATGAGCTAAATGTGGTGTATGATGCATACACCCCATCGAGAGGACCCATTATACTCTGCCAAAGGTATAAAGGCATGTTGGCGTGATCACTAAATTTATTGCCCATATAGAGGACTTAAAACCTACTTGGCTAGTAGTTTTGGGACTATCGGGTATGCTAAACCATAGTCCAACTCCGTATCATGCTACTCCCAATGAATTCTTTAAATTCACTGATTATGTTTGAGTTTCTGTAAATACTGGATATCTCAAAATTTAACATGCAAACTGAGAATGCAACAATTAATATTGTAATTATGCATTTATAACTAAGGCATGTATATATGAAGTGTCTGAAATATCTGACCTAGCATGTGTAATTCAAGAACTGAAGAAATACAAAGGCAGGGTTTTGAAATTCATGCGATAATCTGAATAATAACATGAAATATTATTTGGAACATATATTTAATAAATTCATGAAGTTCTATCAAAGTTCTAGATACCCTAGGTTTAATCATTATAATAGAATCAAGAATCTGACTGAAAACTAGAGATCCAATGGGACTAGTTGTATCCCACACACCTGGTGATGAAATCCACAAAAAATAACTTAGGTTTTGGGTCTGGAACATCTGGAACTTATTGCGTTCTTGAACTAGGGTTGTTAAGATATTTCTCATTTCTTGCTTCTAATTTTCTAGATTTTGATTTACTGAGTTAATTTAGATATGTTTTATTTATGTTTATAGCCTTAAACTGACTAAAATATGATGATTTAGGGTCAAAATGACGTAACTTAGGGTTTAAAAAAAGTGGGAAAGGTCCAAAAGACCCCTGGGAAAGATATTGTCGGACCTAACTATGACCATGACTGATGGTTCGTCGTCTGACCGACGCCCCGTCGTTGGGTCCGTCGACTAAGCCTGTTGGATAGGACTTTACTAAAATGGGAAAAAAGATTTACTAGGAGGTTTGATGTTAGAAAGGTCGGTGGATATGGAAAGATAATTAAATTATCTATCTGTGGGTAGGTCATGCGACACCTAATTCATTTTGTGCTAAGAGTTATAACCATTTGAAGTTTACCCAACTACATTTCCCCTTAACTATCTACAAATTTTCCACCTACGGACCTTAATGGTCATCCGTAGATCATGTAAAAGACTAGGTGAATGGGATTCTCGATCAACGTCACGGACTATGAACCATCGCCTGACCTACGGACGTCGTCCGTCCGTCGATCAAGACTTAGCCAATTTTTCTTGGCTGAAATTTTTTGGGAGTTTCTGATACCATCGACAGTTGTGCAGGACTAACCGTCATCTGTCCTACGGACCTTCGATGCCACCCTTTGTTGCAATTCAAATTTTTCTAAAAAAAAATTAATTCTTGATCTATTTGGACTACGGGGTGTTACATTATCTCTCCCTTGGGCACATTCGTCCTCTAATGAAGACTAAACTAGCTGAAATAGAGGGAGAGAACTGCAAACCCCACTACTAAACATTGAGAATTGAGTTTTTGACTGAATTGAGTTCCGAGTACATGAAAATACGCTGAAAATATAAGTACAAATTGAGGGAACATGATTCTAAGACTGAATTTATGCATGAATGATTGGAAAACTGAACAAGAACTATTACCTCAAGATGGAATGGAATCGGAAGGAAAGAGGTGCGGAAAGTTGGCTTTCATGGCTGCTTCTACTTCCAAAGTAGTTCCCTTTACGGGCTGACTTCTCCACAAAACCTTGACAGAAGTGACTTCTTTGTTTCTCAACCTTCTAACATGATGGCCAAGAATCTCAACTGGTACATCCTCATAAGAAAGATTATCTTTCACTGCCATACTCTCCAATGACACTATAAAGGCTGGATCACCCACACACTTCTTCAAGATTAAGATGTGGAAGATCGGACGCACTGCTGCTAATTCTGCTGGCAACTCTAGCTCATATGCCACCTTGCCACGCTGCATCGACACACAACAAAGGACAACTCTAGATGCATCGCAATAGATCACATAACCATCTGAACCCTCTGATAGAGTTTAGACAGGAGCTATAGTCAATCTAGTTGTCAATTCTGCAAAGCTTTTATAACAATCGTCTGACCATTGAAACTTTACCATCTTCTGAGTCAACCTAGTTAATAGTGAGGCTATGGATAAAAATCCTTCCACAAACCTTCTCCAATAACCTGGTAGACCTAAGAAACTTCCGATACCTGTAGCAGAAGCAGGTCTGGGCCACTGTTTCACTGGTTCAATGCTCTGTGAATCCACTCGGATCCTTCTCTAAATACAATGTGTCCAACGAAACCAACGAATTGCAACCAGAATTCACATTTGCAAGAACTTAGCGAATAACTAGGCGATCCTTAAGAGTCTGCAGAACAACTCTCAAATGACATGCATGTTATTCCTCACTACTAGATTAAATGAGGATATCATCAATAAAGACGATAATAAACAAGTCCAATTACTATTTGAAAACTCTATTCATCAAATCCATGAAAGCTTAGGAGCATTAGTTAGTCCAAATGACATAACTACAAATTCATAATGACCATACCGAGTTCTGAAGGTTGTTTTCGGAATGTCACTATCTATGACTCTGAGCTGATGATAACCCAATCTGAATAATATCTTTGAGAAACGGCTAGCACCCTGAAGTTGTTCAAACAAGTCATCATTCCTGGGGATGGGATATTTATTCTTTATTGTGACCTTGTTCAACTTTCTATAGTCAATGCACATTCTGAGAGAACCATCTTTCTTCCTTACGAACAACATTGGTGAACCCCATGGTGAAATATTAGGTCTGATGAAGCCCTTATCTAGAAGGTAATTCAACTACTCATTCAATTCCTTAAGCTCTCTGGAGCCATTCTGTAAGAAGGAATAGAAATAAAATGTGTATCCAGAAAGAGATCAATTCCAAAGTATATTTCCCGTTTGACAAGACTACGGGAAGATATTTTGGAACAATTCTAGAAATTCACAAACTAATGGAACTAACTCAAGAGTTAGGGTTTCAAGGATATAATCCTTAACAAGAACTTGATGATATATATAACCCTTAGATATCTTCATTCTGGCATTAAGGTAAGAAATAAATCGACCCATAGGCGCTAAGCTACTACCCTTCCATTCTAAGATTGGTTCGTCTTGAAATTGAAAATGAATAGTCCTAGTTCTACAATCAATTGAGGCATACTGTGACAGGGCAAATTTTGTATACCCATCTAGACATAATTGGTTCACCAACTAAAGTAGAGACTAAGATAGTTTCTGAGAGTTTCTGGACTAACATTGAATTGGACTGCTCTGAAGAAGTTACAAAAGAAATAGTAGCATTTGGATCAAGGTCAAAGACACGTAACGTACCAATGAAAACATCAGGAGAACCTTCCTTATTCTAGAAAGCCTGAAGAGCATACAACCTATTCTGGCGCTGACCGCCACCTGTACCAGATGAGTTACCCTATTGAGTTGTTCAACTTGTTGGTGCTGTTGAAGCTGTAGACTGAGATATACCATTACCACCTCCTTGAAATTGTCTAGAAGGACAATCCCTCAACCTGTGACCAGACTTACCTCGCCCAAAATATGCCTCTTTTCCTTCAAGACACTCACCCAGATGGTTCTTACAACACCTAGGGCAAGTGGGGTAAGTCTTGGTTCCTGAAACACTTCCCTGAGATTTTTAACCTAGTGCTCTACCCTTCTGGTCGTACTTGTTCTTGGATGATGGAACATTAGATGATTAAGGGGCTGGAGCTTAAAACTTCTACTGACCCTACAAGCGATTTCGACCACCCGATTTCTACTGCGAATAGTCATAGTTCCCACTCACAGCCTTATTATTTTCCTTAGCTTGTTCCTAAGCTTATCACCCTCAACCTGCTGAGTATTTGTCATAAGCCTAGAGATGTTCATATCTCCAAGTAACAACGCATTTATGCACTCAGTATCCACCAAATTTTACACTTCATATAAAAACTTATTCATCTGAGCCCTGAAGTTAGCAACCATGTGAAGAGCATACCTGGAGAGTTAGTTAAACTTGAGTCCACACTTTTGGACTTTCATGTTACCCTACCTTAATTTCATGAATCTTGAGCCTTTGCCTCTATCAACTCTATTAGGAAAAACCTATCGAGAAAAATCTCACTAAAGCAATCTCAAGTGATAGGAGCTGGAGATGCATCTGCACCCCTATTCTCCTTCCACTGAGTGTACTATAAATGAGCAACATCCTTCAATTGGTATGATGCTAACTCAACCCAATCATTCCCAGTGACTTGCATTACCTCACAGATCTTCTTGATCTCATCTATGAAATTTTGAGGATCCTCATTAGCTTGCGATCCTATGAACTTAGGAGGACTGATCAACCATTTTTATTCACATGATCATGAACCCTATTATTCTAGTTAGTCATACTTTGAGCCAACATATGTATGACATTTATGAACTCAGCATTAGAGAATTCCTGATCTGGGACTGGAGGAGTTGCGTTTCCATTCCTAGCGTTCGCATTTCTAGCATTAGCTCTACGAGGAGGCATGATGTGAAATGTAGAATGTCAAGTTAGAATGGTATAAGATCGTAACTCACGCACGATAAGAATATCAAGAAAGTGATGTTTTTCCTAAAAAACTTCATAGCCACCCTCTCGTTAGATGTGGTCCACTTCACACCCATGAAAGGGACTCTACTTAGTGCAACTTTTCAGACATCCTAGGAAACTTAAACCTAGTGCTCTAATACCAAGTTTTGTCACGCCCCGAGCTTCACCAAGATGAGGACACGGAACCTACGAAACCAAGTGATCCCAAGCTAGCCCTGCTGGCATGATCATGAGAATATTAAAATTGATAAACTTATGCAGAATCTAAATCATTATTAAATTTAAAAAGATGGGGAGTACCCATATTCTATAACTGAGATATTTAAAACAATGAGTTTAATACAAATGAAATATTAACTCAATACTAAGTTGAATTTAACTATGTATGAAATAAGCCTTTAAACTGGACTAGAAATACTGGGATAAGTCCCAGCTAAATCTAGCAAAAACTGAAACTAAATGACTAAAGACTTAAATGAAACTCATAACTGTTGTTCTCAAAGAATGAGGACTCACCAATGAATCTGCTGAACTGGAGATCGGAATTCGATCTATGCGTGATATGGATGCTAAGAATCTGAACCTACATCACGACAAGATGTAGCGCACGTATGTGTAAGTACTTGAAAGGTACAGAGCATTTAGGATAGAATAAAGCTTAAATAAAACATAACTGAACAAGCATAAAAATAAGTATAATAATCTGACATGATAAACTGAATTCTGAGCTAACTGGACGCAATGAACAATTTATAACATGCTGAAACTGAATACTGAATATACGGATAAATGGTATATGCTGAGAGTCTTAATTATCTGTGGGAGCTACTAATAACCGATAATAAAACCACATGATCTAAATGTGGATTCCAATGTATACGCCCCAATGAGAGGACCCAATATACCCTGCCAAAGGTATAAAGGCATACTGGTGTGATTACCAAATGGATTGCCCACAGATGGGACTTACAACCTACTTGTCTAGTAGTTCTGGGACTACTGGTAAGCTAAACCTTAGTCCAACTCAATATTATGCTACTCCCAATGAATTCTGTAAATTTATTGATTATGTTTGATTTTCTTTAAATACTATATATCTCTGAAAATGAAAACTGAGAATCCAATAACTAATCTGGTAATTATACATTTATAATTGAGGCATGTATATCTGAAGTGTTTGAAATATCTAACCTAGCATGTGTAATTCAAGAACTAAAAAGATACAAAGCTAGGGTTCTAAAATTCATGGGATAATGTCAATACCAACATGATTATATGATCTGGAACATATATTTAATAAATTCATGAACTTCTATCAAAGTTCTAGAAACCCGATGTTTAATCATCATAATAAAATCAAGAATCTGACTAAAACTAGGGACCCAATGGGTGAAAGGAACCCACTAAGGAAATCGCACATGCTTGGTGATAAAATCTACAGAAAAATACTTAGATTTTGGGGCTGGAACTGCTGGAACTTGTTGCATTCTTGAACTAGGGTTCTTGTGCTTTTTCCCCATTCTTGCTTCTATTTTTTACAATTTTTATTTAATGATTTGACTTAGATATATTATAGTTATGTTTCTAGACTAAAACTGACTAAAATATGATGATTTAGGGTCAAAACGACATAACTTAGTTCTTAAACAAAGTGGGAAAGGTCCAGAAGACCCCTCGAAAATTTGCTGTCGGACCAATTAACGGCTGATACTCTCAAACTTACTTCTCAAATAAGAAGTAAAGCGTCATGTCAAGTAAATAACCCAACTAGTGAGGTTGGGATCGTTCCCACGAGGAAAATAGTTTAGACTTAACTTCAATTTATTATTACTATTGTTCAGTCAATTACTTCCTTGGAAAGCAAAAATGCTAAAAGGGGGGTTGGATATTTATAAATAAATGAAAATAACTAGCGAAACTGAAAGAGACAACTACCAGCTTCAAATGTTGGAGTTTAAGTAATAATTAAAATTAACTAGGTTTTACGTGTTCCCCACAAGTTCATTACTTTATAATTCTAACTATAACACTTCTTTCCTAGTATCTTGCATGCAAAGTGATAAGTTATGTATTTCTAAATCCTTGGTCCGGCATCTAGAAAATTTCACTCTGCACCTTGGTCCGGCTACTTGTGTTGCTATACTAACCCTTATCTTTACCTCATATTAAGCATCGTATTCGATAATTGACTAACTTATTACCTCGTACCAATCAATACTAGCCTATTAGATAGTATACACTAAATCTATGTTGATAATTCTTTTCCTATTATCTACCTCCTTGGTCCGGCAAGTAGCATTAAGGCGAGTTCTAACGTTGGCCATCCGTTAAAAGGACTTCTAAGCGAAAGAATTATCAATACATGCAAGACACTATTCTAGAATTGTTATTTTAGTTAGGTTTTACCTCATTATTCGCCTATGGTTCCCACAACCATAGTTATGGAGTTTAGATACCCATAGTCATAATCATAATATTCAAATATGTGATATAAGAATTCATGCACTTACTTCAATGAGAGAGAGTATAATCCAAAAGTTCTGTTGATTAATCAGCAAAGTCACCAACAATCAATTACAAAAGTCTCAAAATAATCAAGAATCTCACAAAGAGTCTAAAAATGATCTAGAGTCTAACAATAATCAAGGGACTAATAACCAAGAGTCCAACCTCAAAAACGAGATTTTTTGAACTATTTATAGAAAAATAAAACCTAATTAAATAAGGACTCTATTTGCTGTAAATCTATCAAAACGCGGCTAGATCGACGAACCTCACGACGGATCATCGTGGTCACGACGGACCGTCATGGACTCCGTCGTCCCATACTTGTGCAATTTCTTCTACTGCTCTCTTCATTACCATCGATGGTAGGTATGTAGGATCGTCATAGGCACAACAGTCCTTCGAGGGTCTCTGTTCCAAAACACTTGAACTCTTGAATTTAGGTACTGGGACTACTTCTCTGATCTTCATAACGAACAAGCAGGATGGACCGTCATGGCTACGACGGTCCGTCACATACTTCGTAACCCTACACTTGGTCAGACATTCCCATCTTCCTTCAGCAACTGCACTACGATGCCACCTACTGACTGTCACGAGCATGACGGACCGTCACAAGCTCCGTAGATGGTACTTTTCTATATTTCTTGCTCAAAAAATCTGCATTCATCATTTAGAAAGATTAGCTGCATATAAAAAAAACTTATATAAAAATTAGCGCAAAAATGCTTTTGGACACACTTATCTAAGGAAAAAGTATTAATAATACCATGAAACCACGGTATATCAACACACCTAAACTTAAATTCGTTGTTTGTCTTCAAGCGACGCACTATGACTCAATACAAAATCTTTGTACAATAGTATCCATGTTTTATCCTTCGCAATCATTTGGATATCTATACCGATCAATCTCATCATGTTTATGCATGCTATTACTATTAGGCTTGAATTATGTTGAATCATACCATGACGCAGTCTCACAATGCTCTAAACACTATCCTCTTCAATTTCTCAACGAGGTGCTAATATTTCCGGTATTGCAACTAGTGTCCTCACTTCCAAAAAAATCCTCATTTTTCACACAATGATTTCTGTTTGAGTATAAGGATTACTTTTAAATACTCACTCTCAAAACAAATTCACACTCATTGATACATATTGCCATAAGTTTGCCCTTATTTTCACTGCTATAAGTTCTCTATAAAACTCTTAGGATCACGATAGGACTTTCTTAGCTTGTAACATGAGGCTCACGGTCAGGTAGGGTATATTTAGGTATACTTTAGTGACTTTTTTCCCTCCTTGACATATCGGCTAAACATACAATTTTCTATCATTTTATTTTGCCGAGTTTCTCAAATTCTTTCACTTTGCTATTTTCCCTTCTTTCTTCATTTGTGTAAGTGACTCATGTTTTCTTGCTTGTATTTCTTGTATTTTTTTTACTTTTCTTTCAACTAATTGTTGAGTCACTTTACTTTTGTTCTTTCTCTCTATTTGTTCTTTCAACCCCACTTATAGAGCATTCCTCATTATAGCCACCCTCAACTCATGGCTTTGCCATGCGTCAAGGTACACAATACCCAAAGTTGGTCCAGGGCCATAAAAAGGGTTGTCACTGCATTAGCCACCCTCAACTTATGCTTTTGGCATAAGTTGAGGTGCACATGTCCAAGGAGGGACCAGGGCCAACACATTATTCTCATAAAAGATCAGTTGGGGTAAAAAAGAAAGGTCTAGTTTAAGCTCAACTCATTTGGATCAAAGAAGGATAAATTTCATTTGGTTTTCTTTTATTTAGGCTAAAAATTGGCTATATTGAATAAGGGCCTATGATCCTTTCATAATTGTCTAGTACAGCTTATTTTTAGCAGGACTAACCAGGAAAGTTCTAGCTCAGTTTAAATAGTGGACTATTCAAATCTTCCTCACACTCACTTGACATCTCATTACTCTACCAGATTATCAGACACCTATTTCAAATTTTAGACTTAGGTTCATGCAGCGGTGTACCTCAATGTCATGCTTAGAGCCACACAATTATCAATTACTATGCCTAGTCATGCATCATTTTCAATTTTATCAGGATATCATTTTAGCCATCATGCTTCACAATTATACACTGTACACAAGATATAGACATGCCGGTTCAACAGAAAAAGTAATTAGTCTCTTGGGGAAAAAGAACACAGGCAAGAAAACCCCAAAAGGGGATAGTTAATTGGGCTACTCAGACTTCACCCTAGCACTCACTTTCCATTTACCCCACCCCCAACAAAAAAGACATGAAATCATCCCCAATGCATAAAAAATTTGAAATACAAGAGTGATAGGTGAATCAAACCTGGGGCGCAAAGCGCCAACGATCAGCAAACTGGTGGGTCCGGTTCCCCGGAACCCACTACCTCTGTAGTCGTGACATCCTCAGTAGTGTCCTCAGCATCTACAGCACTATCAGTAGTGCCTCCCTCTATCTCCACATTTCTAGAGCTAGATGCCGCAGCAGCTAACTCTACTGCTCTCATCTGACGTGCCTCCTCATCAGCTAGCGAGGCTCTCCTTGAGGCCTCCCTCTCATGGCGCTCCTTCTTCCGTGCTCGAGATTCATCCTCTTCTCGACCCCTACGCCTCTTGGTATGCTCTCGAGGGGGAGTTGGTTGAATCTCTGAAGTGGCGAATAGGGCCGCAATCACTGTGTCTTCAGCAAGATCTGCAGAAGGGGCCTTAGACTCGGGGACCCTAGCCTCTAAGATCATGTCGATGTCTGTGCAAAGACTGTGAACCGTAACCTGAAGGATCGACACATCCACCTGAGGGGCTAGTCGGGCTAACACCCGCAACTCAAAATCGTCCAAGCGTTGATGAACCTCAGCAATCTTCCGCTCTGTGTGCTGGACCATTCTCCGCTCCAAGCGCTCTTCTGCCTCAGCAATAGACCTCTGCATCCAAGGCTGGATGTGATGCAGAAGTGTAGCCATCAGTGCTTCTAATTTCAGGACCCTAGCAAGCGGGACCAGAGCGGGGAAAGGGGCTGAGCGAGAGGAGCTCGGGGCAGTGCTACTACCCGGGATAGACTCGGCCGGGGTAGTGTCATTGGAAGCTGCCTGAGTAGCCGTGCAGGCCTGTGCTACCGTATCAGCCAGATTGTAACCAAGTGGAGGAAACTCTGGACGGGGCCCTCTGCGTGGATCTAACTCATTGGCCTCATCCCTGATGAGGCCGATATCAACAGTGCCCCGCGGGGTTTTGAGCTGATCAACGTGCCATATTGGCACACCTGCGGACCTGCATAGAGAAAATATCATGCATGGGAAAGGGTAGGTAGTTGTGACCTTAAAAACCCTCTGATGCATGACTGCCTGTAGAAGCCAAGAAAAATCCACCTCAAACCTGGATATCATTGCCGCCATCAGTACTGCTCGATCCCATGTGACTATATTATCAGAGGTTGTAGGGGAAAGGCAGTGGCGGACGATCAACCACAAAAACTTTGCCGTGAAGGTTATGTTAGCCTTCTTGATGTCTCCCTTTTGCTTAGTCACCCAGTCAGCACCCTCTCCATCAAAGGACAAATGCAGGGCCATACACCTCTTGGTGGTCTCTCTCAGCGATGGCTCACGCAGGAATTGGCCATCTTTGACAATCTGCCATCGGTAGTAAAACTCGGCGGTGAGAGGGGTCCGGTTGGCATCAACATTATCGCCGTATAGATACCGGCGGATGGCACGTAGGGAGATATCAACCTGAATGCCACGTACTAAGACCTTCTCCAGTGGGGCCTTTTTGGCGGGGGTAGCCCGCCTATCAGTCTGTGATCTGAGAGTGGCTACAAAGGAGGCGTAGAACTCTCGGATCAACTCTTCACTTTAACGTCCCAACGGACGCGCTGTCCACTCCACTCGATGTTTGGTGAAGAGATTGTGGATCTCTGGCATCATCAGGAGACTTCGCGTAAGGACCCTCCGCTCCAATATAAGTTTTTGAGTCATGACTCCTTTGTCATTCATGAACTTTGCATTGGAATAGACTTGATACTGCCCGTCGACACACCACTGGTTGGGCTGGTTGGTAACCAGGGTGAGAGCATGAGTTAGTGAACTGCGTGTGGATTTGAACTGTCAGCCTCCACAGACAAGGCAGACTGTGCAGTGGTGGCTAGTGCGGGAACCTCAGCAGATCCGGAGGCTTCCTCCAACCATGAACTCCTAAGGACCCAGACGCTCCTTCTTCATTAGTTGCTGACCCAGAAGGTGTACCGATCAGTGTGCGCTCCTCATCAGACTGGGAGGTAGTGACTACGCCGGATGCCACCTTTTTGGGTGTGGCTCTGGCAGCACGTGCAGCTCAAGATGGGGTGGAAGTGCCTGGTGTCACATACTCAAACTTACATCTCAAATAAGAAGTAAATCGGTCTTGTCAAGTAAATAACCCAACTAGTGAGGTTGGGATCGTTCCCACGAGGAAAATAGTTTAGACTTAACTTCAATCTATTATTACTATTGTTTAGTTAATTACTTCCTTGGAAAGCAAAAATGCTAAAAGGGGGTTTTCTATTTCTAAATAAATGAAAATAACTAGCAAAATTGAAGGATACAACTAGCAGCTTCAAATGTTGGAGTGTAACCAATTAATAAAAGTAACTAGGGTTTACCTGTTCCCCACAGGTTCATAACTTGATAATTCTAACTATAACAGTTCTTTCCTAGTATCTTGCATGCAAAGTGATAAGTTATGTATTCCTAAATCGTTGTTCCGGCATCTAGAAAATTTCACTCCGCACCTTGGTCCAGCTACGTGTGTAGCTATACTAACCCTTATCTTTACCTCATATTAAGCATCGTATTTGATATTTGACTAAGTTATTACTTCGTACCAATCAATACTAGCGTATTAGATAGTGTACACTAAATCTATGTTGATAATTATTTTCCTATTATCTACCAACTTGGTCCCGCAAGTAGCATTAAGGCTAGTTTTAACGTTGGCCATCCGTTAAAAAGACTTCTAAGCGAAAGAATTATCAATACATTCAAGAGACTGTTCTAGAATTTTTATTATAGTTAGGTTTTACCTCATTATTCACCTATGGTTCCCACAACCCTAGTTATGGAGTTTAGTTACCCATAGTCATAATCACAATATTCAAATATCTGATATAAGAATTCATTCACTTACTTCAAATGAGAAAGAGTAAAATCTGAAAGGTCACTTGATTAATCAGCAAAAGTCACCAACACTCAATTACAAAAGTCTCAAAATAATCAAGAATCTCACAAAGAGTCTAAAAATAATCCAGAGTAACAACAATAAAGGGTCTAATAACCAAGAGACCAACCTCAAAAACGAGGCTTTTTGAACTATTTATAAAAAAAATAAAACCTTATTAAATAAGGACTCTATTTGCAGAAATATGACAGATCGTCACAGGCACAACGGTCCGTCTAGGGTCTCTGTTCCAAAACACCTGAACTCTTGGAATTTGGGTACTGGCAGTACTTCTCCAATGTTCATGACGAACCAGTAGGATGGAACGTCATGGCTACGACGGTCCGTCACGTACTCTGTAACCCCACACTTGGTTAGACTTCCCCATCTTTCTTCAGCAGCTACACTACGATTCCACCTATGGACCTCCATGAGTATGACGGACCGTCACAAGCTCCGTAGGTGGTACTTTTCTGTATTTCTTGCTCAAAAACCTACGGATTCATCTTTTAGACAGATTTACTTCAAATAAAAAGAAACTTACATAAAAATTAGCACAAAAAGGCTTTTGGACACACTAAACTTAAGGAAAAAGTATTAATAATACCGTTAAACCACGGTATATCAACGTCCAGGACTGACGGTCCTCCGTATGACTTACTCCCCGTCGTTGGGTTCGTCGACCAGGCCTGTTAGACAGGCCTTTACTTAAATAGGCATAACTTTTTACTGGGAGGTCTGATTTTATCAAGGTCGATGGCTATGGAAAGATAATTCAATTATTTATCTGTGGTCAGGTAATGGAATATTTAACTCATTTTGTTCTAAGAGTTATGACCATTTGAAGTTTACCCAACTACATTCCCCTTAACTGACTCCAAATTTTCCACCTACGGACCGTGATGGTCATCCATAGCTCTTGTCAGAGAGTGGGTGAATAAGGATCTCGATCGACGGTCACCGACTACATACCATCGTCTGACTTATGGATCGTCGGTCCATCCTTCGATTAAGACTTACCTAATTTTTCTGGGCTGAAATTTTTTGTAGTTTCTGATCCCATCGACTGTTCTACATACTGTCGATGCCAGCGTTTGTTGCACTGCAAATTTTTCTTAAAAAACTGATATTGGTCTATTTTGGCTACGGGGCGTCACATTATACCAGAGGGGTTTGCTGTTGAAGGGTTCTTTATCTTTGGTTCGAGATACCTACATTATGGAGTGAAGGCATCATTTAGTAAGTCCAAACTGAGGATGACGAGGATTTTGAAAAAGTGGGAGATTATTTGTCCCTTTTGTTTCCTAAGCTTAGGCATCCAGTTGGAAATGGAAAAATAAGAAAAGGAAAGACTTTTACCTTAGATCTAGAGTGATCTAGTGAAGTACATCGATATGTTTTCTTCAATATCGGTGATGAAGTAGTGGAATAGTAAAATACAGACATAGTAATTAAGTATCATTTTTTTTAGTATAACAAGGCACTTACAACTTTAGATATAAATTCTTTATAGTCAAACTTGAATTATTCATATTTGCAGGGAGCATAGGATGTTAATTGATAGTAATATTCGATCAAATGCATGGACGAAAGCAAAGAGTCATAGTCAAGAATTTGGCAAATGGTTCAAAGAGAAAGCTAAAAATGTTGAAGTGCCAAATCAAGTTAAGATGGCTAGATAAAGGGCCTGATAGGGTGGAAACTAAAAGATATACCGCATATTTCATTAATGGATACTGATTTCATACATTAAAACGTGATTACTCACGCAAGTCTCAAAATAGTTGAGTGACTTTATGAGCAACAATTAATCATTTTGCTAGTGCTCGAGATTAGATTCCCATTGAAGGAGAGGTTATATATTTTGAGGGTATTCAAGATATCATTGAGGTTGACTATTACAATTGTTTTAGTGTTATACTATTTAGATGTGATTGGTTTCATATTGAAATTGATGAATATGGGTTAACTCGTGCGTACTTCAACAAATCATGAAGTACAAATGACCCTTCTGTGTTGGTGTCTCAAGTGCATCAAGTATTTTATGTGGCGGATCCAATTTAGAAGGATGTTTATTATGCAAGGAATAAAGTGCCTATTGATTTGTATGACTTGGAGGAAGAAAATTGTTCTAATATTGGAGATACATTTTTGAGAGAGCTAAGTGAAGACATTGGTCCCTCAGATAGATTATCCGATGTTGACATAAGATGGTCAAGAGACGATGTTCCTGTTGATGTTGTTGATATGCCATCTAACGCTCAATTTTCACAGGATACAATTATGGGAACATCGGAAGAGAAGGATGACTTTTATTATACTAATTGCGATTTGATGGATGCGGATGATTAATAAATAATATTTGAATGTCTTGTAAATATATATTTATCATTATAGATTTTATTTTGAGTGAGTGATAAATGTATTTTCCTTATAAATATATGTTTATTTTTTTCTGTTTTCTTAAAATTAGATCTCATTTGTTTCAGGTGATTCACCTTCTATTTGCAGGCTAGCTAGTAAATAATTAAAGGGAGTCTAACAACACTACTGACAAGCTAGGACTATAGGAAGGTATGTGTTTTTTAAGTATCTTAGACTTGTTATTGTATCTGATGCACATGTACAGTACCTTATATTGTGCTTAACAATAACTGGTTCTTATTCATATATATAGTTTTGACAGATTTGATAGTCATGAGGGAGGAAGAGACTTCAAAACAAAATAAAAAAGGAAAAGGAAAACAATCTGTGCAAGGTGGAACACGTACAGATATGGCTCACAAAAGGATTCCTCACTGAGATCAAAAGAAAATGTTCAATCTATTCTGCCATGAAATTCCTCTACTCTTGTAGGAAAAAATTTACAAGTAGAATTGTCACAAGTGGCTAAGAATTTTTGTACTTTGAAAGCACAGTCTAAAAAGGATGAAATGCCTCAGAGTTGTTCGAGTCTAACAACAAGATCTATGTAGAGATCACAGAAACATGTGCCTCAAAATCTCTCCACTTTAAAAGCACAAGTTGTGCAAAAAGAAGTGCAACCAGCACCTATCAATTTTTCCACTATAGTAGCACAAGTTTCATAGAAACAATTGGAACATGTGCCAAGAGAATATCATATTGTAGAAGCACATGATAAAAAACACCAAGTTGAACAAGAGACACAAAATTCAGAAGAAAATGACCTATCATGAAAACTAGGTAAAAACATATAAATCCACTTCTAAATATTTAAATGTACTTGAATTGTAAAATATGTTAACATTGTTTATATGTTGTTTAACTTTGCTTCTTATATTGTAGGACTTGTGACTCGAAAAAAGATAAGAGGTAGTACAGTAATGCAAAGTGTTTATGGGCGAAAAGAGCATAAGTTGGTTGTGTTGAATAGGTACAATCAACCCATGGTACTACTAATATCGTTATAACAAAGTTGCGAAGTTTGCTTTGAGCCTTAGCAATCAATGTGGTCCTCTAAACATTCATAATTGGAAGAATGGACACAAAGGATGATTTGTGGGTGTATAATCAGGTCTGAGTTCCTTCATTTCCAATTTAAGTTTATAAACATTTCATACTTTTTACTAATATAAAGAAAAAATTGTAGGAGAAATATGATATTCCTAAAAGTGCAAAACTACTTTGGATAGAATTAAGAATGGTTGGAGGAAGTATAAGAATGACTTGTATCAGAAACATTATAAAACTTATGATAATGATGATATGCGAATGGCAAATAAGTCCAAAGATGTTTCAGAATCTGATTTTAAAGATCTTGTCAAATATTTGGTCTCTAAAAAATTCAAGGTTAGATTTATATTTTAAGTTCTTATCGATTCATTTTTCTGTTTTTGATTCATTTTAAGTTTACGTAGAATTTACACACTCATTTATTTACAAGAAATTAAGTGAAAGAAGTGCCAAAAATCGAAAAAAAATGGATGAATCAACATACTCCTTGTAAAACAAGTTTTGTTGTGATACGCAATAATTTTGTATGTTCTTCTGTTAATCATTAAATATGAACTTGCTTCCATAAAAGATTTTCAATACCAATTGTATGTAATTAGAAAAAAGAGAAGGGATGTCCCGATGATATGTCTTCTAAAGAACTCCTTGTGGTGAAAAGATGAAGAAAACCTGGTCGAGTATACAAGGACTCCAACGAAGATACAATTAATTAAATTGTATGACTTTTAATGGGTTATTAGGTTATTAAGTACATTATTTGTTCTTAAATACTTGATTTTTGAATTTGATTTGAATGATGAAATGAGAAACTACAAGGTCGATAGAGTGAAGATGACGATCAATCATTTAATGCTTTTACAACAGTCATGAGAAAGGAACACCAGGGAGTCTGAGATTGTATGGACGAGGAGTTACCAAAAGTACTTTGAAAAGGAAAGAGATTCCGAACCTTGTTTAAATTCTAATGTATAGAGGATGGAAAAAATGGAGGAATTGGTAGAGATGATGCCTCAAAGGATATTGGAAAAATTACAACAACAAAAAGAAGCTATACCCCAAGAAGTTACAAATGATATTCTTGGACGAATTAATCGTATGTACCCAGGACTTCAATTGAATGATGTCACGTTGGCCTCATTGGGTGCTCAATCACTACAAAAAGATATCCAACAGTTAAATCGTCCATCTTCTAGAAATAAATTGAGGTATGAAAGTTATTATTTTTCTTCTTCACTGCAAAAGTAACTTTGTTTGAATGTGTTGTCTATGTCTATATATCAATGTTGTTTCTGGACTATTTCTACGACTATTTGAATGTGCTGCCTATGTCTATGTATCAATGTTGTTTATGAATAGTTTGTACGACTTTTTGAATGTGATGCCTATGTCTATGTATCAATGTTGTTTATGGAAAGTTTCTACAACTATTTGAATGAGCTGCATATGTCTATGTATCAATGTTTTTTCTGTACTATTTGTGCGCCTACTTGAATGTGATGCTTATGTCTATATATCAATGTTATTTCTGGACTAGGACAGGTGTAGCATGAATGAAAGTATTAGACTGTTTCTACGACTTTAGAATTTGGATCATTCGATGTTTCTTGAGCATGTCTCCAATCTTCTATTATTGTATATGAATGAGAAATAACTTCATTTTTTCTAACTGGTGAATTCGTGTTTCTGTCCTCACGTGTTGACAAAGGATTATGTTTCATGGAGTCTGTATGATGTTTTATATCATGTTCAGGAAAGTTATAACTTGTAAACTTTGTGTCTGTGAGAGAGATTTATGATGAATTTTTAGTATAGCATCCATTTCTACTATAGTACAGGAATTGGAACTTCATCTAGGTTGGCTCAAATGTCTTCTGTTACTTTTTTCCTACTAGTAGTTTGTTTCTTTCTTGTTTTTAGTTAGAAGTGGTAAAATGCACTTGTGGATATTAACTCACAGAGCATTTTCCTGAAATTGAGTTAGACTCTTCTCGTATTCCAAAACAGTTGCTTTTACAGGAAACATAGGCATATTTCACCTCTTTTTAGACTTGAGCGTACAACTGTTTTTTTCTGACCCACTTTTGTGAACCTACCTCACCTTGTACAACTCTTCCAGCTACTCCTTTTGTGTCTTTCTTGGTGTTGGTTCCTTTTCATCCTTCTATTAGTATTAAATAATCCATTCAATCTCAAAAAGAGAATAGGATACTTGGAAGAACTTTGTGATCTTAAAAGACTTGCTTTTCCCACTAGTTTTTGCATTTCTTACTATACATGTTAATAAAGCATCAGTAACAATAACTTTTATGCTTGGTGTGTACATGTGATTTATGATGCATATTTGAATAATGTTTCATGTTCGGCTAATAGAATTGACATAGGGAGTAACTTTCAGTCTATTTGCTTATGAAATATTGGATGAACATTATCACGTAAAAGACTATTTTGGACAAGTCATTTGTTTGTTTTATTTGACCTCAATAACTTCCAAGGCTTGAATTTGACTAGTACTGGTGGCGAATTGGAGGTTTTCGAATAAGGTCTGAAGTTTCTGTCCCTTGCTGTGAAATTTCCTTCCAATGAAAATTGTTTGGTATACTTTGTTCCTTTGTTTTTTCCCTCAATAAACTTTTTATTATGTTCTTTTAAGGTGGAGAAGATAAAAAAGAGGATGATGATGAAATCATTAGTGATGAAGACCTTACTTGATATATTTGAGACTTTTGTTAAACAGGAGGATGATGAAAGCAGTAGAATCCAATTAATTTAGCACAACTCTCTTTTGTTTCTTGACATTTTGAGACTTTTATTAAGCAACAAACTTTTGTTTTAATAAATATTAGTATGGAAGTGCAAAATATTAAACAGATGTGTTTTGGTATATTTTACCTCTATGGATATAGTGATTAGGATATTTCAAATTATATATATGATTCCACTATATATATATATATATATATATATATATATATATGTGTGTGTGTGTGTGTGTGTGTGTCTCTGTGTGTATATATATATATATATATATATATATATATATATATATATATATATATATATATATATATATATATATATATATATTTATAAATATATATGATCAACAATTTATAAAAAAAGTTCTTTAAATGAGGTTGTTCTACTTGCTAATGGTTGAACTTAGACACATCCCATGTAGGCACATGCTTAAGGAATATGAAGGGCATACTTTGTAACCTAGTCTCATACTTAACTATAACTACTTTCCCTTACCATACTCACTCGGTGGTAGCCTTAGTTCTTATAAATCAATTCTCATTAAGGTTCATATAAATGGGTTCCATATCAAGTTAGTAACCCAATCACATTAACCCTACCAAGGAAGGTCCACTAGGGCTACCTCACAATGGATACAAGAAGCTCATAATGACTATTCTAAGAATTAATATGATGGTGTTACATCCAACTAACCTTAAGTCCATCATTTCTTTACTTTGAAGGATACCATTACGTCTTATGCTTCAACAATTTTAACCTTACCCTTAATTCAAGGTTTTTACATAATAGACTCTCATATCATAATTTAAGTCACATATCATTCATATATTCAAGACTAAGAGTTTTAACACCCTAAATAAAAACATCACATACACATAATCATATATACATCAAGTAAGTGACACAAGTCAACCAAGACAAGATACCACATACTTCACTTTTAACTCATAATGCAAGTCATTCTAGAAACACCTTTACACAATCTAATATCTTCAAGTCATACTATATATCATAATAACATTGTTAATATATTCAACATAGAATCATAAAGTCAATTAACAATAACCAAGACTTAACCTAACACTATACTCATAATGTAAAATAAAAGTCTAACACAATCACTTAAGGAAATATAACTAGAAGAATACATATATGACTATATAACTTCACATGTAGATTGATAATGTCATGCTTCACATAATAAAACTACACAAATAGCCACATAATTTCAAGTAGTTGCCAATAAGGCCATGATCATAATATTGCATAAAATAACGCCGACAAGGCCACATCAATTGCAAGTAAAACACATAACACCACCACCATAAGTAAACCGTACAAATCACAATAGAATACAAGTATAATTAATATCAAATTAAAGAACATGGGTCCACATACCTTCATTCCCTCTTCCACACTTCAATTCAATGTCAAATCAATAAATTCAACATCACAAGACCCTTACCCATAGCCATGAGTAATAATTCAAAGCAATAACCATAACAATCAATGTATCTACATCAATTCAATGTAGGTTTAGCAATATAAGATCAATTAGATATCAATTAAATACAATTCTTATATCATTAGAAAGTCCATAAGAAACTACATAATAATTCATCTATATTAGCCTAATATCAAGTCACCTAATAAGTAGTCAAAACTAGGGTTCATAAATTTACATGGGTTCATCGGTAATTTAGTTTGAAATCATCAATACAATATCAATAGATCATAATTCAATGTTTAGAAATCATTTATGCAAGAACCCATGGTAGAATCATTAAATTGGAAAGTTCACTTTAGAAAACTTTGAAAAAAATCTTGATAATTGAGATCTTTGATGAAACAAGTTTCAATGATCAAAAGAAATACTTCAAGGAAGACAATTCTTCAATTTGATGAAAAATTTTGACACAAAAACCCCTAACCAAGATGCGTCTTCACGCTGGACTTTAATGGAGATTTTGGGATATTTTCAAAGTGTTTTGGGTTTATGATTTTGAAGAATGAAGTATTCCATGTGATTAAACCTTATATACTTAATTTAAACACCCAAAGACCCTTAATAAACTGCCAATGAATTGGCAGCATACCTGCGAAGGAGAACAGGTCGCGCGACGACTTGCCCTTGACGGGGCGTCACCACCTCGACGGGCCGTCACAGGTCTTCGCGGTGGCAACAGTGTCTAGCCAAGCTTCCATTATTCAAAAAATTATAATAAACTCATGACGGTACCCTTTGACAGGGCGTCACAGCCACAACTTTCCGTTGACTGCTCCATCGCCAGGGTCTGCCTGGGACAACCTGCACACTGATTTTAGGTCCTTTCTCAAGGACCCTTTGGTGGTCCTTGGGGATGATTTCCCGGACATTTTCAAAGACAAATATGATCGTATATAAGTTTAAAACCTATAACATTTATTTCATCCAAAACGAAAATGTAAAACACAACGAAACTCGCCTAGACGTACAAGGTCGACTGAAGGCATATCTTTCGAACGTCATGGACGTTCTTGGTTGTTTGACCTCCAAACTTAATTAAACTTTAAACAATGCCTAAAAATGCTATATTAAATCTATTAAGAATATTAAAACACCATTATACACACATAAACACATATAACTACATTTTAGACATTGAGGTGACTTAGAATCAAACGTCTTTGTCGTCCCTTGATGTTTGACTTCCAACACACCTAATAATTTAGCTACTGCCTATATACCATTTATTATACTATATAGGACCTTAGAATATCAATAAAAACATGTTAGGATCTAGTTTACATAGGTTATCTTCGGGGTCTTACAATATCCCCACTTGGAAAACATTTGTCCTCGAATGACACTTGCCACTCTCCGAACACTTCCAAGATTAGCGACTCAACTAGCAACTAATAAACATTCCATACAACACACAATCACAAGAAAACATCAATTTCACGTAGTCAAGAGATTCACAACACTACAAGAAACTAGAAAAAATTCTATAACTCCATATGCTACAAAACTCACATGCTTCATTCCAAATAGTAAAAACTCATTATATACTCAATACCCTACTCATATACATTAGTTCTAACCACATTACAATATTTTTAGGGAAAATAATCAATTACTCATTTCCTAAAAAAAAAAAGGCATTTTAAAGCAATTTTTCAAAAGTTCTAATTTTATAGAATTCATGATATAAACATGCTAATATGCAAGGTAACACCATATAGACACCTCTTACAATTAAATTAATGCTTCATAGAACACACAATGCAAGAATCAAATGAAAATTAATTTCAACCAAACTCATCTTTCACAATCAACAAATTCAAGAACTTCTATCCTATCTACAAACCATACTCCCGCACATAGAAGGAAATCATATCTTAACAAAACAAAGAGAACTTACCAACATCATCATCACTCTCCTTCTCATTTGGCTTCTCCACCCTAGAACGGAGTGCATAGAAATGCCTCTTTGTTGAAGCATCATATTTTGGAACACTAGGAACAACTTGCTTACCCTCTCTACCTCGACAAGTAATCATAGGACAATCTCTATTGTGCATATCTTTACCACCACCAAATCAACTCCCAATACCCAAAATACACTCACCATAATGTTTCTTTCCACAATTTGTACAAGTAGGCTTGCAATCCTCTGAACCACCATTTTTCTCAACCTTGAAATTAGAACTCCTAGATTCTCCTTGAGATTGAACCTTCTTTTTTAACCTAGTTTGATCTTGATCACTAGCACCACTCCTTTTAAAACTTCTAGCCATTCTCCTATGTTTAGATTCTTCAATTGATTGTGCATACACCATGACTCTAGCTAGGGCCATATCATCATGCAACATAGACGTACGACATTCTTCCACCACTATGTTGGCTACCCTTGTCATAAAACAAGTATTTCATATCTTGGATTGGACACAAGAGAAGGGACATACCTAGACAAAGTTGAGAATTTGAAAGAGTACTCCTAAACACTTATAATGCCTTGCTTGAGATTGATAAAATCCTCCACCGTAATTTCTGTCCTCTCTGGGGGAAAGTACATACCAAGAAAATATTCCTTAAATTCTTCCCTTTCACTAGGAACTGATCCTTCCGGCCTATTATCCTTCCATTGAGTGTACCAAATTTGAGAAACGTCCCTCCATTGGTACGAAGCCAACTCCACCTTCTCCCTAGATGTAACCCCCACAGCACTCAAAACTTTGCACACTTCATCAAGAAACTCTTGGGGATCCTCATTTACCTTATATTCAAGAAATATAGGAGGATTCATCCTCACAAAATCTCTCAACCTAGATGAAATAGTGCTCTTCAAAACCCTAGGCATCATATTCAAATAAGCTTGCACAGTCACGGCTCGGGCTATAGCAGTCAAAGCCTCTCTAATCTCCTTATTAGACATCTCCGGAACCTCAATACCTCCTTCCACATTAGGAATAGGATCGTCTTAGGGAGTCACTTGGGCATCTTAAGCACCTTGAACTCCTTGCCCACCTTGCTCAACTTGAGGGGGAACGTCCTCATTCACCCTCTCTTCTTCCAAACTTCTAGCGGCCATCCTTCTAGTATTCATGTCCTAGAAAACACAAGGAACTCATAAGAAGGATAATCATAACATTTACTCTACCGCACGACATAGGATTAGTAAAGAAGGGAAACTCTATCGCGCCCATAGATGTGTCACGACCCACACCGATGGTCAAGACTCTACTAGACGTGACTTGACGAGACTTTTTGATTCGTAATACTAATTTCACCAACCTATGCTCTAATACGAAGCTTGTCACAACCTAAAAATATACCCTAGAAGTTAGGTACAATCTTGTACCCAGCGTCGTCGACCTCTCGAAGGTCTAAGACAAGCCCTTTAATATCATTCATTGCATATACATAGTGAAAAGTAGTGCGAAATTAAAAATTCACATAACATAATATAGTCTTCAAAATCTATTTCATATAAAAGTAATAGGAAATACTATGTCTCAACCTCATCATCTTAAGACACAAAAAAACTTGGAAAACGGCCCATACTTCAAAATACGAATATAGAAATACTTAGTCTATTACAATACTTTGAATGAAAATATAAAATACATGTATGCCCTTGAGTCAACAATATCAAATTTAGGCATCACTTTACAGTAAGTTCAATTCATTTTACAGTGAATTGACTTCAATGTTTCACAGACTTAAGAACCCCTTTAATAACCAACTTCTAGAATGTAATTTCCTCACTTAAAGTCATCACAACATTCACTTAAGTCATACAAAGAATGACCGTCCATACACCTATTCTAGATGTGCCTAAACAACCCTTAGGATTACTTATTATGAGTCACATGCACACTGCAAGACATCAAACATATCAACATATAGACACTATGACATTTTCTCATCAAAGGTTATCAAAAGACTTACTTAAGTAGGTCAAGAAGATAACGTATATGATTGGCCTTTTTAAGACTACGTAAATAATCCTTATGACTTCCTAAGTTTGGATCATGTCCACATAATTAACATCTTCCCTAATTAGACTCATTCTTAAGACTCATCTAGGTAAGATACGAAGTGACCATTCCTATGCCCCCTTAACACCTTAACTAGACAACCCGTAACTACTCCAGATAGGTACTTATTCCTTTCACATACTCCATAACATAATTCATTAGTTCATTAGTTTATTATGACTCATACATCACATAAAAAAAATTCAAATAATGGTCTTGGACAAAACCTAGGAACTCCACATAACACTTTCAAAGTCTATTGTGCAATGTCTAGATAGTGTCCCATACCACCACCTAAACTTTATAAACTCCTCTCATGCTAATAGGTAGTAAATATGATGAGAATATTCAATAACCAACATAGACCATGATAGCAAGATATAGAATCATATGTTTAATCCTACTCCGATGAGGTTGTTCTACTTGCCAATGGTAGAACTTAGACACATCCCATGTCGGCACATGGTTAAGGAATATGAAGGGCAAACTTTGTAATCTAGTGTCATACTTAACTATAACTACTTTCCCTTACCATACTCACTCGGTGGTAGCCTTAGTTCTTATAAATCAATTCTCATTAAGGTTCATATAAATGGGTTCCATATCAAGTTCGTAACCCAATCACATTTACCCTACCAAGGAAGGTCCACTAGGGCTACCTCACAATGGATACAAGAAGCTCATAATGACTTTCCTAAGAATTAATATGATGTTGTTCCATCAACTACCCTTAAGTCCATCATTTCTTTACTTTGAAGGATAACATTACGTCTTATGCTTCAACAATTTTAACCTTACCCTTAATTCAAGGTTTTCACATACTATACTCTCATATCATAATTTAAGTCACATATCATTCATATATTCAATACTAAAATTTCTAACACCCTAAACCAAGACATCACATACACATAATCATATATACATCAAGTAAGTGACACAAGTCAACCAAGACAAGATACCACATACTTCACTTTTAACTCATAATGCAAGTCATTCTAGAAACACCTATAAACAATCTTATATCTTCAAGTCATCCTATATATCATCATAACATTATTAATATACTCAACATAGACTCATAAAGTCAATTAAGAATAACCAAGACTTAACCTAACACTATACTCATAATGTAAAATCAAAGTCTAACACGATCACTTAAGGCAACATAACTAGAAGAATACATATATGAGTATATAACTTCACTTGTAGATTGATAATGTCATGCTTCACATAATCAAACTACACAAATAGACACATAATTTCAAGTAGTTGTCAATAAGGCCATGCTCACAATATTGCATAAAGTAACGCCGACAAGTCCACATCAATTGCAAGTAAAACACATAACACCGCCACCATAAGTGGACCATACCAATCACAGTAGAATCAAAGTATAATTAATATAAAATTAAAGAAAATGGGGCAGCATACGCTCATTCCCTCTTCCACACTTCAATTTAATGCCAAATTAACCAATTCAACATCACAAGTCCCTTACCCATGGCCATGAACAATAATTCAAAGCAATAACCATAAAACTCAATGAATGTACATCAATTCATTCTAGGTTTAAAAAACTAAGATCAATTAGATTTCAATTGAATACAATTCTTATATCATTAGAAAGCCCATAAGAAACCACATAACAATTCATCAACATTAGCTTACTATCAAGTAACCCAATAAGTAGTCAAAACTAGGGTTCATCAATTTACATGGGTTCATAGGTAATTTAGTTCGAAATCATCAATACAATATCAATTATATCATAATTCGATGTTTATAAATCATGTATGAAAGAACCCACGGTAGAATCAGGAAATTGGACAATTCACTTTAGAAAACTTTAAAAAACATCTGAGAGTTGGGATCCTTAATGAAACGAGTTTCAAGCATTAAAAGCCATACCTCAAGGATGATAATTATTCACTTTGATGAAGAATTTTGACACAAAAAACCCCTCACCAAGCTGCCTCTTAAAGATGGACTTTAATGGAGGTTTTGGGATATTTTCGAAATGTTTTGGGTTTATGATTTTGAATAATGAAGTCTTCCATGTGATTACCCCTTATATACTTAATTAAAATACCCAAAATACCCTTAAAAAACCCCGAATGACTTGGCAGCATACCTGTGTAGGAGAAAAGGCCGCGCAACGACTTGCCCTTGACAGGGCGTCACCACCTCGACGGGCCGTCACAGGCCTCCATCGGTGGCAACAGTGGCTGGCCAAGCTTCCATTCTTCGCACAAGGCTAAGTTCCCGACGACGGGACCCTTTGACGGGGTGTCACATCCACTTATATATATATATATATATATATATATATATATATATATATATATATATATATATATACATATATATATATATATACATATATATATATATATATATATATATATATATATATTTAGTAACGCGAGCAGATGAGACCGTTCACAAACCGTTGTTGTATCTCTATGGCAACAGTTTGCTGTCCTGTTGCAACACTTCTGAAACTATTGTCGTAGGCATAATATCTAGTAGTGTATAATATATTGAGATAACACTGTTCCAAAGGATAAATACATGTACTCTCAACTTCTTGTAAAATATTCTCCTCATTCTCAACCTCCAAATTGTCCTCTACTTCTTCATGATACGCAGGATGGACCTCTTTTCTAGGAGCATTCTCAACTGGTGCTCCATCCTTAGTAGGTGCCACCCTTTCTCAACCTCTACCTTTCTCTATAGATTTCTCAGTTGGAGCAGTGGGGGGAGCTAGATGCCTCACCCTTGAATCTGAACAATCCCTTATCTTTTAAGCGAGGTTTGTTAATAGCTACAAAAAGATTCCCTTTAATGAACAAGAATGAGCAAGTTCATTATCCGTACACAACCACATAGTACTAGTAGGATACTGTGGCATCCCAATAAATGCAATGGCATAAGCCATAACAACATATTAATAACTTGTAGACACCGAACATATACAATATCAACAACATTAAGAACAACAGAGCATTTCACAATTATCACATAGACTATTATATCAAATCAATGGTCCTATCATGGAAATAAAACACAAACTGTTAGTATACTCGTTCGTGGTACCCAATCCAATGTTTATGCCGAAATATTGCGACCAATCCATATTTATGCCGGAACATGACAACCGATAGAAGTTATTGTATTGAAACACCACACACTATCCATTTAACAAGCCACAGTCACAAGTATATTCTCATAATCATACAATCAAATCAAAATTTCATGTCAACAATTATTTATTTATACTCATTTACAAACAATATGATCAATAATACAACAATCACATACATACATGTAATCTAATAAAGAAAGAACAAACATATATCACAGAGGTATTCAACAAGCACCACTCAACTGCGCTAACTAAACCCTCCATAGAAGTTAATCATAAAAGTGCAATCATCACCTACCCTGAGACAAGCTTGAATCCCGTAAAAAACTTGATTCTTCCATTTCCGTATTCATTTGGTTTGTTTTTTGTCTACAAACAATCATAATAGCTCGAGGGTCAATAAATAACTTTTAATTACCCATATTATATTCAATAACATCAAACCCTTGATCCCTAACTAAGATTATAGCTTTTTCCACCATAATTCGTAGATCAAAACCCTCCCCCATCTATCTAACTAGAATACAATCTATGGATCGAATAATAAATTAGTGGAGTTAAAACCTTACCTTTAGCCTTAAGAATGGTGGAAAACTATGAAGAATCACATGGGGTTCGTCTCCTTATTCTCAAGAATGAAAATTCTAGAATAAACATTTTGGGGTTTAATTTTTTCTTAAGTTGAGACTATCCCGCCACAACGTTCCATAGCCTGCCATAACAACCACCCAAGCGGAAATAATCCAGCCACAATGGCTTCCATAGAACTACTGAGTAGATTTAAGAATTCCAAACTCATATTTTACAACAAATCTTCATCTCATGACACTCAAAAATAACCTTCATGCTAAAATCAATTGTGGGAGTTCTATTCGGCCGAATTCAATTTCAGAAAGTCGTATGAGTTTCTTAATGTCTTTGATATCTACTCATGTGATCAAAATCATAATTAAATCACCCAATTGTTAGCAGATTTCCCTAGACCTTACTGAATCTGAATTTATCCAAATTTGGACTAGATTGGGAAATCTCAAGTTACTATGAAAAAGATTTCGGACCCAAATTTTTTTACGGTGGGTTTTCAATAACGACGGGAACCGGTCTTTACACTAATATTTTTACATTAAAAATGATATAAGTCAAAATAATCATGTGTGAGAAGGATCATAAATACCCCTACATAATTTTTTTTAAGAAAATCAAGGGAAAATAGGATAATATACCCCTCAACTTTTCAATTTTAGAACAGATATACCGTTCGTAAAAAAAGTATGTTCGTAAAAAAAGTGATGCATATATATATATATATATATATGCTTATTTCGTCTAAAAAATTGTGCATATTTACCCCTTTCTTGAACATATATATGTTAGTTGAAAAAAATTAGAATACTAATTTAAAATTTCAAAATTATCTCGCCTCTTTGTTATACATCTAGACTCAAAGTCAGAGAAAAAACTCAATTTCTTTTATACTTTTTCATTAAATGAGTTTGTCTTGGGTCTGGACATATGAAAAGTTGAGTATTTTTTTAGTTGTGTCGAGTATGGATGCGTAAATGAGAATGAGTTAATTTTTGGGTACCTTAAGAAAATTTTGCTATCTAAGGACCTAATTACTTATATTCACGATAGTTTGGAATATTAGATGTTGTACTAGATTTCAGTTGTCAGAGACATGTATCGAGTTGCTTCATATACATGAATTCACAAGATACATGTTTTAAAGCGTTTCAATAAAATGATTATAACTGATTTTTTCAATCAATAGAGTAATTCACTAGTGTTAACAACTTTTGAGAATCTGCAACATAACAACTTCAAAAACAAAATAGAATTTTGTTCATTCTTTTTTTAGAAACATAAAAAAGTGTATAAAATCTTCTTTCCATTAATTCAATTTTATTTCTTCGAGTCTTGATCTCTATTTTTTTAGCAATAGCCATTTTATTCCAGATTGAATATTGTGATGGTGAAGTAGTTTTCAAAATAGCAAAATTTCTATATATACCAAATATATTAACAAGATAATCAAATACAAACCATTAACGACTTAGATACATTAATAGAAAGAAGATACTACACATTGAAAAGCTTCAATACATTAACAGAAATATCGAATACATGAATATATTACATCAGATAAATGGAAGAACATACTAGATACATAGGATATTTAAAATCATACACAATTCATAGTCCTTGATGGTGGAAGTCGAGGAAATTGGCTGAACACAGGTGATGATGTCGATAGCGACGGTTGTAATAGTCATTAGAGCCAACCAGACTTGGTTGCTATGGTGAGTGACTTTAAAGAAAGTAGTAGCACCGATCCCGAGTCTAGATATAGTAGTGACAATGATTCCGACTAATCCAGTCTCGCCTTTCGTGTTGACGGGATTTCGTGAGTATTACTGGGTTTTTTTGTGTGCAGAATTTTTTAATGTTTGTTGTGAAATTGTTTAGTTTTAATAGAGGAATCCTCATTTATATATTGAGAGGATGAACAAAAATTATTTTTGATAGATATTCTTGAAGAAATTATGAGTTGAGAGGATGAAGGAAGAGAGCAAAAAAGTGGTGAAGGGCGTATGGGTGGAGGTGGAGCTGGAGATATTGATGACGGAGTAATTGAGGGAGGTTGAATTGTTAAAATACCTTTCGTTAAGGAGTTCAAATTTTAAGATAATTATTCAATATCATGCTTAAATGATTTGTCCATCTAATTTAACATTTTAAAATATATGGTACACATATTAAAAAGTGATATTATAAGTAATATTTTTAAACTATAGGTAAAATAAGTATATATGGTAGTTTTTTTTTTTCTATAATAAATATATAGAATTTGAAATTAAAAATCAATCCGTTAATAAAAAGGATAAATATACATCATTAATTAGACGATGAGGGTATATATTCATGTTTTATTATATGACTGAGGTATATTTATGCATCACTTTTTAACGAGGAGTACATCTGTTCAAAATCGCAAAATTGAGGGGTATAGTCGTCCCTTTGCCCTAAAATAATAATCAAAGCATAAATTTAAAAATATTTTTTCCACTTCCGTTGGATGAAAATGTATATATGAGCCTTTTATAATAGGATGAATAAATGTGAGCTACTTTTGTTACAATAGAGGTATATGCGAGCGACTTTTGTGATATATTTTATTTTGTTGTAGCGTTTATGTGAGTTTTTCTTTCAAATAACTCGTGCATTTACTTGGTACCATGTAAATTTATTAGAAGTATTAAAATATAAGTTTGATCATCGTCAAGTTAATATACAATACAGTGCATAAATAAATAACAATTTTATCCTAACTAATAAAAATGAATATTTTGACTTTTCAATGTTTTTTGTCGCCTATACACCAAACAACACTTTTATCCCAACCAATCAAAATTTTAAAAGATTTTCAAGTTGAAATTTTTTTTTATGGTGTATACACCAATCAATGTATTCTTATCCTAAATAATCAAGCTCTCTTTGATTTATTGGCCTGAAAAGTTGTTTTCAAGATTACGCTCCAATAAATACTCTTAGGGATTATTCTCACGCTGAGAAAAATTTAATTGGTCATCAGTAATTATTACCTATATTTAAAGTTGATATTCTCATTTACATATTTTTTAATGAAATTATTCCTTTATTTTTAATGCTTTAATTTTTTTATGTTCTATTTGATTTCCTTCACTTTTTCTTGTCTCAATCCAAAGTTATCCTATACTAAATACCATACATTAGGAATTAAATTTGAAATCAAATCCAAAGGAAAGACAATGAAAACTATAAAATATTACAAATAAAAACAATACGAAAAAGGAGAAAAAAATTGCATTTACCTATGTTTGAGAAAATCTTAAATACAAGGCAAAGAAAAAGAAAAAAGATATTATGTGTGTTAACTTTTAAAAAAATAGGCAAATTCTATATGAAGATTTTTTTAAAAAAAATTATAATAGATAATTGAATTGAGTTATGGTTTCACGTCAACACATAAAGTGCAAAGAAATATAGAGAACTTTTTTTTTCTTTGGGGGGGGGGGGGGGGGGTTGGACTCCTTAAATATAGGGTGTTGTCCATGTAACTTTGGTTATAGTTCATGGAGAACTTATGCTTTCTCCCAATTTAAATTGATTAATTATTGTTCTCAATTATTTAAGTTAATATTCTCATCAACAACGGATATGATACAATGGATAAGGTTGCTTCTATTCAACAAAATTCTCATGTTTGAGCATTGGGTGTAAAAAACATTCCTTGATACAGAGTGTCCCTTCCCCACCGAATGGGTCTCTATACAGTGCATGAAACGAGTTTAAAATAGTTGGACTGCAATATACATAGAAGACACCGGATGAAAATTTAAAAAATAATATGCTAATATTCTCAAGAAGCATTATTAAACGTTGTGTAATAGCATGCTTTGGACTACTTGCAGAAAGTTGTGATTGTGATAATTCCATTGATAAGCAATCATACAAAACAGTACTATTACTAGTGATAAAAATATTATATTATTGCATTTGGATTTTTGTGATTGATTTGATATTTTCTCATAAGATTAACACGAATGTTTATCACCTCAAAAAAATTTACTTCATTCTTTAAATTTATGAAAATTATAGATTTCATAAAATGTCCGCTCTTTCTTAATGAATGGCATAATATTCTTTATTAGAACACCTTTAAATTTGGGAGTTTAGAGAAAAAAACATCTCACTTTTTCACATTTTTCGTAGATATTATACCATGACATCATTTATAGCCAATTAAACTTGGTAACCTTAATAGAGCTTGATATTGCTATTCAGTAAAAATGGATTTTTTTTAGTTGGAATGTTGTTTTCAATGTTTGTACACCAAAAAATATACATACTTTAACTAATTAAAACTTTTGTGAATTTTTACCATTGAGTCAAGGTGTACACAAAGTAATCAATCAAAATTTAGAAAGATTTTCTACTTGAAATGTTGATTTCAAGGTCTACACACCAATCATACCAAGAATAGGATTTTTCTTTTTTAATCAAGCCAAAATGACAATTTTGAAATAAAAAAAAAAAAGATTTTAGTTTTCTTTTCTTTAATTTAGTCTATAAACAAAAAAAAAATATGTCATTTGTTAGACGACGAGTACATATACACAAAAATTATCAACGAAGGGGTATATATGCATCACGTTTTTAATGATAGGTATATGTGATCTAATAATTGCAAAGTTGAAGAATATATTATTTCTTTTTTCCTAGTAAATTTTATTTGCTTGATTTGTGCTATATATAACTCATCAAAATTATTGAATAGATGAACAAATCAAAGATTTATTTGTTTCTCTCTACCAACTCAATTTAGTATTGAACATTTTAGTGCAGAAATGGATTACCTAAAACTTGTATTTTGTATGTTATTTTCCTTCCTCTGTCAACTTACTTTCTCCTCATCCTTATCTCATTTGTTCCCTAAAGATCAAGCTCTTGCTCTTGTACAATTCAAAAACATTTTCACAATAAGTCCTATGACTTCAGATTTACGTAAGTTTTCTCATCCGAAAACTCTTTCATGGAACAAGAGCCTAAATTGTTGCTCATGGGATGAAGCTTATTGTAATGAGATGACAAGACAAGTGATTGAGCTTAACCTCAATTGCAGTAAACTTCAAGGCAAGTTTCAAGCCAAAAGTAGCTTCTTTCAACTCTCCAATCTCAAAAGTCTTGATTTATCTTGTAATAATTTTTTCGGATGGCTCATTTCATCTAATTTTGGTGAGTTTTCTAGTTTGATGCATCTTATTTTGTCATATTCAACTTTTACAGGTCCAATACCTTTTGAAATCTCTGACCTTTCTAAATTACAAGTTGTTTGTATCCAAAGTAGTCTACTAAGATTTATACCCCACAATTTTGAACCGCTACTTAAGAACTTGACACAAATAAGAGAGCTTAAATTGTATGATGTGAGCATCTATTCCATTATTCCTCTTAATTTCTCTTCTAAATAAACTACTCTACGCCTTTGGTATTCACAAATATACAGGATGATTCCCCAAGGAATTTTCCACCTGTCCAACCTGGAATCTTTTTATTTATAAGACAATCCCCTTTTAGGTTTCCCACAACCAAATGGCAAAGCAGTTCATCACTCATGGAGTTATTAATCTGTAGTGTGAATGCAATTAAAGGATATCCAAATTGTTTGGTCATCTAGCGTCAGTGCGTAGATTGAGAATAACTTCTTGTAATCTCTCAGGACCTATTCCGAAACCCCTATGGTATCTCATTAACATAGAGGATTTGAACCTTTCTTGTAACAATATTGTAATGACCTATTAGGCCATTTTGAGAACTATTTATCTTTCTTTCATAAAGGACCCTTTCCGTAAATTTTAGTGGGAATTTAGAATTACTCGTTCAACTATGGTTATTTACTTAACGGACAAATTTTTAAAATTAATTTAATAATTAGTTAATGAGTCGATCCATAAGTTATTTAGTACCCTATACTACTTGACCCATGTATTGAATTAAGTTTATATGATATAATATAATGTTAGTTATTGTATAAGCTTATTTCGACTCAAATTCTCAAACAAGGACGACGACAATGACTTTTGCGATTGTCAGAGTATTGACCTGTTGAGGAATTGACAGCTTGTATTGCAGTACATTGAAGGGATTGTTATTAGTTTGTTAGTGTTTTAGTTAGTTAGTTAAGTTGGTTGGTTAGTAAATTGATTAGTTAGTTAATTACCATTAATTAGTTAGTATAAAATAGTCATTTTACTCTCTTTGTAAAGTTAGTAAGGAAAATGAATATTGTGCTGGTCACGTTTTCTCTCTGACTCATTCTTCTTCTTCCTTTACTTCTTCTTCTTTCTTCTTCTCAACATAATTTCAATTGCTTCAATGCACATTTTCATGGCAGATCTTTAATTCTAACATGGTATCAGAGCTTTGATCAAGTGGATCTAGGGATTTCCTTCACGGATTGATTGGAAATTGAGAGATTCTCTTGTTTACTTTTTTTTTCTCGTCTGCAAATTTGTTCTTGTTTTTCGATGGAGACTACTGAACATACCAGTGCTACTGTCATTGATTCTAATCGACCTAAGGATCAGCTTGGTATTGATTACCACCATCCTCTATATCTTCATGCTTCCGATGCTCCTAGCTCAATGTCAATTGGTATACCACTTGTTGGGATGGAGAACTACTCAATTTGGCGTGAAGCTATGCAACTCTCATTGTTGACTCGTAACAAGCTTGGTTTTGTAGATGGATCTATTAGCAGAGGTACTTATGGACCTGCGTATGAGTTGCTGTGGGATCGTTGTAATGCGATTGTAAAGTCGTGGATTATGCACAATGTAAGTCGAGATCTGATTAATGGAGTGCTTTTTCGATCTAGTGCTCATATGATATGGGAGGATTTACGTGAACGATTTGATAGAGTCACTGCATCACGAATGTTTTCACTGCACAAGTCAATTTTCTCTTTAGTACAGGGTACTTCATCAGTTTCTACATACTATTCCAAATTGAAGGATCTTTGGGATGAGTATGACTCGTTGATGCCTCCACCTTGTTGTGACTGTACTAAGTCCAAAGAGTATGCAACACATCTCCAATACCAAAGGTTGCTGCAGTTCCTTATGGGACTCAATGATGGATATTCTAATGCTAGAAGTCAAATATTGATGAAATCTCATGTTCCAAATGTTAACCAGGCTTATGCAATGGTGTTACAGGATGAAAATCAAAAATTAACAGCAGGTAGTGGAGGTATGGATCCTACTGCTTTGTTCACTGCTAGAGGTTCAAACAATAAGCCTAAGAAATATGGAGTGGAATGTGACTTTTGTCATGTTCAAGGACACACTAGGGATAAATGTTTCAAACTAATGAAATGTAGCCATTGTCAACTTACTGGTCATTTGAAGGAGAAATGTTATAAGTTGATAGGTTATCCACCTGATTTTAAATCAAGAAGAAAGGATCTACATGCTGGCAGCAATCTTGTACAGGCTGAAGGGAATGCATCAACTGCTATACCAGCTACATCCATTACTTCTCCTATGTTCACTCATGAACAATATACACGACTTCTTGGATTGTTAAACACTGAAGGGGAACAGAATGCTAGTGCATACATGGCAGGTATATCCTCTCATACATCTGAAGTTAATCCTAATTGGATTATTGACACAGGTGCTACCAATCATATGGTTGGTAACTCACATCTGTTAATTGATGGAACTGAAGTAGGAAACACAGGAAAAGTGCAATTACCTAATGGGGAGTCTACTGATATTTCACATGTTGGTAACAGTCATCTAGCAGGAGGTGATGTTCTTAAAGATGTACTATACGTGCCAACATTTAAGTTCAATCTATTGTCTGTTTCTAAGGCTACTAAACAGTTGAACTGTTGCATTGCCTTCTATCCTGATTTTTGTACATTTCAGGATCTCTCCAATGGGAGGGTGAAGATGATTGGTAGAGAACAACATGGACTTTACTTGTTGAAAGAACATAATGTCAATAGCAACTCAATTACCAGTCACTCTTTGGTTGCACAGAAGCTGTCAAACTCAGAACTCTGGCATAGAAGAATGGGTCATGTACCATTGCCAGTATTGAAGAAACTTCCTAGCATTTCTAATTCATGTAGTAGTGCATTAGGACAATGTGATATATGCCCTATGGCCAGGCAGACTAGAATTCCTTTCAAACACAGTCTTACTACATCTACTACTTGTTTTGAATTGATTCATATGGATGTTTGGGGACCTTACAAAATCACTACTTATAATGGGATGAACTACTTTCTTACTCTAGTGGATGATTACTCTAGATGGACTTGGGTTTTTTTGCTCAGACTCAAGTCTGATGTATCCAGTGTTATCAAAACCTTTCTTGCTATGATTTTGAATCAGTTTGAGAAACATGTGAAAGTTTTCAGAACTGATAATGGTTCAGAGTTTTTTAACAATGTTTGTGGTGAATTATTCAAAACTCATGGTATTTTGCATCAAAGTTCATGCCCATATACTCCACAACAAAATGGAGTAGTTGAAAGAAGGCATAGACATCTCTTAGAAACAGCCAGAGCTATCAAATTTCAAGGCACCTTACCATCCAAATTCTGGGGTTGTTGTGTTGAGGCAGCTGCATATATACTTAATAGAGTACCCTCTACTGTTTTGAAAGACAAGTCACCATTTGAAATGCTTTATGGTCGAGCACCCTCTTTGTCACACTTGAAGGTTATTGGCTGTCTATGTTATGTAACTGTCATGCCTAGGCAAGACAAATTTGGTGCAAGAGCTGTTAAATGTGTCTTATTGGGATATGGCTTATATCAGAAGGGCTACAAGGTGTATGATTTGGCTAAGAAACAGGTTTTTATCAGTAGAGATGTTATGTTCCATGAATCTTGTTTTCCATTTTCATCTACAGATGACACAGAGGTTCACTCTATAACATCAGACCATGAGTTCTTCTTACATCTTGATTCTCCTGATCACATTCCACCACCTACACCATCAATTCATGTTCTTCCTGAACTTCCTAATACTTCTAATCTTCCTCTTGTTGATCCATCTTCTGTTAGTATTGATACTCAGTCTTCTACTGACTTACAATCAACATCCACACTTCCTTCTTCTGAAGCTGTGTCTTTCCCTACATCTAGAAAATCCACAAGATCCATCAAACCTCCAATCTGGTTGAAAGACTTTGTTGTACCTACAACAACTTCTACTTCTACTTGTTTGTATTCTCTTAGTGATGTTATGAACTATGATTCTTTATCTCCTGCTTATCAGAGTTTTATTGCTAAATTTTCTGCTGATATAGAGCCTAAGTCTTATGCTCAGGCTGCCAAGGATCCTAGATGGGTTGAGGCAATGGAGTTAGAAATTCAGGCTTTGGAAGATAATCACACATGGGAGATTGTGACTTTACCTACTGATAAAAGAGCAATTGGTTGTAAATGGGTATTCAAGATAAAGTATAAAGCTGATGGCACAGTTGACAGATTCAAAGCAAGATTGGTAGCTAAGGGTTATAGCCAACTTGAAGGTCTTGATTATCAAGACACATTTTCCCCTGTGGTTAAAATGGTTACTGTAAGAGTGGTGATTTCTTTGGCTGCTACTAGAAAATGGTCTATCCATCAAATGGATGTATACAATGCCTTCTTGCAAGGTGATTTGGAAGAGGAAGTTTACATGACTATGCCACCAGGTTTTTTTACCAACTACAAAGCTACACATGCTTGCAAACTAGTCAAATCTCTTTATGGTTTGAAGCAGGCTTCCAGGCAATGGAATGTGAAATTAACCACAGCTTTACTATCTTTTGGTTTTACTCAAAGTCCTTTGGATTACTCTTTGTTCATTAAACAGTCTGCAGGAAAGATTGTTATCATCCTTGTATATGTGGATGATTTGTTAATCACTGGTGATGATCTGAATATGATTCAGGACACCAAAATCAGTTTGCACTCTCATTTTAAAATCAAAGATCTTGGTGAGCTTAGATACTTCCTTGGAATTGAATTTGCTAGAAGTACAGAAGGTATAGTCATGCACCAAAGGAAATATGCTCTTGATCTTATCTCTGACTTGGGGTTATCTGGAGCCAAGCCAGCTAATTCACCACTTGAGCTACACGAGAAACTTACATCTACAGAACTTGATTGTCTTATAGATGCTAAGGATGATCATTTGCTCACTGATATCAGCTCCTATCAAAGACTTATTGGTAGATTGTTGTATCTTACTCATACAAGACCTGATATCTCGTTTGCTGTCCAGACATTAAGTCAATTCATGCATTCTCCAAAGTTATCTCATATGGCTGCTGCTACTAGAGTTGTTCGATATCTCAAGAAATCTCCTGGTCTAGGAATTTTTCTTTCTTCAGATTGTGATTCCACTTTAACTGCATTTTGTGATGCTGATTGGGCCTCATGTCCTAATACTCGACGATCAGTTACTGGTTATATGATTAAGTTTGGTTCTTCACCTGTCTCATGGAAATCAAAAAAACAATCCACCATTTCTCGTAGCTCAGCTGAAGCTGAATATCGCAGCCTTGCATCCACTGTGGCAGAAATTGTTTGGCTTGTAGGCTTATTTACAGCACTGAATGTCAAGATACCTCTTCCTGTACCATTACATTGTGATAGCAAATCTGCTATTCAGATAGCTTCTAATCCTGTTTTCCATGAGCGCACAAAGCATATCGATATTGACTGTCATTTCATTCGCGAAAGACTACACACTGGACTGATCTCACTTCATCATCTCTGCACTTCAGAGCAACAGGCTGACATTCTCACCAAAGGCTTAGTATTCCGTCAACATTCTTATCTTCTTTCCAAGCTAGGCATGAAAAATATTTTCATAGCTCCTAGCTTGAGGGGGGGTGTTGAGGAATTGACAGCTTGTATTGCAGTACATTGAAGGGATTGTTATTAGTTTGTTAGTGTTTTAGTTAGTTAGTTAAGTTGGTTGGTTAGTAAATTGATTAGTTAGTTAATTACCATTAATTAGTTAGTATAAAATAGTCATTTTACTCTCTTTGTAAAGTTAGTAAGGAAAATGAATATTGTGCTGGTCACGTTTTCTCTCTGACTCATTCTTCTTCTTCCTTTACTTCTTCTTCTTTCTTCTTCTCAACATAATTTCAATTGCTTCAATGCACATTTTCATGGCAGATCTTTAATTCTAACATGACCAATATCATCAGGTAAACCATACTCTTCATGTATTGTATTATGTATAGAATTTATATAATTGATAATAAATTAAGTCGGTTAGAAATTGGATAAGAATTGAAAAGTTTGGAATCGACTTTCGCCTGGATATGCCTTGTTATTTCTCAAAATTTTTAAGAAAATTTGACCACATGTGAGACGCCATTATTCAAAGTAAAAAATATGTTTACTCTTTGAAAGAAAATGTAATTGCTATTGATTTTTCCTTTATAAATTAGTGGGGTGCTATTAATGATTTTCTATTTCAAATTAGGGGTGGTGGTATATAGGATTTGTGGTCAAGAAATTTGAATATAATGATAGTGGGGAGGTGTTTGGATAATTAACCACGGAAGAAATAGTGTTTCAATAACTAGTAGCTAAATCTTTAATATTCTATAACTAGATTTTTAATGAAATAGAAATTATTTGTAATTTTTTAATTAGGCAAAACAAAGGTAGGAATGATGTGTTGTACGTGTTTGGAAGAAGATTTTTTTTAGCTTTGCAACAAAAGAAAAATATTATTACTTTTATTATTATTATAATTATTATTATTATTATTATTATTATTATTATTATTATTATTATTATTATTAAATTATTATTATCATAAGAGTTTAATGTACTGTTTCTTCTTTCCTTTTAAAATGAGTCTTGTTTTGGGAAATTTAAAGCAAGTATAGGAGGGTAAATGAATAGGCATACATGGCAGGAAAAAGATCAATTCTTCCACTTTCATGTTACTATCCCTAAGTTAGTTGTTCCTTATTATTATATTATGATTCGAGTTTTGATACATTGGTACATGTAATTAAGTGTTAGGTGTATGATATTATGTGAATACCCTTAGGTGTATGATATTGGAAAGAAGTTGGGACTTAAGACTAGACTTGAAATTTAGGAACTTGACTTTAAATTTGAGTAAATTTTTTGATCCAGGCTAGACCTATAGTAATATGAGTGTTGTTAGTTACAAAATTTTATTGTGATTATTAATGTGAATAGATTGGTTTAAGTTGGAAGTACAACGAAAAGGAAAGACTCAAGTCTCAGAGTGATTGTTCGACTATTTGAGGCAAGTGGATTTCTAAACTCTTGCTAAATGTATGCAATGCATATATTTCCTTATGATTTGTGTTTAGGAGTAATGGGATTTGGAAGGGTTCACATGTCAACCTTAATTAATTTTATTGATAAAAAGGGGCAATAAAAGACAATGTGATTAATTGTTTGTATGTGATGTGTTGAGAATGGTACGGGTATGAGTGTTATAATGGGAAGATTTATTATTATAGGATGCAGATTGTAATTCGAGAATCCGTAAGCATATGGACATTGACTGAAATATTATTGATTTGGTTTATTATGTGTGATTGTGTTCTTTATTGAACTCATATAATTGTGATAATGAAGAAAGGTGATTATATGTCATAGTGACATTTGATTTATTGAGATGTTACATCATCTCTTTTCTTTGATATCATATGTGCACATGCATTGACATGAGATTGGGTAAGACTAAAGGTCTAACACGTGGAGATCGTCCGTGTTGAGATCGACATATGATTATTTGGGCACGTGGAGATCGTTTGTGCGTTAGAAAAGTTATGATTATGATTTGGGCACGTGGAGATTGTCCGTGCGGATTTTTTTTGATTTATGATAGTGCGTTGAGATCGTCCGTACAAACATGTGGAGATCGTCCGTGTCGGTATATAAACCTCGTGAGTCTCCATGGCTCATGAACTCTCAATGTATTTCATAGGAGTTTCATGTATATAAAGATGAGAGAGTACTTGGTATTTGGAGGTATATCATGGTGTCATACTGCATTGCATTACATGACATCCTTCATCCTTTATGTTAAGTATTTTCTTAATGATTGGAAAGTATTTGATATTTGGTTACGTCTATTTGATGAACTTGATCTTGTGTTTTGCTGATATTGTGAGTGCCGTTTTGTGAAATGTGTAATTGATGAATATTGCGCTTGTTGCTGATATATGTGCTTTTGAATGGTGAACTGTTAGGTTGGGTTGGTTTTATGCAGGTTGCAGTTATGGAGGTTCGGTTAGGGTGTAAGGAGTACCCGTATTTTATCTCCTTAGCTTGTGTTTAGATGTTTACTTGCTGAGCACTGTGTGGTTCGGTAATCACCCATTGCTTCTACAAAAAAAAATTTGTAGGTTATTAGACCGGACCTTTGTGATATTTTCTCTTCTTGTCTGAGGCTTCATATGGAGATTTGTGAGGTAGTTGCTTGTCATTTCGGCGAACCTCCTTACTCAGAGCCCAAGGTTCATAGGTCTCACGTGTATACAAGCCGAGTCTAAGTAGAGTCTCAAGGACATGTACGGAGACGTTTGTACTTATCTTCGAGAGGCTATACTGACTTTTAGAAAAAAAATTTACTTTTTGAATCTCTATCGTGTGTCCTTGGTCCGATTTTGTTCTTAATGTTTCATTCCACTCTCTCGATATTTTGATATTATTTGATGACTCTTGGTTGTTCTCATTTGAGTAGTTGATGTCATGTATGGTTTTAATCTTTAATCTGATATTAAGACGAAAGTAAAGTACTTATGGAAAAGATGTGTGATTAGATTTAGAATGTTCAACAATTTGAAAAGGTTGTCTAAGGTTAGTTACCTTAGTGAAAGGAATAGTACATGTGTGGTTCGATAATTGAATGTGAAATGATTTAAAGGAGGGCTAGATAATGGGCATGTAACTTTGGATACTACAATTAGTAAAGTTATCATAACATGAATAGATTGCTTAGGAAATGATGAGAATAATGATGCACCAATTAAGGTTAGAATTTTTACTACAATAGTATTAATGGTTACTTGGTTAAAGTTATGGAGTGTGTTACTTTTCATGTTGACCTGACCTACGAAAGAACACATATAACTTGGGCTAGATACGAAACTTATTTGGTAATATTTTACAACTATTTGATGGGTAGAAGTTTGTGACCTATTTGGATATGATCTTATTAATAAGTAAGATGTGTTCTAGTGGTGGGTCAAATGAACTTTCATGATGTGATACTAGTGGTATATGAAAATGGATACATTGATTGTTAAGCGTGAATACAGACTACTTCAGGAATTATCAATTGTACCACATGATCGTATAATGAGATTTGATATTGCATTCATACTTAATTTGAGAAAACAACTAGCTTGTTACTACGGACAAATGATTTAAGCATTGTTTGTAAGGGGAATCTTGGTGGTGGACTTTTGGTTTAGTATAAATATATTTAGTTTGTGAAGTGTATTCTGAATGTTTTAAATGAGGACTAGTGATTTCATCGTAAGATCCAAGAAAGTGGATCAATATATGAATGACAAGCTTATGGGTAAAGGAAGTCCTAAAGAGTATACTTATGTGAAGATAATTAAGAGTTTAGTAAGGAAGTGCGGATAAAAGTAGGTTAGTTCTTTGGATTGGATTAAAGTAACTGGGTTTAAGGTATTATATTGATGAAATAGTTGACTTCGTGGTGAAAATAAGAGTTAACTAAGCATGATGGTAATAGGAGTTTGTGATGGAATGTTATTGAGACAAAATCATATAATAAGAATTGAGGGTTAAACGAGTTTTTATGGTAATAACGTCTTGCGAGCATCTAAGGTTGTGGTTTTCCACTATTTGATGAGTAATGTGGTTGTATGAAAAGTTGTAGGATGTGTTGAAAATTCCGCATGAATAGAATTGAAAATAGCTAGAGTCATAAAAGGAAAAGAATTAGTGACGTATTTTAGTCATTGGAAAGATGCAATTGAGAAAAGTGTTATTTACTATAATTAGAAAACACAAAGATATATATTTATAGAGTTGAGAATTTAGTTCAAGTACATGTGATTTCATTTGTTTCACTTTGGTTATTGTATTAGTGTCACATGTTCATCAAATTGATCAAAAAAAAAATTAGGTAAGAATTGAGAAAGAGATCTACACAGTTCGACTCAAGTGTGGTGATAAGTTCTTTTAAAGTTTAGAGTTTTGTAACGGGCACCATTGGATTTTTAAGAAAGGGTGTGGCAAGGTCGATGAATAGGCGATCAATAATAAGCTAAGATGTGCGAATTTATAAATATATTCAATGTATGAGCTAATGTCAATAGATAAAATTATTGGGTTACGTAGTTCAATTCAAAATTCATGTTTTTCATTGTAAGTTTAGATTTGAGGTAGTGTGTTTTGTCAAGGTATGTATTAATTAGGTGTAAGAAATGATTGATCACATTGAGTATAAAGCATTTGGAAGGACTTAAAAATAATTTGAGTAGTAAATATTGTTACTTTTTATTGTTATACCTAAATGGGATTCCACGTAATGTTTTTATTTAGAGGATAAGAATAAAAATATCATGGGTTGTAGGTCAAAGAATAAGATTGGTAAGCAAGTCAGCGAAAGGAAAAAGAGGTTGATGTATCGAAGAGTTTAAGGTATTTGAAATCATCGGAATAATTTAAGAAAGTGAAGAAATAAGACATCTCAATAGACCATCGGTTCGAAGTGGAAGGTTTTTTGATTTTTTTTCTTGTATTTAGGTATGACTATGATATATGAATAGGTAGGATACAAACTTACTAGAGGTTTAACAATGCTTTTTTACGAGGATTGAGTTTTCTTCAAGTAATAAACATTGATGTGTGGAAGATGTTACATTTTTATGTTCATTTGGGGTTGTTCAAATCGTGGTAGATGGCTTATGGAACACTATAGTATGAAATGAATGTTTTGAGGGAATTGAAACTTCTTCGTTCATCGAACAATATAGATTGTGTTAGCGTTACATGGACATTTGATGGTGAATAGAGGTTATGAGCTTATAGTATACGAAATTATTGGAATGACCAAGGATTTCTTTAAATTTTTACATTGGGTACATGATGGTTCTGAATATAAGTTGATATTTGGTATATGAAAGATTACGTGAAATTGAAATTGAGTGTGAATCGATGATTGTACTTCGATGGAAAAGTATTTTAGATTTAAAATTAGTGTTATCTATCTTTGGTATGACTCATATCTTCCATTTAAGAGATGAATCCATCGTTCAAAAAATAATAATAATAAAATTAGAGGAGATGGTATGTTTTCTAAGAAAACATTAATACTAGTGATTGTTTGAGAGTAAGGTAAGTGCTTAGTGTGGTTAGAATGTTTAATAGTATTAAAAATGGTTGCTTTATCCCAGTACTGTGAGAGTATGTAGGGTTTGATAAATCGAGTATGTGTAAGATTATAATGGGGATAAGACTGGTTGATTTTAAGTCTCTAAAAATTGAGGGATGTAGCTAGATCAATGGAAATATTTGACACGAACATTATGAAAGAAGTGTGTAGTGTTATTCAATCTTGGTTTTATATGTTCTTATGTGACCAACTTTTTCGTATTGGGCACTATTTGGAGTATGATTACCTACTTATATTATGCCAGTTTCCACATCTATGGGTGAATGCTTAGTGGTGGATCGAATGTACCGATCCTCTCATGTCCCTTTATATGATGAGATCCTTGGGAAGAATTGATCATTTCAGTTATAATAGGTTGGATTTTGTTTGGAAGTTGAAGTATATAAGTAATTGTACACGCACAACTTTGTTTATGAGAACCTATATAAGAGGTTCTATTAGCTTAGGTGTATCGCTAGCTATGTGGTTACTTGATCTTGTTGTTCTTGGGTTAGATAAGATTGATTCTACCTTAATTAGTACTTGATGCTTAAAGATCCTATTCTTACAACTTAAGTTTGTGTAAAGATTGTGTTGTGAAAATGAAATTTTTATAGATTTTTGATGGTTGTGCATACAAAGTGTGGTAGTTGGTTAAATTTCACTTTTGCTTGTAGTTGATACGCTCAAACTTACTTCTCAAATGAGAAGTAAAGCGGTCGTGTCAAGTAAATAACCCAACTAGTGAGGTTGGGATCGTTCCCACGAGGAAAATAGTCTAGACTTAACCTCAACCGATTATTACTATCGTTTGGTCAATAACTTCCTTGGAAAATAAAAATATAAAAAGGGGGGTTCTATCTCTAAATAAGTGAAAATAAACAACGAACTTGAAAGGGACACTTAACAGCTTTTAATGTTGGGTTTTAATCAATTAATCAAAGTAACTAGGGTTTACGTGTTCCCCAAGGTTCATAACTTGATAATTCTAACTATAACAATTCTTTCCTAGTATCTTGCATGCAAAGTGATAAGTTATGTATTTCTAAATCCTTGGTCTGGCATCTAGAAAATCTCACTCCGCACCTTGGTCCGGCTACGTGTGTTGCTAACCTAACCCTTATCCTTACCTCATATTAAGCATCGTATTCGATATTTGACTAAGTTATAACCTCGTACCAATCAATACTAGCCTATTAGATAGTATACACTAAATCTATGTTAATAATTCTTTTCCTATTATCTACCTCCTTGGTCCGGCAAGTAGCATTAAGGCGAGTTCTAACGTTGGCCATCCGTTAAAAAGACTTCTAAACGAAAGAATTATCAATACATGCAAGACACTATTCTAGAATTTCTCTTTTAATTAGGGGTTATCTCATTATTTGCCTATGGTTCCCACAACCCTCGTTATGGAGTTTAGTTACTCATAGCCATAAACACAATATTCAAATATATTAAATAAGAATTCATGTACTTACTTCAATGAGAAAGAATAAAGTCCAAAAATTTGCTTGATTAATCACCAAAAGTCACTTGTAAGAATCTCCAAATCTAACACTAATTCACAAAGTCTAATAATATAATGTCTAATCTAGCAGAGTCTAACCTCAAAACCGAGGTTTTTCGAACTATTTATAAAAAATAAAAACCTAATTAAACTAGGATTCTAATTACTGGAAATCTGCCAAAACGCGGCTGGGTCGACGGACCTCGCGACGGACCATCGTGGTCGTGACGGACCGTCATGGACTCCGTCGTCCCATACTTAGCAATTTCTTCTGCTGCTCTCTTCATTCCCCTCGAAGGCAAGTATGACGGACCGTCATAGGCACAACGGTCCGTCGAGGGTCTTCGTTTCAAAACACTTCAACTCTTGGAATATAGGTACTGGGATCACTTCTCTGAACTTCATGACGAACCTGCAGGACGGACCGTCATAGACACGACGGACCGTCACAAGCTTCATAATCCCAAACTTGGTCAGACTTCCCCATCTTCCTTCAGCAGCTTCTCTACGCTGCCACCTACGGACCGTTACAAGCACGACGGACCGTCATAAGCTCCGTAGGTGGTCTCTTCTGCATTTCTTCGCTCAAGATCTCCGCATTCATCTTTCGACAGATTTCCTGCAATAAAAAGAGAAACTTATATAAAAACTAGCACAAAAAGACTTTCAGACACACTAAACTTAAGGAAAAAGTATTAATTATACCGTGAAACCACGGTATATCAACACCCTCAACTTAAATTCATTGTTTGTTCTCAAGTGACGCACTATGACTCACTACACAATCTTTGTACAATAGTGTTCATGTTTTATCCTTTGCAATCATTTGGCTATCAATCCCGATTAATCTCATCAAATCTATGCATGCTATCACTATTAGGCTTGAATTTTGTGGGATTAGAACATGGCACAGACTCACCATGCACTAATACCTATCCTCTTCAATTTCTCACCGAGGTGCTAACAATTCCGGTATTGCAACTAGTGTCCTCACTTCAAACACAAAATCCTCATTTTTCACACAATGATTTCAGTTTGAGTATAAGGATTATTTTTCAACACTCGCTCTCAGAACAAAGTCACACTCATTCATACCTATTGCCATAAGATTGCCCTTATTTTCACTGCCTTAAGTTCGCTATACAACCCTTAGGATCATGATAGGACTTTCTTAGCTTGTAACATAGGCTCAGAGTCAGGTAGGGTATATTTAGGTATACTTTAGTGACTTTTTGCCCTCCTTGACATATCGGCTAAACCTTCCACTTTCTATTACTTTATCTCGCCCAGTTTGTCCCATTCTTTCACCTTTCTATTTTCCCTTCTTTCTTCATTTGTTTATGTGACTCTTTTCCTTTTTTCTCTTTTTTTTTTCGACGAGTACTTGAGTCACTTTACTTTTGTTCTTTCTCTCTCTTTGTTCTTTCAAGCCCACTTTCCAGAGCATTCCTCAAAACATCCACCCTCAACTCATGGCTTTGCCATGAGTCAAGGTACACAATACCCAAAGTTGGGTCAGGGCCATAACGAAGGTTGTTTATACGTTAGCCACCCTCAACTTATGCTTTTGGCATAAGCTGAGGTGCACATGTCCAAGGAGGGAGCAGGGCCAACATATTGTTCCCAGAAAAGATCAGTTGGGGTGAAAAAGAAAGGTCTAATTTTAATCTCAGATTATTTGGATCAAAGAAGGATAACTTTCATTTTCTTTCTTTTATTTAGGCTAGAAATGGGCTATCTTGAATAAGGGCCTATGATCCTTTCCTAATTGTCTGTTACAGCTTACTTTTAGCAGGACTAACCAGGCAAGTTCTAGCTCAGTACCAATAGTGGACTATTCAAATTTCCTCACACTCACTTGACATCTCATCACTATACCAGATTATTAGACACCTAGTTCGAATTGAAGACTTAGGGTAATGCAATGGTGTAACTCTATTTCATGCTTAGAGCCACACAATTATCAGTTACTATGCCTAGTCATGCAACATTTTCCAGTTTTATCAGGATATCATTTTAGCCATCATGCTTCAGAGTTAAACTATGTACAAAAGATGTAACGTGCCGGTTCAACAGAAAAAATAATCAGTCTTTTGGGGAAAAAGAACACAGGCAAGAAAACCCCAAAAGAGGATAGTGAGTTGGGCTACTCAGACTTCACCCTAACACTCACTTTGCATTTACCCCACCCCCAAAAAAAAGCATGCAATTGTCCCCAATGCATAAAAAATCTAAATATTAGAGTGGTAGGTGAAGCAAACCTGTGGCGCATAGCGCCGTCGATCAGCAAGCTGGTGGGTTCGGTTTCCCGGAACCCACGTCCTCTGCAATCTGGACACCCTTAGTGGTGTCCTCAGCAATAACCGCACCATCAGTAGTGCCTCCTGATGTCTCTACAGTGCGGGAGCTAGATGCCCCAGCCGCTATCTGCGATGCTTTGATTTGGTGTGCCTCCGCCTCCGCAAGTGAGGCTCTCCTCGCAGCCTCCATATCTCGGAGCTCCTTCTTCCTTGCTCGCGCCTCATCCTCTGCTCGACCCCTATGCCTCTTGGCACTCTCTTGAGGGGGAGGTGGAGGAATTTCTGAAGTAGAAAACAGGGCCGCCAATACAGTGTCCTCAGCAGGCTCGACAGACTCCGGCACCCTCGCCTCTAAGATCGTGTCGATGTCTGCACGAAGACTGTCGACTGCAGCCTGAAGAGTCGACACATCCACCGAAGGGGCTGGTCGGGCTAACACTCTCAACTCAAAGGTGTCTAGGCACTGGTAAACTTCAGCAATCTTCCGCTCTGTAAACTGCTGCATTTTCCTCTCTAGACGCTCTTAAGACTCAGTGATCGACTTCTGCATCCAAGGCTGGATATGATGCAGAAGAGTGGCCATTTGTGCCTCTATTTTTTGGACCCTAGCAAGCGGGACAAGTGTCGGTAGAGGGGCTGTGCGAGAGGAGCTCTGGGCTTGGCTACTACCCGGGATAGACTCGACCGGGGTAGTGTCAGTGGACGCCTGTGTAGCGGTGCGGGCCTTGTCTACCGTATCCTCAAGATCATCAGCAAGTGGGGGCAGCTTTGGATAGGGCCCTCTGCGTGGAGCCAACTCATTGGCCTCGTCTCTGATGAGGCCAACGTCCACGGTGCCCTGCGGGGTCTTCGGCTGATCTACTTGCCATATGGGCACACCTGCGGACCTGCAAAGGGCAAAGATCATACACGGGAAGGGGTAGGTAGTAGTGACCTTGAATTCCCTCTCGTGCATGACTGCCTGGAGAAGCCATGCGAAGTCCACCTCGAATCCGGCTATCATCGCCGCCATCAACACCTCTGGATCCCAGGTAACGATGTTATCAGCAGCTGTGGGGGAAAGGCAGTGACGGACGAGCAACCACTAGAAGTTTGCTATGAACGTGAGTTTGGCCTTTTTGATGGCCCCCTTCGGCTCAGTGACCCAATCGGCACCCTCTCCATCTACTGACAGGTGCAGGGCCATCCACCTCTTGGTGGTCTCTCTCAGTGCTGGCTCGCGCAAGAACTGTCCATCCTTTACTATCTGCCAGCGGTAGTCAAACTCGGCATTGATGGGGGTCCGAGTAGCATCTGCACTCTCGCCGTATAAAAACCGGCGGATGGCTGGCAGGGAAATGTCAACCTGCACGCCCCGGACTCGAACGTGCTCCAGTGGGGCCTGTTTAGCGGGAGCAGCCCGCCTACCGATCTGTGATCGGAGAGTCGCTACGTAGGATGCGTAGAACTCTCGGACCATTTCCTCGCTGTACCGTCCCAACGGACGTGCTGTCCACTCTAAGCGATGCCTGGTGAAGAGGTTGTGGATCTACGACATCATTGGGAGACTCCCTGTAAGTACCCGCCACTCCAAGGTGAGTGTCCGAGTCATTACTCCTTTATCAATCAGGAACTTGGCGTCGTAGTAAACTTGAAACTGGCCGTCGACACACCACCAGTTTGGTTGGTCAGAGGCTGGGGTGGGGACCTGAGCTGGTGCGCCGAATGTAGAGTATGAACTATCAGCCTCATCAGACGAGGCCGACGCTGCAGCAGTGGCGGGTGCGGGAACCTCAGCAGAGCCTGAAGCTTCCTCGGACCATGATACTCCTAAGGAGCCAGATGCTCTTTCCTCATTTGTGGCTGACCCAGAGGGTGTGCCGGTCAGTGTGCGCTCCTCATCAGACTGGGAGGCAGTGACTACGCCGGACGCCACTGTCTTGGGTGTGGCTCTGGGAGCAGTGCAGCACGGGAAGGTGCGGAAGTGCCTGGGGGCACACACTCAGGGTCCCGCTCATCATCAGAGTCGATGATCAAGCGTGCAGATGGGGCAAAAGACTTTGATCTCCCACGTGCGTATGTTCAGTATTGCTTGGGTGCCATAGTAGGTAGTACCTGCAAAGGATCACTATTAGTACGAGTAGTGGCAAACAAGACAAGCGAAGCCATACGAAATAAAACAGTGAAAATAATATGTAAATGCTGTATAAACAGTGACACACGACGGGCCTGGTGACGGCTCGTCGTGACTATGACGGACCGTCGTGAGGTCCGTCGTGGTGTACTTGGACTCTGTATAAATAGAGAACCCTGAAAGAGGGTCTTTGACTAGCATGACGGTGTGTGCAGGACGGACCGTCACAGTTACGACGGTCCGTTGTAGATGTCCGTCGTAGGACACTTGGAAAAAATATGGAGACCCTTAGGAGAGGGGTCTCTGACTGTTATGACGGTCATGCAGGACGGACCGTCGTGGGTACGACGGTCCATCACATGTGTCCGTTGAAGGACACTTGGGAAAAAAATGGAGACCCTTAGGAGAGAGGTCTCTGACCGTTATGACGGTCATGCAGGACGGACCGTTGTGGGTACGATGGTCCGTCACATGTGTCCGTTTAAGGACACTTGGAAAAAAATGAGAGACCCCTGGAAACAGGGTCTCTGTCTAACATGACGGTTATGCAGGACGGACCGTCGTGAGGACGACGATCCGTCACATGTGTCCAGTAGGACAGGGGTGCTAGGGCTTGTGCAACAGACCCTACGACGGTCCGTCGTGGCTACGACGGTCCGTCATTGGGGTCTCGTTCTGAATGACAGAGACAGAACTAAAGGTACCCTAAGCAACCCCGATGAACCCACATCAACCTTTCAGTGTTTTGGACCTACATGTGTCTACCCCTACTACCCGGGAAACTAGCAATGCAAAAGCACCTATGTCTAGGGTTTTAAACATGGCAATTTCGAACATTTGTAACCTAGGTTAGACAGAATCATCTAAAGTAAACAAAATACGATAAGGAACTAAGCCTAATACTAACTAGTAAACAAAAATGCAAGATAAATGAGTATAAACTAGAGACACATACCTTAGAAATGGAGAAAAACAAAAGCACAAGTACTTGGTAGCAAGGTAGACACTCACAGCAGTAGTTTCCACTAGTCGATAAACACTTTAGGGCTTTGGAGAATTGTGAAGGGGGAAATGATCGTGGGAGGCAATGGGGAAGTTGAAGAGAGAGTAATGGGAGAAATAAGAAAGTAATGGGGTGAAAATATGAAGGGGTGGGGAGTTTAAACGGTCTAATTTTGGAAAAGGTCCAGCAGGGTCGGGTCGGGTATACCTCATTAATCACGCGACGATTCCTCGACGACGGTCCGTCACAGTTGTGACGACCCGTCGTTGGTTCCGTCGTGTGTGCCCTAGTTTCAAAATGACAGAAAAAGTACCTGGTACGACAGATGCATACGACGGTCCGTCGCAGGCGCAACGGTCCGTCGATGTGTCCGTCAGTGACTGCTGCAGAGTAATTTTCTGCAGAATTTCCTGGTGATGTGCCTGCAAATTTAAAACCCATTAATAGAAAAATGCTACCATTGCTAAAAAGACGATAAATATTGGGTTGCCTCCCTACAAGCGCCTGATTTAATGTCGCGGCACGACTGGGGACACTCGATTACTCAGACTTCATCAAGATGGTATGCCTCTATCACTTCATTGCCGATTCAGCATGCCCGAAATAGATTTTTATGCGCTGTCCATTCACCTTTAACCGCACACCCTCCTTAGTTTCCAACTCAACTTCTCCATGAGAGAATAGTTGGGTAACCAAGTAGGGACCAGTCCATTTGGACTTGAGCTTGCCCGGAAACAAGCGCAACCTGGAATTGAATAAAAGCACCAAATCCCCGACCATAAATTCTCGCTTTTCAATTTTGTTGTCATGGTACTTCTTCATCTTTTCTTTGTATAGTGCTGAGCTCTCATAGGCTTTTAGGCGAAATTCATCTAGTTCATTCAACCCATTTAATCGTTGCTCTGCAGCTTCGCTCCAATCCAATTTTAACTTCTTCATAGCCCACATGGCTTTATGCTCTAACTCAACCGGAAGATGACAAGCTTTCCCATATACAAGTTTGTATGGAGACATACCTATGGGAGTCTTATATGCTGTCCGGTAGGCCCAAAGAGTATCATCAAGCCTCCTTGACCAATCCGTTCTGCTAGCATTCATTGTTTTTGACAATATATGTTTTATTTCCCGATTCGACACTTCAACTTGCCCACTAGTTTGAGGGTGGTAAGAAGTGGCCACATTATGGCGAACCCCGTATTTCTCCAATAACCCCTTGAACAATCTGTTGCAGAAGTGGGAGCCCCCATCACTAATAATGGCCCTTGGGGTGCCAAAACGAGAGAATATATTCTTTTTTAAGAATGCAGTGACACTCTTCCCTTCATTGTTTGCGAGGGCTATGGCTTCGACCCATTTAGATACATAATCGACTGCTACTAGAATGTACTTCATTCCATGAGAACTCACGAAAGGGCCCATAAAGTCAATACCCCAAACATCAAATAACTCAATCACAATAATGGGGTTTAGAGGGAGCTCTTGCTTTCTTGAAATACCACCATCTCGTTGACATTTGTCACATGCTTTAGCAAACCCATGAGCATATTGATGAAGAGTTGGCCAATAGTAACCACATTGTAAATCTTATGAGCGGTTCGGATACCACTGTGATGTCCGCCAATAGGTGAAGAATGGCATGCCTCCAACACACTCAACATTTCACATTCTGGCACACAACGCCGAATAAGCCCGTCGGCAGAACTCCTATACAAGTATGGTTCATTCCAAAAGAACTTCTTCACATCGTACATGAACTTTTTCCTTTGATGAAAGGACAAGTCTGATGGAATAATATCACTAGCCAGATAGTTCGCAAAATCTGCGAACCATGGATTCAAGTCTTGTGAAGCAGCCAATACCTGTTCATCGGGGAAAGTATCATCAATGTCAGTCTTATCTCATAACTCTCTCATAGCTTCATCCTCTAGACGAGACAAGTGATCAGCAACTTGATTTTCAGTTCCTTCCAGCACTTCAAAGTCAAATTCTTGCAGCAGTAATACCCAACGAATAAGCCTAGGCTTCGCATCCTTCTTCGCCATCAAATATCTCAATGCTGAATGGTCAGTATGCACTATAACTCTAGTACCTAGCAAATAGGAGCGAAATTTCTCAAAAGCAAAGACTATTGCAAGGAGTTCTTGCTCAGTCACTGTGTAGTTCTTCTGAGCTTCATTTAGGGCTTTACTAGCATAGTAAATTGGGTGCAGGATTTTGTTTCTTCTCTGTCCCAATACTACACCAAGAGCCACTCCACTAGCATCGCACATTACCTCAAATGGACTGTTCCAATCCGGAGAAATAATGATAGGTGCAGATACTAACTTTTCTTATAGCTCACTGAATGCTTTAAGACATGATTCATCAAAACAAAATTTACATTCTTTCTCCAGCAATTTGCACAATGGGTGTGCAATCTTTGAAAAGTCTTTGATGAATCTCCGGTAAAAACCTGCATGCCCAAGAAAGCTTCTCACACCTTTCACAGAGATCGGCGGGGGAAGTCTCTCTATTACCTCGACTTTAGCTCGATCAACCTCTATGCCCTTTTCTGAAATGTGATGACCCAACACAACACCCTCTTTCACCATGAAATTACACTTTTCCCAGTTTAGTACTAAATTGCAGTCTTCACATCTCTTAAGGACGTCAGATAAATTGGCCAAACACCGCTCGAATGAATCAGCAACCACAGAAAAATCATCCATAAAAACTTCTATAGTATCCTCCACCATGTCAGAAAATATTGACATCATACATCTCTGAAAGGTTGCGGGTGCATTGCACAACCCAAACGGCATTCTTCTGAACGCAAAGGTCCCATATGGACAAGTGAAAGTGGTTTTCTCTTGATCTTCTGGTGCAATAGAAATCTGATTATACCCCGAATACCCATCAAGAAAACAATACCACCCTTTTCCGGCAAGTCTATCCAACATCTGATCCATGAAGGGCATAGGAAAATGGTCTTTTTCAGTCCATGAGTTCAGTTTACGGTAATCCATACACACCCTCCATCCAGTAACCGGTCTCATTGGAACAAGTTCATTCTTTTCGTTGGGGACCACAGTCATTCCCCCTTTCTTAGGTACACACTGAACCGGGCATACCCAACTACTATCGGCGATTGGATAGATTACTCCGGCATTCAACCACTTGATGATTTCCTTCTTCACAACCTCTTGCATAGGAGGATTCAAGCGTCTCTGATGCTCAATACTCGGGTTATGATCAGGCATGAGTTGGATTTTATGAGAGCAAATACCGGGAGGGATCCCAATAATGTCCGCAATATTCCACCCAATAGCTCTTTTGAACCTTTTTAGTACCTTCACCAAACTCTGAACCTGTTGTTCATCCAAGTATGATGCAATGATTACCGGCAAAGTGTCACCTTTTGCTAAGAATTCATACCTGAGATGAGGTGGGAGAGCTTTTAGTTCTAATTTTGGAGCTTCCTCTATAGATGGTTTAGCGGGTGGGGACTCGCCATTCTTGATATCAAGCTCAAATTTCTTCGGTTTAAACCAAACATCACCTCGGTTAAGAGCAGCGACTAATGACTCATACTCTTTAATGCAATCGCTATCAAAGTTCATTATCACTGCCGCTAATGCTTTGACACCTAGACGTTCTTCTATTTGTGTCTCAAATGTCTCACCCATGTTGTAGGATATAGCAGATGCCGATTGGAGCTCACCACTCTGCCTCATGGACCTACAAATATTAAAGGTCACTTCCTCATTGTTCAACCGAAATTTCATCTACCCCTTTTCCATGTCTAGTAAGGCTCTTCCGGTAGCAAGGATTGGCCTCCCAAGAATAATGGGCACTTCAAAATCGACTTCGCAATCAAGAATAACAAAATTTGCTGGAAATATGAATGACTCCACTTTTACTAACACATCGTAGAGTATCCCTATAGGCCGTTTTACTGTTCGATCGGCCATCAGTAGCCGCATCACAGTGGGTTTTGGGTCACCCAAACCCAACTTCTTGTAAATCGAGAGGGGCATGAGATTTATGGTTGCCCCCAGATCACATAATGCTTTCGCAAAATGTAATAGACCGATTGTACAAGGAATAGTGAACACACCCGGATCTTCTTTCTTTTGGACCAGAGATCTTGTAGCAATAGCACTACAATGCTGCATTCTATCATCATCCTCAAAAGTAACCGATCTTTTCTTTGTGACCAGATCTTTCATAAACTTGGCGTAACGGGGCATTTGTTCTAAAGCTTCTACCAAAGGGACATTGATAGAAAGTTGCTTCAACATTGTTATAAAACGCCGATATTTGCCATCCTCGGTCTTTTTCACTAATCTTTGAGGAAATGGGGGTGGTGGCCTAGGCATAGGAATTACCGTTTTGGGCACTTCAGCATCTTTCTCAGTCTCATCCTCTAATTCAGCATCAACATCTACCACTTTATCAGTATCTTTTGTCACCTTTTTCTCATTAGATGGCATAGGTGGGTCAATGGTTTGCTTGCCACCGCGAGTAGTAATTGCTATACAATGTCCATCATTTTTCGGATTTTGGACAGTGTTGCAAGGAAGAGTGCCCGGTTGCCGTGTGTTCACAGTTGCATATAATTGGGCCAATTGTAACTCAAGTTGCTTAATCGATATTGCATGTGTATCAACTTTTTGCCCAATACCCGCTAAATCATTCCTCAACTCTTTATTGTGCTCATTACTAGCATCGAACCTCCACATCATTTTATGCAACATATCCTCAACTCGTGACATACTACCTCCACCATCCCTAGGAGTAACTTCACGATTTTGAGGAGGAACATAGGGTCCATTCCTTTCGTTTCTGTTACCATAGATACCCCTGTTTAAGTTGTTGTCGCTATTGTAGTTTCCATCTCGGACATAATGACTCTCACGATTATAGTTACCATAGTTCCGACATTGGTTCCCTTGACTTTGGCGCCAATTTTCCTGATTAGAGCCTTGGGCACTTGGTCGGAAACCCCCCATCTGTTCATTTACTGCATAGGAATCCTCCTCATAATAACACTCATCGTTTGGAGGTGGTGGTTTAGCCAAGTAGTTGACTGCATTTATCTTTTCTGCACCCCCAATGACATGTTTTAGTACCAACCCAAGCTCAGTTCTCATCTGAGCCATTTCTTCACGAATATCATTTGTGGCTGGGTTGTGAGTGGACTGCACCGCGAAGGTGTTTCTCCCTGTATCGTACTTCCTAGTACTCCAAGCTTTGTTATTTCGGGAGATTTTCTCTAGTTTTTCTGCAATCTCAGCATAAGGGCATTCTCCATAAGATCCACCTGCTATAGTGGCCAACACCGCTTTATTGTTATCATCCTGTCCCGATAGAAGTATTCCTTCAGTGACTCATCATCTATACGGTGATTTGGAACACTTCTCAAGAATGAGGTGAATCTATCCCAAGAACTACTAACTGACTCTCCTGGTAGTGCCACAAAGTTGTTCACCCTGTCTTTGTGGTTTAATTTCTTGGAGACCGTACAGTAGCGTGCTAAGAAAACATCCCTTAGTTTATTCCAAGTGAAGATGGAGTTGTATGGGAGCTCAGTGAACCACATAGCAGCCTCTCCCGTCAGTGAGGGAGGAAGCACTCTGAGACCTATTACATCTAGATCCAAATCAGGCCTCCCCACACAACTTTTACACACTGCCCTTACCTTAGCTATATGGGCATGTGGATCCTCAGAAGGTAGTCCTGAAAACAAACCTCTGGCAGTGAGCATTTGCATCAGGCTACTAGTTACCACAAAAGTGTGGCCTGTGGGTAGAGGGGGCAAGACAAGTGGCCCATCCGAGTCTGCTATGTTATCATACCCTCTGTAGTATGCTTGAGGCCGTGGAGCGGGATTTTGTCCCCTCTGTTGATGTTAACCCGGAGCGTCGGGTAACATCTGACCATGAACATCCACTGGATCTGGGATGTTCTGGTTTGGATCCTTATCATTTATTCCCAAGTTTCGATTCATATTGCGCAGTGTACGCTCTAGCTCGTGATCGTAGGGAAACAAGGGTTCTCTTCCTCTCCGTGTATTTGGCATACAAGGAGGATAGTTCTGAAAGGAAATCAAAAACAATAAAACAAAGTAAAATCAAGAAAATATCAACTAAACTTTAGTAATAAGTTCAAGTTAATCTAAAAGCTAAATTCCCCGGCAGCGGCGCCAAAATTTGATACGCTCAAACTTACTTCTCAAATGAGAAGTAAAGCGGTCGTGTCAAGTAAATAACCCAACTAGTGTGGTTGGGATCGTTCCCACGAGGAAAATAGTCTAGACTTAACCTCAACCGATTATTACTATCGTTTGGTCAATAACTTCCTTGGAAAGTAAAAATATAAAAAGAGGGGTTCTATCTCTAAATAAGTGAAAATAAACAACGAACTTGAAAGAGAAACTTAACAGCTTTTAATGTTGGGTTTTAATCAATTAATCAAAGTAACTAGGGTTTACGTGTTCGCCACAGGTTCATAACTTGATAACTCTAACTATAACAATTCTTTCCTAGTATCTTGCATGCAAAGTGATAAATTATGTATTTCTAAATCCTTGGTCCGGCATCTAGAAAATCTCACTCCGCACCTTGCCCGGCTACGTGTGTTGCTATCCTAACCCTTATCCTTACCTCATATTAAGCATCGTATTCGATATTTCACTAAGTTATAACCTCGTACCAATCAATACTAGCCTATTAGATAGTATACACTAAATCTATGTTAATAATTCTTTTCCTATTATCTACCTCCTTGGTCCGGCAAGTAGCATTAAGGCGATTTCTAACGTTGGCCATCCGTTAAAAAGACTTCTAAACGAAAGAATTATTAATACATGCAAGACACTATTCTAGAATTGTTCTTTTAATTAGGATTTATCTTATTATTTGCCTATGGTTCCCACAACCCTAGTTATGGAGTTTAGTTACTCATAGCCATAAACACAATATTCAAATATATTAAATAAGAATTCATGTACTTACTTCAATGAGAAAGAATAAAGTCCGAAAATTTGCTTGATTAATCACCAAAAGTCACTTGTAAGAATCTCCAAATCTAACACTAATACACAAAGTCTAATAATATGATGTTTAATCTAGCAGAGTCTAACCTCAAAAATGAGGTTTTTCGAACTATTTATAAAAAGTAAAAACCTAATTAAACAAGGATTCTAATTACTGGAAATCTGCCAAAACGCGGCTGGATCGACGGACCGTCGTGGTCGTGACGGATCGTCATGGACTCCGTCGTCCATACTTAGCAATTTCTTCTGCTGCTCTCTTCATTCCCCTCGACGGCAAGTATGACGGACCGTCATAGGCAAAATGGTCCGTCGAGGGTCTTCGTTTCAAAACACTTCAACTCTTGGAATATGGGTACTGGGATAACTTCTCTGAACTTCATGACGAACCTGCAGGACGGACCGTCATAGACACGACGGATCGTCACAAGCTTCGTAATCCCACACTTGGTCAGACTTCCCCATCTTCCTTCAGCAGCTTCTCTACGCTGCCACCTACGGACCGTCACAAGCACGACGGACCGTCATAAGCTCCGTAGGTGGTCTCTTCTGCATTTCTTCGCTCAAGATCACCGCATTCAGCTTTGGACAGATTTCCTGCAAAACAAAGAGAAACTTATATAAAAACTAGCACAAAAAGACTTTCAGACACACTAAACTTAAGGAAAAAGTATTAATTATACCGTGAAACCACGGTATATCAGTAGTCAATATTGATTCCAAAGGCTTGGTTATGTAAGAAAATATTCATCATGAAGGTTGTGTTAAGGTCAAATGTGTTTCAGTTTAGGTTGGGTTCATGAGTTAGTTTACAACTTTATAATTACTCTAGATCTATAGATCTTCCAAGGTTCGATTCGAAAGTTCAATTCTTAGTAGTTGATCTAGATAAAATGGTCTTAAGCATGAGCTCACTGGGAGAGATGAACAACGACTCTACAAGATCATAACTTAGACTTTTGGTAACGTAAGTTATTATTCCTCTTCTGTCTTCTTCTTCTTTATGTTTGAGGACGAACATGATTTTTAGTGGTGGATAATGTAATGACCCGTTAGACTATTTTCAGAATTATTTATCTGTCTTTCACAAAGGACCCTTTCCGCAAATTTTAGTGGGAATTTAGAATTATTCGTTCAACTATGGTTATTTAATTAGTGGACAATTTTTTAATGTTTAATTAATAATTAGTTAATGGGTCAATCCATAAGTTATTAGGTACCCTATACTACTTGACCCATGTATTGAATTGAGTTGATAGGGTTTAATATAATGTTAGTTATTGTATAAGCTTATTTCGACTCAAAATCTCAAAACAAGGACGATGACAATGACTTTTGCGATTGTCAGAATATATATCATTGATAATAAATTAAGTTGGATAGAAATTGGATAAGAATTGAAAAGTTTGGAATCAACTTTCGCCTGGATATGCCTTGCTATTTCTAAAATTTTATAAGAATATTTGTCCACGTGTGAGACGCCATTATTCAAAGGAAAAAATATGTTTACTTTTTGAAGGAAAATGTAATTTCTATTGATTACCTTTATAAGTTAGTGGGGGTGCTATTAATGATTTTCTATTTCAAATAAGGGGTGGTGGTATATAGGATTTGTGGTCAAGAAATTTGAATAATAATGATTGTGGGGAGGTGTTTGGATAATTTACCACGGAAGAAATATTGTTTCAATAACTAGTAGCTAAATCTTTAATATTCTATAACTAGATTTGTAATGAAATAGAAATTATTTGTAATTTGTTAATTTGGCAAAACAAAGGTGGGAATGATGTGTTGACCTGTTTGGAAGAAGATTTTTTTTTACTTTGCAATAAAAGAAAAAATATTATTATTATTATTATTGTTATTATTATTATAAGAGTTTAATGTACTGTTTCTTCTTTCCTTTTCAAATGAGTCTTGTTTTGGGAAATTTAAGGCAAGTATACGAGGGTAAATGAATAGGCATACATGGTAGGAAAAAGATCAATTCTTCCACTTTCATGTTACTATTCCTAAGTTAGTCTGGAGTGAATTTATATTTTTTTTTAATATATTATGATTCAAGTTTGTTATATTGGTACATGTAATTAAGTGTTAGGTGTATGATATTTTCTTTTTTAATCAAGCCAAAATGACAATTTTGAAATAAAAAAAAAATTAGTTTTCTTTTCTTTAATTCAGTCTATAAACAAAATAAAAAAAATTGTCATTTGTTAGAGGAGGAGCACATATATACAAAAATTATCAACGGAGGGGTATATATGCATCACGTTTTTAATGATAGGTATATCAAATCTAAAAATTGCAAAGTTGAAGAATATATTTTTCCTTTTTTCCTAGAAATTTTATTTGCATGATTTGTGCTATATATAACTCATCAAAATTATTGAATAGGAGAAAAAATCAAATATTTATTTATTTCTCTCTACCAACTAAATTTAGTATTGAACATTTTAGTGCAGAAATGGATTACCTAAAACTTGTATCTTGTATGTTATTTTCCTTCCTCTGTCAACTTACTTTCTCCTCATCCTTATCTCATTTGTGCCCTAAAAATCAAGCTCTTGCTCTTGTACAATTCAAAAACATTTTCACAATAAGTCCTATGGCTTCAGATTTACGTAAGTTTTCTCATCCGAAAACTCTTTCACGGAACAAGAGCATAAATTATTGCTCATGGAATGAAGCTTATTGTAGTGAGATGACAGGACAAGTGATTGAGCTTAACCTCAATTGCAGTAAACTTCAAGGCAAGTTTCAAGCCAAAAGTAGCTTCTTTCAACTATCCAACCTCAAAAGTCTTGATTTATCTTTTAATATTTTTTTCGGATCGCTCATTTCACCTAATTTTGGTGAGTTTTCTAGTTCGATGCATCTTGTTTAGTCATATTCATCTTTTACAGGTCCAATACCTTCTGAAATCTTTGACCTTTATGAATTACAAGTTGTTAGTATCCAAAGTAGTCTACTAAGATTCGTACCCCACAATTTTGAACTGCTACTTAAGAACTTGACACAAATAAGAGAGCTTAAATTTTATGATGTGAGCATCTATTCCACTATTCCTCTTAATTTCTCTTCTAAATTAACTACTCTACACCTTTGGTATACACAAATATACAGGATGATTCCCTAACGAATTTTCCACTTGTCCAACTTGGAATCTTTTTATTTATAAGAAAATCCCCAGCTAAATGTTAGGTTTCCCACAACCAAATGGCAAAGCAGTTCATCACTCATGGAGTTATTAATCTATAGTGTGAATGCAATTGGAGGATATCTAAATTGTTTGGTCATCTAGCTTCAGTGCGTGGATATAGAATTACTTCTTCTAATCTCTCAGGCTCTATTCCGAAACCCCTATGGTATCTCATTAACATACAGGATTTGAACCTTGCTTGTAACAGTGTTGTAATGACCCGTCAGGCCAAGTTTAGTGGGAATTTAGAATTACTCGTTCAACTATGGTTATTTACTTAACGGACAAATTTTTAAAATTAATTTAATAATTAGTTAATGAGTCGATCCATAAGTTATTTAGTACCCTATACTACTTGACCCATGTATTTGAATTAAGTTTATATGATATAATATAATGTTAGTTATTGTATAAGCTTATTTCGACTCAAATTCTCAAACAAGGACGACGACAATGACTCTTGCGATTGTCAGAGTATTGACCAATATGCATCAGGTAAGCCATACTCTTCTTGTATTGTATTATGTGTAGAATTTATATCAGTGATATTAAATTAAGTCGGTTACAAATTGGATAAGAATTGAAAAGTTTGGAATCGACTTTCCCCTGGATATGCCTTGTTATTTCTCAAATTTTATAAGAAAATTTGACCACGTGTGAGACACAATTATTCCAAGGAAAAACTATGTTTACTTTTTGAAGGACAATGCAATTGATATTGATTTTTCCTTTATATGTTAGTGGGGTGCTATTGATGATTTTCTATCTCAAATTAGGGGTGGTGGTATATAGGATTGGTGGTCCAGAAATTTGAATAATAATGATAGTGGGGAGGTGTTTGGATAATTAACCACGGAAGAAATATTGTTTCAATAACTAGTAGCTAAATCTTAAATATTCTATAACTAGATTCGAAATGAAATAGAAATTATTTTGTAATTTGTTAATTAGGAAAAACAATGGTGGGAATGATGATGTTGTACGTGTTTGGAAGAAGTTTTTTTTTTAACTTTGCAACAAAAGAAAAAATATTATTATTATTATTATTATCATTATTACTATTATTATTATTATTATTATTATTATTATTATTATTATTATTATTATTATAAGAGTATAATGTACCGTTTCTTCTTTCCTTTTTAAATGAGTCTTGTTTTGGGAAATTTAAGGCAAGTATAGGAGGGTAAATGAATAGGCATACATGGCAGGAAGAAGATCAATTCTTCCACTTTCATGTTACTATTCCTAAGATAGTTGTTCCTAAGTTAGTCTGGGGTGAATTTATATTTTTGGTTATTAAATTATGATTCAAGTTTTGATATATTGGTACATGTAATTAAGTGTTAGGTGTATGATATTATGTGAATACCCTTAGGTTTATGACATTGGAAAAAAGTTGGGACTTAAGTCTAGACTTGAAATTAAGGAACTTGATTTTAAATTTGAGTAAATTTTTTTATCTAGGCTAGCCATATAGTAATATGAGTGTTATTAGTTACAAAATTTTATTGTGATTATTAATGTGAATTGATTGCTTTGAGTTGGAAGTACAAAGAAAAGGAAAGGCTCAAATCTCAGAGTGATTTTTCGACTATTTGAGGCAAGTGAATTTCTAAACTCTTGCAAAATGTATGCAATGCATGTATTTCCTTGTGATATGTGTTTGGGAGTAATGGGAATAGGAAGGGTTGACATTTCAACCTTAATTAATTTTACTGATAAAAATGGGCAATAAAAGAAAATGTGATTAATTGTTTGTATGTGATGTGTTGAGAATGGTACGGGTATCGGTGTTATAATGGGAAGATTTATTATTATAGGATGCAGATTGTAATTCGAGAATCCGAAAGCATATGGACATTAACTGATATATTATTGATTTAGTTTATTATGTGTGATTGTGTTCTTTACTGAACTCGTATAATTGTGATAATTAAGGTGATTATATGTCATAGCGACATTTGATTTATTGAGATGTTGCATCATCTCCTTTGTTTGATATCATATGTGCACATGCATTGACATGAGATCGGGTAAGAGTAAAGGTCTAACACGTGGAGATCGTCCGTGGTGAGATCGATTTATGATTATTTTGGCACGTGGAGATCTTTCGTGCGATAGAAAAGTTTTTATTATGATTTGGGCGCATAGAGATCGTTCGTGCGGAATTTGTTTGATTTAGGATAGTGCATTGATATCGTCTGCACATACACGTGGAGATATTCTTTGTCGGTATATGGACCGCGCGAGTCCCCCATGGGTCATGAACTCTTGATGTATTTCCGAGGAGTATCATGTATATACAGTTGAGAGAGTACTTGGTATTTGGAGGTATATCATTCCATGGTGTCATACTGCATTGCATCACATGACATCCTTCATCCTTTATGATTAAGTATTTTATTGATGATTGGAAAGTATTTGATATTTGGTTACCTCTATTTGATGAACTTGATCTTGTGTTTTGCTGATATTGTGAGTGCTTTTTTGTGGAACGTCTAATTGATGAATATTGAGCTTGTTGCTGATATATGTGCTTTTGAATGGTGAACTTTTAGGTTTGGTTTGTTGTAAGCAGGTTGTAGTTATGGAGGTTCGATTGGGGCGTAAGGAGTACCCGCATTTTATCCCCTTAGCTTGTGTTTATAGGTTTACTTGCTGAGCACCGTGTGGTTTGGTACTCACCCATTGCTTCTACAATTTTTTTTTATAGGTTATTAGCCTGGACCTTTGTGATATTTTCTCTTCTTCTTGTCTAAGGCTTCATATGGAGATTTGTGAGGTAATTGCTTGTCATTTCGTTGGACCTCCTTACTCCTATTTATAATCTTGTCCTACTTTAGGAACAATGTCATATGAGACTTGTATCATTCTTTTGATTCATCGGTGATACATTAGAGTCTTGTATACGTGACAGTCAGATTTTGGGGGTACTTTTAAGTAACTTATGAAATTTCTGCATTTTATTGCAATGGTCGAGTTTTAGGCTGACTTGTTTTAATGAGATAAGAAGAGTGCCATCACGTCCATTTTTGGATCGTGACAAATGTTGAAGGACCAATATCCGACTTAATTAGATTTGGAAAGGTTTGGTCGTTATAACTTGCAAATAACAACTTTGATGGACAAATTGGGTTCTTATTCTTTAACCGAATTTTTACTCAACTTGAATTCTTAGATTTTTTATCCAATTCCATAACTGGTCAAATTCCTTCTAATGTAAGTGTAACACCTCCAAAATGACTTAGGTAAAACTAGAGCCTAACACATGGTGTCATGAGGTTTTAAAGTCCAAAAATGGTTTACAATGATGTTTTGAGGCATTGTATAAAGTTTTGTAATGTTTGGAGTTCAAACGTCCAAGAACATCCATGACGTTCTAAAGATATGCCTTGAGATGTGCTTGTACGTTTAGGTGTCTTTTAATGTTTTACGTGTTCATTTTGGTTGAAATTTATGTGAGAGGTTCCTAACATGTATACTAGTATATTTTGGTTGTAAATGTATAGGAAAAAATCCCCAAGGAAAAACCAAAGGGTCCTTGAGGAGGACCCAACTTGTAGCAAAAAACTGACAAAACCAGTCCAATCCACGGAAGGCGATCGACGCCCATAGATGGAGGGACTAAGTAGTGACATAGTCTAGGGATATTAAGCTCCCATTTTTTGAGTCTCTGATCCAATCGATTGCCAGTATGTGTAATCGATGGGTATACGAGATGCAACTTGTGGTTCGTAGATAACACCTGTAGATTTTATGCAGGTGTCTCGGCCAGTTCAAGGGTAAGTAGGGAATTTCACCTAACCTTCCCAAATTTATTTTGGCGGTTTGTTAAGGTTATTTTTGTTATTTTAAGTGGTTTTATAAGTCTTGAACACTTATATGAATTCATTATTTCAAAATCAAAACAAAGACCCCTAAAGAACTCTATACAACACCATTGACCCTTGAAGCATGGTTTTCTCCATCAATTTGCATTTAATTTCGTGTATTAGCATCAATTAAGGTATGCTTTTCATCCTTCAATCTGTTTTCTTCAAGGAGACAACCTTCAAAGTGTTTTTCCAAGACTTCCTCAAAGTATGAACTTCTAAATTGTAATCTAGCCATGGGTTCTTGCATATATAATTTTGAGTCAATATCTTACGATTGAATTGATGTTAATTTAATGATTTTATACTAATAACTCCATGAACCCATGCAAACCACGAATTCCTTATTTTGACCATATTATGAATGATTTAATCATGTCTCTATTACATTGATTTCATGTATAGTTTGATTAGGGCTATTGAATTATGAAAGAATCATGTTAGAATTATATGTAGGCTGTCCTAGTTTGATTAATTCATATTGTATTATCTTGGATCATTGTATATTCATACTATTGGATCGAATTGGTTATTATGGCTATTGGTAAGAGACTTTGAGTATTGAGTTGGTTGAATTGACTATGGGTTGGAGTTGTGAGATTGGAATGGTGGTATGTTGAATGATGATGATGGTTGTTATGGTCCACTTATGGTCACAGTGCTTATGTGCTATACTTGTGAAAAATGTGGCCTCCCCAACATTACTTTATGAATTGTGAAGCAATATGGCGTCATTGACATTACTTTATGTATTATGGTATTATCGTCTTATAACCTTGATATTTTAGTAATGTGAACATCTTAATGACTTATGTGTATACATGAAGTCAAAGTATGTGTTCTTCTAAGTTATCATATGTGATCATGATAGGCTATAGTGATTCCTTATATGTGTATACTTGATGATCAAGTGTGAATCTTCTTAGTTGAATATTTGAACATTATGATGAGTTATATTGATGATTTTGTATTAGTTTGTAGGGTTACTGTTATTATGCGTAAGTTGATCCTATGTGCTAGATGAATGACATTGTACATGTGAAAAGAAGATAATGAAGTGTGTCTTGTTTAGTTAGACATATGTCCCTTACTTGATACATGAAGAATGTGAATGTGAATGTGAATACATGACTTAGTAGGCTAAAGAACCTCAGTCATGAATGTACATGTATCAATGGAATATGATCTTGAATAAAGTTAAAAAGGTAATTTATGTGGAACCTTTTAGAAAGAAGGTTATGATATCCTTGAAGTTTAATGTCGTAATTGATCCTTCTTCTGTGAATGTTGGGCTTGGGGTTGATTGGATGGAACAACATGAAATCATCCTTAGGAAAGTTTTTACCTATCTTAATAACCATTGTAGGCATCCTTAGTGGACCCTTCTAGGTGGGTTCTATTATTATTTTGTTATGACAAAGATATGGTACCTCTTCATATGTTCCTTTATTGAACTACTCTATGAGAACAAAGGGTAGCACCAAGAGAATATGGTTGGGGAGTATCTCTAGTTATGATGGAGATTAGAGTACAAATAAACTGTTGATATTCCTTAACCATGTGCCTACATGGGTGTCCTAGTTCTACTATTGGCAAGTAGAACACCCTTTATCAGATTAAGGTAGACTCCGGATTCCATTCCTAGATAGTAAGGTATTTGTCAGTTATTAACTATTCTTATCATGTGACATACATGCTAGTGTTGGATAAGTTCTATAAAGTTTCGGTAGTGGAATGGATTCTATCTAGACATTGCAAAAGTAGGCCTGGAAGATATTAGTATGTGAGTTCCCTAGGTCTTCTCCAAGACCATTATCTGAATGCCCTTAAGTGTTGAATGCCTACAAAATGGTTTAATGAACTTAATGACTTAAGTTAGAAGTATGTTAATGAAAAGGTACTTAGCTAGAGTGTCTTTGAGGATTGTTTAGGTATGCTTAAAGAGGATGTATGGGCGGTCTCTTCATGTCTTACTTAGGTGAGTCTTGGAGCTATTCTAGGTAGGGAGTATAATGAATGAAATAGGAATAATGTTATCTTAGGTAGTCTAAATGATCTCTTTGGTGTGTGTGAAGGGGTTGTATGGGCGGTATCTTGACAACTCACTCAAGTGAGCCTTAGAATCACCATTGGTAGGAGGGTCTCATAGTTTTGTGAATTGAAGTGATTTTGATGTTGTATTGTGGAATGTGACTATATGTGTTTATGTTGACTTAATGTGATATCTTATACTTGTTTTTATGATGTCTTACTAAAAAATAGCATGTTTTATAGAAATTTCCTTTTAATATGATTTTATGCATTACACCATACATAGTACATTCTAATGTACTAATTCCATATATGTTTTCTATAACTAAATGTTTAGGTGACATTTGAGAGGAGTATCGAAGTGGAAGCTTGGATTAGTGTTCATTCAAGAAAGTGTTGGTATGTCCTTACTAGATTCGAGGACTTCATGTATGTTTTGTTTTTCTTATTAAAAGTATTGTAATAGACTTAGATATTTATATATGTTGAAGTATGGGTCGTTTCTGAAGATATTCGTATGTCTAAGATGGTGACTATGAGACTTATCCTTTCATTATACTTTTCTATAAAAGATATATTTTGAAGTATTACTATTTTGTGTGAAAAGTTTTATTTCCGCACTACTTTTCATACATGTATGCAATGAATTATGTCAAAGGTCTTGTACAAGAACTCCGAGAGCTCAAGTACGCGATGTTGCGATTCGAGAATACCAAATCTCCTAGTAATCTCGGGTCATGACAAAGTTGGTATCAAAGCATAGATTATAAAGTAGTCTTTAGAAATCCGAAATCTCATTAAAGACAAATCTAGTTGAATGTTGTTCATTGGTGTGAGTCGCAACACATTTATCAGCAAGAGGCTATAGAACGATAGAATTTCACTTTGATCATCAATATTGTGTAGTGCCAATAGATTGAGGTTATAAGTTTCTATTAATTTCTTCTATTGTGTTTATCGAATTATGAATTCAAGAACAATGCTGAGAGGGTTGGACGAAGGAGTGCAAGAGAAATCTCCCCAAGGTGGAATAGCTCCACAAGGAGTTCAAGTTCCTTAAGATGCTCAAGTTCCTCCCCAAGGTGATCAAGGCCCTATTGGAGATGAAGGTAATGAGGTTTACGATGGTTCCTAGTCCATGACTAATGGGGATATTAGAGAGGCTCTACTTACTTTAGCCCAAGCCTTGACAACTCATGTGACTGAGGGTATTGAACTTAAGGTGAATGCTACGGAGAGTACTATGACCTCTAGGTTAAGTCGGGTCCCACAGAGTGGGAAAAGTTTAAGGGGGATTTCTTAGGAAAGTACTTTCCCTGTGAGATGAGGGAGGTGAAGGTAGAGGATTCCATTAACCTTAGACAAGGGAACATGAGTGTGGAAGAGTATTCTTTGATATTCACCTTGTTGTCTAGGTATGCTCCACCCTTGGTTTCTAACCCTAGGGATGAGATGAGTAGGTTTTGACCAGTGTTGCCAACCTTGTGAAAGAAGAGTGACGTACGGACATGCTCCACAATGACATGAACTTGTCTAAACTTATGGTCTTTGCTCAATCCATTGAGGATTTTAAGCTTAGTCGGATTTTTAGAAATTTGAAGAGGGGTCGATCAAATGAGCAAAACCAACCTAGGTTTAAGAAGAGGGTTTCGAACCATGATGGACCTAGTGCTCCTAAGATCAAGCGTGAAGGTAGTAGTAGTTCTTAAGGTTTAAGCCTACTTGTTCTACTTGTGCGAAGAAGCACTTAGGTAAATATCTAGTTGGTACCGAAAAATGCTTTGGTTGTGTTAAAGATTGTCCTAAGGTGAGGGATTGTCCTAATATTGTAGCTACAGGAAGAGATACAAACGAAGCTACTCCAAGTGCTCCGAAGGTGGTGCTCCAAATAGGAATAACTTCTATGTTCTTCAAGCTAAGGGAGAAAATTTTGGTGATGATGCTTGTAAGTTATAGTTTTCTCTTTTGTGTAGTTTTGGGTTCCTTCTAAGTGTGGTAGTATGGTTAGTAGTGGAGTTGTGATGTGTTGTATCTCTCATAATTCCATGCTTCCATCACAAATTGCATAAATGTTGCATTATTGAATGATTTAGAATAATTCACTATAAGGTTTGGCAGTTCAGTATAAGAATTTTTTTTAATTTTGACTAAATTGTTCTTTTCTGAAAAGTGGTTATAATGTGTTTAGAATTAATTTATATGAGCATGATAATGTGTGGAGAAGGATTTCTGCCTATATGGAGTGAAGTATGTGAGTCTTTTTGCATAATGAGTTGTAGATTAGTTTCTACCTTCTTGTAATTTAGTATTGAGTGTCTTGATTATGTGGAATTAATGTTCCTCCTAATTGTCTATTGTGTGTTGTGTGGTATGGTTATGTTCTGCTAGACTTGAATTTCTTATCTCTTGAAAGTGCCTAAAATAAAGCAAGTGTCATTCGAGGACTAATGTTGTCGAATTGGGAGAAAATGTAACACCTCTAAAATAACTTAGGTGAAACAGATCCTAACACGTGTTTCATAAAGTTTTGAAGTTCTAATATTTATTATAATGATGTTTGGAGCAGTGTCTACACTTTTGATATGTTTTGAGGTCAAGCATCCAAGAACGTCCATGACGTTCAAAAGATATGACTTTGGATGTGCTTGTACATTTAGGTGTGCCTTTGCATAATTTATGTGTTTGTTTTTGGTTGAAATTTAAGTAAGAGGTCCCTAAAATGTGTATGAGTATATTTGGGTTGCAAACGTCCTGGAAAAACTCCCAAAGGACAAACCAAAGGGTCCTTGAAGAGGACCCAACCTGTAGCCAAAAACTGTCAAAATCAGTCCAGTCTACGTAAGGCAATCGACGCCCAGTAGGACTGTCCACACCCTGTAGTTGGAGGGCGTAGGTGGGGACTTAGAATAGGGATCTTAAAATCCCATTTGTTGAGTTTCTAAACCAATCGACGACTTGCCATTTTGGCTCGTCGATGGTTCTACGATACCTAGCTTGTGGTTCGTTGATGGGACCTTCATATTTTCTGCAGGTGTCTCGGCTAGCTCAAGGGTAAGTTAGAAATTTTACCATTATTAGAAATTTTACCATTATTTGGGCGGTTTATTAAGGTTATTTTGGTTATTTTAAGTGGGTTTCTAAGTCTTGGACACTTAGATGAATTCATTATTTAAAAGTTAAAACCCAAGACCTCTAAAGAACTTTCTAGAACACCATTGAAGCTTGAAGGGAGATTGGAGCTGTAAGACTTGTTTCTCCATCAATTTGCATGCAATTTCATCTCTTAGCGTCAATTAAGCTATGATTTCATCCTTGAATGTCCTTTCTTCAAGTATATAATCTTCAAAGTGTTTTTCCAAGACTTTCTCAAAGTATGAACTTCTAAATTGTAATCTAGCCTTGGGTTCTTGCATAAAACATTTTGAATCAGTGTATTATGATTGAATTGATTTTAATTTGATGATTTTAGACTAAAAACTCCATGAACCCATGCAAACCATGAAATCTTTATTATTATCATATTATGGGTGATTTGATCGTGTTACTATTGCATTGATTTCATGTGTAGTTTGATTAGGGCAATTGAATTATGAAATAATCAAGTTAGAATTATATGTAGGTTGTCCTAAATTGATGAATTTTTATTTTATCATCTTTGATCGTTGTATATTGTGATTATTGGATTGGATTGGTGATCATGACTATTGGTAAGAGCCTTTGTGTATTGAGTTGGTTCAATTGGCTATAAATAGGAGTTGTGAGATTGGGATGGTGATATGTTGACCTAAAATTGTAGCAACCCTAAAAATGGATATGCTAAGAATTTCTTAATGTGTCTAGAATGCAAACGATTAGACCGGGTTCATATAGATTGATGCATGTAGAACGAGACCTTGTAACCCTTTCTACATCCAAGCCAACTAACTTGGGGAGTTAGATGAGCTAGTAAAATTTGGGTCCAACCATGTAGGGCTCTCGAATACGAATATTTACTTGAAAGAGTGTTTACCAAACTTAAAAAAGGAAAATGTTAGGTTTGCAGGGTCTAGGGGTAAAATGGTCTTTTTCCAGGCTAAGGGTAGTATCGAAATCACCCTAAATATTAATTAATTAATTAATTAATAAGGCAGACAGTCATTTTGGGGAGAGAGGGAGGAAATTGGGCTCTTGAAATGAAGTCTTGCTCCACCAGGGTTCGAACCTAGGTGGAAGCAATAAATTAAATTGTTTTTATTTTAAGTTGGTAAATTAATGTAATAAATTAATATTTATTATTTATTAGATCATTTTAAATAAAAAATCAGAGTTTTATTAAATAAACAAGATCCTATTGACTAAGTCCTAAAACTAGACTCCTAAGCCTCCTAGAACTCCCATTCTCTCACATTTATCTCTCCACTCTCACGCTAAATCTCTCTTATTCTTTCTCACTTTTTTTCTCTGACAAAATAAGATACAAAAGAATAAAAATAGACCATGTTCTTCACCCTTGAAGAACTCACACGAAATCACAAGAAAACAAATGTTAATCGCACACTAGGCTAAGGGAGGTTGTCATTTTGGATGAAGTTTTTGGGCAGCAAGTCAAGAGTTTAACGTCAAAAAGGTATGTGTTATCTTCTCTCTTTGTCCGTTTCCAAAGAGACCCCTTAAGGTTCAGAATATTTATTCTAAAAACTAGGATTGTGCCCCGTAGCATGTTCCTGCCACTAGCTCTTATTGAATCATAGGTTGGTTATGTTTTCTGGTACAAAACTAGGGATGAAACATGTTTTCGTGATAATTATGTGTTTATGTGTATGTTTGGAATTATGTGAATTATGTTTATGTTTCCAAAAATGTAACTACGTGTGTATGTGTGTGTTGTCGTGGCTATTGTTCAAGGCTTAGGACTTGAAATGTCATGATAGTTCTTTATATTTCATGTACACATGTTGATGTAGATTTGATGTTCATATTAGTTTAAATGTGGCTGATTTGAGGGATAATCTCTTGGCTAAGAGAATCCATAAAAACACACCTAAAACGTTCTAAATAAACTACAAAATTCCCCTAACAACGAAGGTGTAACATTATGAAAGGATGCTGAAAAATTAAAAGAAAATTTCCATCATCTAGTAATGAATTTCGGTCAAAAAAGAGGGTTCAAAATATTGAAAAAATGAATTAAAACAAGTGAGTTCATGGAGGATTTAACCCGTGACTTCACCATGTTAAAAACCATGAAAATAAAGAAGTAAAAACAAATGTGCGAAGGGGATTCGAACCCATATATTGGCTGGAACATGTAACTTAAAAGAAAAAAATAAGAAATGAAAGGAGTGGGATTTGAAACAACCACCTCTCAATGAGATTCAAGGAAGAGTAAAAGAAAAAAAAATAAAATGTGAGGAGTGCGAATCGAACCAACGACCTCTAGGTAGTGAAGGAGAGTAAAAAAATGAAAAAAAATGTGAGGCATGGAAATCGAACCCACAACCTTTAGGCATGAAGGAGAGTTAAGAAAATGAAATAAAAGAGTTGTGAGACGTAGGAATAAAACCCACGACCTCCTAGGAACATTCAAGGAGAAAATTAAAAGAAAATAAAGAGGGGTTGTGGGGGTTTGAACCCACAACCCGTCGGTCAAAGGAGAAAAATTAAAAGTAATGAAAATAAAAAGTAAATGAGGTTTTGGGGGTTCGATCCCAAATCCTCTTAGTTCTATTAAGCAATAAATGAAGAGAGAAATTAAGGGGAAAATAAAATGAAGGTGTTGGGGCTCGAACTTGGTTCCCCAAACCGTATGGATCAAATAAAGTAAATGAAAAAAATGTAAGTATTATCCAAGGGATTTGAAACTGGTTTCCCTTGCCAAAATTCCGTATTGATACATAAGGCATACGTGAATTAGATATTCAAGGATAATGATTCCTACTTAGATCGAAATCGAGATGTTGGCATACATACAAGATGCATAAGTCTTGTACTACATAATCTTAGGAGAGATATGAATCACTTAAAAGAACTAAGAATGAAGCCTCATGGCTTTTATGTATAGACCCATAAGTCTAGCATATATTTAAAAATAAGTAAACCTAAGATGTATGTAATAAAATGATGTAATCGTAGAAGGGTTAAGTATGAGTGTAAAACACACTAAATGTCCAAGTGCATTGCATACGATGAAATGATTATTATGCAAAGAAATGATGAAACCCTAGAAGGGTTAAGTAAGAGTGTGAACACACAAATGGCCAAGTGCATTGAAATATGATGAAATGAATATTCACGTAAAAAGGGTTGAGTAATTATGAAGAGAAAATGTGCTAATGTTAATGAATGTGGTGACAAGTTGATATGAGGCTAATGTAGAAGATGAGAGCAATCTCAAATGGGCCTAAGTAAATGATATCAAAACGTACTTACCTATGAGACTGTAAAGTTGATGAAGAGACCAATCTCTATGAACACTCTAATGAAAGTATTGAGATTAACACACTTAATACTAATGATGAGATGAGAAATCATTTATTGAGCTATGTGTCCTCATACTAGAAGCCAGCTTCCATGACGTATGAGTTGAATGCAATGGAAATTTATACTAAGTATCGATAGAATAGCTATGAGCGGTGATGAATTCTTTCAGGAAGGGAAGAGGTTTACGTAACTCTCATGAGATGAGACTGTCTGGCTTGCCGGGTATGAGTCTCATTATATCTCATAATCTACGAAACTATATTTCCAATATAGGGATTTGCCGAGGTTAAATTCCCATGTACGCTAGCATATTTTGGGTAACTTTGGCTGGTGATTCCACCTCTTGTCGTTGTGGGGTTTCCTGACACTGGATTTCAAGATGCTCATATGATCTATGTCGGTTAAAATTCCCAATGAATGAATGAGGCCAGCCTCAACTAATGCACATACTGAAATGAATGATACCAAAGGTGTTAGGGTAGGATGATCAGGAGGTGATCTAGAACTACGTAATGACACTAGGTCATTCTTGATCGTTGCACAGCGAACCCGATAAAAGTATTAAACTACATCCTAGGTACATCTGGTGTTTACACTAGCCTATGAAACAAATGAAATAAAGTACGTACAAATGAATGAAGTAGACTCAATGTTTGCTAAAGGAGGCTTCCTTGTTGAGGTTTCATATGTTCAACCGTCATTTTGGGAAGTCTTGATGTCAAGTCAATCATTCCAACGTCTCATGGCATACAAACGAATTATATGAAAAATGTTACGTGCTATTTGCAATATGTTATGTGCTATGTGTAAGATGTTATATACTGCGTGCAATATGATAAGTACGACGATTCATGTTACTCTCATGGAATGACTTTTCTATTCCAAATTCGGAAAGCTCACTTAGTTTCCTAATTCAAATATAGAAAGCTCACTAACTTTCCTAATCCCAATTTGGCAAGTCCACTAACTTAACTTTCCATAATTATGTTGTTAGGAAAGATCTATTCATACTCATGCATGTCCTTGGTGTGTGCTTGCATATACCCATACTTAGTACAAGTGTGTACTAACCCTATACAACTCTATAATTTTAGGTGCAAGCATAGGTGGACGCTAGAGCTACAACTCTATTATTATCGTGCCTTCTCTAATGTTAGATTTCCTGGTGTTAAGAGAGTATCTAACATAAACTCTTGAAGTTTCCAAAATATGAATACAAGGAGAAAACCAAGCGGAGAGATTGAAGAAACATGTGTTGGAATAATTCAGGTTCCTTCCCAGGCTCCAGCTCTTGAATAGAGACACTTATTAACTCAGCTGGGTTGACATATGGAGAAGTAAGGACAACTTTGGTAAAGATGGCCCAAGCTAGCACGTTACAAACTCAGGCTATTGGGTTTGATTGATGTGGAGAAGTCTGAGTTGGCATCCTACCAGCTAAAGGATACAGCTCAATCCTAGTATAAGGTGTGACAGGATAGCAGAGCCTTAGGAGGGGGTCCTATTACTTGGGATTTTTTCAAGATGGCTTTTCGAGGGCGGTTATTTCCCAGATAAATGAAGGAGGTTAGGTTGAGGAATTTATCAACCTTAAGAAGGGCTTGATATCAGTCAAGGATTACTCCATGAGGTTTGTAAGACTTTTCAGCCTAGGAGAGGCCACCTTATAGGAAGTGTGGCATACTGCATGGGGGAGAATGTATGATGGAATCTAACACTTATTATAGTTCTGGCAAACCAGGTCACTTGATGAAGGATTGTCCGAATAGGAGAAGTCAAGAACAAGGGAATGAGAGTGTTCAACCTAATGGTCCAAGTGAAGAGGCTGCAAGGAAGAAGCGATTCTTCATACTCAAGTCTAGGGGTGCAGGGGAAGGCACATCTGGTGATGTCTCGGATGCGTAGCATTAATTATTCTTTCATGTATTTGACTGTGCATAGTGTTTATGCACTAATATGAGGTTAATATGTTTGAGTCATCATGTTGATTGCTGATTTGTATGACTTACATGTTTACTTATGTTGTATGCCTTGATGATACTAGTTTAGGAAAGAGTTCCTTAGTCCATTAATGTGAAGCTACTAATAGATTTCAAGGATGTGCACCATCATGTTAATATGTGAATCAGATATTCACCAATGGGGAGTATTAAAATACCTATGTACGCATACATTCTATAGATGACTTACTTATTTTTCGTGAAGAGTAGTGTCATTCTGAGACGAATGTTCCTAAGGTGGGGGATAATGTAGCAACCCTAAAAATGGATATGCTAAGTAATGCTTAATGTGCTTAGAATGCCAACGATTAGACCAGGTTCACACAGATTGGCGCGTCAAACCAAACCTCGAAACCCTTTATACATCCAAGCCAACTAACTTGGGGAGTTATTTGATCTAAGAAAGGTTGGTCCAACCATGTAGGGCTCTCGAATACGAAGATTTACTTGTAGGAGTCTTTACCAGACATAAAAAGGAAAATCTTAGGTTTGGAGGGTCTAGGGGTAAAATGGACTTTTTCCAGGCTAAGGGTAGTATCAAAATTACCCTAATATATAATTAATTATTTAATTGATAAGTTGGAGGGGCATTTTGGGGAGAGAGAGCCGATATTGTGCTCTTGAAGTGAAGTCTTGCTCCACCCGCGTTCAAAGCTAGGTGGAAGCAATGAATTGAATAGTTTTTAATTTAAGTTGGTAAAAAATTAATGTAATTAATTTATACTTATTATTTTTTAACATATTTTAAATAAAAAACAGATTTTTATTAAATAAACAAAACCTTATTGACTATGTCCTAAAACTAGACTCCTAAACCTCCTACAACTCCCATTCTCTCACTTTTATCTCTCCACTCTCACGCTCAATCTATCTTATTCTTTCTCACGTTTTTTGTCCGTGAAAAAATAAGATACAAAAGCAGAAAAATATACCATGCTCTTTATCCTTGAAGAACTCACACGAAATCACAAGAAAACAAATGTTAATCGCACACTAGCAAAAGGGAGATTGTTATTCGAGTGGAGTTCATTTTGAGGAGGCTTAGAAGTGTTCTTGGGTGAAGTTTTTGGTCAGCAAGTCAAGAGTTTGACGTCAAAAAGTTATGGGTTCTCTTATCTCTTTGTCCCTTTCCCAAGAGACCCCTGAAGGTCGAGAATATTCATTCTGATAACTCGGGTTGTTCCCCGTTGCATGTCCGTCGCACTAGTTCCCATTGAATCATAGGTTGGTTATGTTGTTTTGTAGAAAACTACGAATGAAATGTGTTTTCGTGATGATTATGTGTTTATATGTATGTTTGGTATTATGTGACTTATGTTGATGTTTCCGAAAATTTAACTACATATGTATATGTGTGTTGCCGTGGGCATTGTTCATGGTTTAGGACTTGAAATGGAATGATAGATCTTTATATTTCATGTACACATGTTGATGTAAATGTGATGTTCATATGAGTTGAAATGTGGCTGATTTGAGGGATAATCTCTTGGCTAAACGAATCCATTAAAACGCACCTAAAACGTTCTAAATGCACTATGAAATTCCCCTAAGAACTAAGGTGTAACTTGATGAAAGGTTGCTGAAACATTAAAAGTAAATTTCCAGCTTCTAATGATAAATTTCGGTCAGCAAAGAGGGTTAAAAATGTTGAAAAAAAAAGAATTAAAACAAGTGAGGTCATGGAGGATTGAACCCGTGACTTCACCATGTTAAAAACCATGAAAATAAAGAAGTAAAAAGAAATGTGGTGAAGGGGATTCGAACCATGGTATTGGCTGGAAAATGTAACTTAATAGAAAAGAAATAAGAAATGAGAGGAGTGAGATTCGAACCAACCACCTCTCAATCAGATTTAAGGAAGAGTAAAACAAAAAGAATAAAATGTGAGGCGTGAAAATCGAACCCACGATCTCTAGGCACTGAAGGAGAGTAAAGAAAGTGAAAGAAAAGAAATGTGAGGCATAAGAATCAAACACACGACCTCTAGGTAGTAAAGGAGAGTAAAGAAAATGAAAGAAAAGAGATGTGAGGCGTGAGACTCGAACCCAGGACCTCCTAGGTAGTTTCAAGGAAAAAATTAAAAGAAATTAAAGAGAGGTTATGGGGGTTCGAAGCCACAACCCCTCGGCCAAAGGACAAAAATTAAAAGTAATGAAAATAAATTTGATCCCACATCCTCTTAGTTCTATTAAGCGAAAAATGAAGGGAGAAATTAAGAGGAAAATAAAATAAAGGCATTGGGGCTCGAACTTGGGTCCCAAAGCCGTATGTATCAAATAAAGTAAATGAAAAAAAATGTAAGTGTTGTCCAAGGGATTGAAACCAGGTTCCCTTACCCAAATTCCATATTGATACATAAGTCATACGTGAATTAGATATTCAAGAATAATGCTGCCTACTTAGATCGAAATCGAGATTTTGGCATACATACAAGATGCATAAGTCTTGTACTACATAATCTTTGGAATAAATGAATCACTTAAACGAACTATGAATGAAGCCTCATGGCTTTTATGTATATACCCATAAGTCTAGCATACATTTAAAAATAAGTAAACCTAAGATGTATGTAATGAAATGATGTAATCGTAGAAGGTTTAAGTATGAGTGTAAAACACACTAAATGTCCAAGTGCATTGGCATACGATGAAATGATTATTATGCAAAGAAATGATGAAATCCTAGAAGGGTTAAGTAAGAATGTGAACACACAAATGACCAAGTGCATTGGAATATGATGAAATAAATATTCACATAAAAAAGGAAGAGTAATTATGAATCGAAAATGTTATAATGTTAATTAATGTGGTGACAACATGATATGAGGCTAATGTAAAAGATGCGAGCAATCTGAAATAAGCCGAAGTTAATGTTACCAAAACGTACTCACCTATGAGAGTGTAAGGTTGATGAAGAGACTAGTCTCTATGAACACTCTAATGAAAGTATTGACATTAACACACTTAATATTAATGATGAGATGACAAATCATCTATTGAGCTATGATGTCCTCATACTAGAAGCAAACTTCCATGACGTGTGAGTTGAATGCACTGGAACTATATAATGAGCACCGATAGACTAGATATGAGTGGTGATGCCTTCTTTTGGGAAGGGCGGAGGTTCACGTAACTCTCATGAGATGAGACTGTCCAGCATGACGGGTATGGGTCTCCTTATAACTTCTACTCTTCAAACCTATATTGCCAATATATGGATCGGACGAGGTCAAATTCCCATATACGCTAGCATGTTTGGAGTCACTTTGGCCGGTGATTCCACCTATTTTCGGTGTGGGATTTCATGATGCTCACATGATCTATGTCGGTTAAAGTTAAAGTTCCCATTGAATGGATGAGGCCAGCCTCAACTTATGCACATAATGAAATGAATGATACCAAAGGTGTTAGGATAGAATGATCAGAAGGTGAGCTAGACTTAAGTAATGTCACAAGGTCATTCTTGATCATTGAACAGCGAACCCTATTAAAGTCTTAAACTACATCCCAGGTATATCTGGTGTTTACACTAGCCTATGAAAGAAATGAAATGAAGTACGTGCAAATGAATGAAGTAGACTGTATGTTTGTTAAAGAAGGCTCCCTAGTTGAGGTTCCATATGTTGAGCGCTCATTGTGGGAAGTCTTGATGTCAAGTCCATGATTCCAACGTCTCATGGCATGTGAACGAATATATGAAAAATGTTACGTGCTATTTGCAATATGTTATTTGTTGTATGTAAGATGTTATGTGTTGTGTGCAATATGATAAGTACGATGATTCATGTTACTCTCATGTCATGACTTTCCTTATCCAAATTTGGAAAGCTCACTTACTTTCCTAATCCAAATCTGGAAAGCTCACTAACTTTCCTAATCCCTATTTGGTAAGTCCACTGACTTGACTTTCCATAATAATGTTGTTAGGAAAGAGCTATTCTTACTCATGCATGTCGTTGGTGTGTGCTTTAATATACCCATACTTAGTATAAGTGTATACTAATCCTATACAATTCTACAATTTTAGGTGCAGGCACAGGTGGATGCTAGAGCTACAGGTTGACGCTGAAACTATCCAGATGTGGAGCATTTATCCGAACTTGGTAGGCCTTATGCTTTCGAGGATGCTTGAACATTATATTCTAGCTTAGTTATAGTATTGAGCTAGTGGAGTATGTTCGACTAGCATTTATTTCCGCTTTTGTTCAGACATTGTATTGGTGCCATTTTGACAAGTATACATTTAATGTTATATCAAACTATTTCTTTTATTCGATAATCTTAATGTTAGATTGTTGATGATAAACAATTATGAATATAATATAATGATTAGTGTGTATGTTAAGAAACAAAAAGTTTCAAATTTTTCGCTAAAATTAACCTAGACGAAGTAAGAATAACGTAAGTGGGCTTGTTTGTGACCTCTGAGAGGTCAACGATGCCGGTCTCTTCTGGGGTCTAGACTCCAGTCATTTCAAACATTCTCTATATTCTATAGTATAGGTCTTTAATTATGGTGATTTTTTGTATGATTGACTTATGGTGGAGGTGCTTATGTGCTATACTTCTGAACAATGTGGCGTTGTCAGCAGTCGGGATTACTTTATGAATTAGGAAACAATGTGGCCTCGTTGGCAGTCAACATTACTTTATGAATCATGTTATTATGATATTATATGTGATTATTGTGAAGGTCTTCATGACATATGTGTATATGTGAAATCAAAGTACGTGTTCTTCTAAGTGAGTATATGTGATCATGATAGCTATAGTGATGCCTTATATATGTATACTTGATGTTGAAATGTGAATCTTATTAGTTGACTATATGAATATTATGTTGAGTTATGTTTATTAATTTATAGAAGTTTGTAGGGTGACTTGTAGTATGCGTAAGTTGATCCGATGTGCTAGATGAATGACATTGTACATGTGAAAAAAAGATAATGAAGTGTGTCTTGTTTAGTTCAACCTATGTCCCTTACTTGATACATGAAGAATGTGAATATTAATCCTTGACTTAGTAGGATAAATCACCATTTTCATGAATATATATGTATCAATGAAATATGAACTATAATATACATAAGAAGGTCATTTATGTGGAACCTTTTTGAGAAAGAAGGTTATGATATCCTTGAAGTTGAAAGTCTTAATGGTATCCTTATATTGTCAATGGTGAACTTAGGGTTGGTTGGATGGAATGACATGAAATCATCCTTAGGAAATTTGTTGAGGAATTTTAATAACCATTGTAGGCAGCCCTAGTGGACCGTCTTTGGCAAGGTGTATTATGATTTTGTTCTGAACAAGAAATGATACATCTTTATATCCTCCCTTATTCAATTAATCTATGAAAACAAAGTCTTGTACCGAGAGAAAATTATTGGGGAGTATCTCAATTAAGATGGTGATTGTAGTACAAAGAAACCCTTGATATTTACCCAAGTACCTACATGGATTGTGTCCTAGTTCTACCATTGTCAAGTAGAATACCCTCTATTGGAGTAGGATTGACTCCGGACTCCATGCCTAGATAGTATGGTCTATGTAGGTTATTGCCTATTCACATCATATAGGATACATTCTAGTTTTGGATATGTTCTATGAAGTTTAGATAGTAGAACAGGACGCTATCTAGACTTTGCACGAGTAGGCTTTGATGATATTAGTATGTGAGTTCCCTAGGTCTTACCCAATACCACTATGTGAATGTCCTTAAGTGTTCCATGTCTCATAAATTGTTTAATGGACTGAATGACTAAAGTTAAAAGTATGTTAACGGAAAGGTACTTATTTGGAGTAGCCTTGAGGATTGTTTAGGTAACTTCGAGAGGGAGTCTAAGAGTAATTCTACGTAGGGAGTTAAATGAATGAAATGAAAATAATCTTAACTTAGGTAGTTTAAAGGATCTCTTGTGTGTTTGTGTGAAGGGGTTGTATGGGCGGTCACTTCACGACTCACTCAAGTGAGACTTAGAATCACCTTTGGTAGGAGGATCTCATGGTTATGTGAATTGAAGTGATATTGATGTTACATTTTGGAATGTGACTATATGTGCTTATGTTGACTTACTGTGATCTCTTATAATTATTTTATGAAGTTTTACGCAAAAAGATAATGTTTTATACGAATGTCCTTTTATCATGATTTAGTGCACTATGCATTACTTAGTACATTTTAATATACTAACTCCATATATTTTGTCTATCTCTAAAGGTGTAGGTGGCATTTGAGAGGAGTCTCGAAGTGGAATCTTGGATTAGTGTTCATTCAAGCAAGTTTTGGTATGTCCTCACTAGATTCGAGGACATAATTAATGTTAAGGTTTTCTTATTTAAAGTATTGTAATAGACTTACATATTTCTATATGTTGAAGTATGAGTCGTGTCCAAGATATTCATATGTCTAAGATGGTGACTTTGACACCTAGCCTTTTCTTATGCTTTTATATAAAAGGGATATTTTGAAGTATTACTATTTCATGTTAAAAGTTTTATTTCCGCACTACTTTTCATACATGTATGCATCGAATGATGTCAAAAGGCATGTACAAGACCTCCGAGAGGTCAAGTACGCCAGTTAAGATTTTAATATACCATATCTCCTATGGTGTACTCTCGGGTCGTGAGAGTAAGTTGATATTTTTCTTCCCTTAACTAACCGATTTAGATTTAAGTGATAACCGTTATAGTGGATACATTCAGGAGTTCCTCTAAAACAAAATCAGATGCAATGTCCTATTCCAAAGTCACTCCTACACCAGCGTAATCTATATTGTCTTCTCTTTTCGCACAATAATCTCAGTGGAGAGATTGCTTCAACCATCCGCAATCTTATAATACTAGATTTGGGCAGCAATAATTTCGAGGGAACAATCCCGCAATGTTTGGCTGAGATGATTGGTCTTCTAGTTTTGGATTTAAGCAACAATAGTCTTAGTATACCAAACCTACTTGGAGTCATTAAATTTTGACGGGAATAAGCTAGAGGTAAAAAACCTGTTATCTTTGAATTGCATATATTTGAAAGTTCTTGATTTAGGTAACAATGATTTGAATGACACATTTCCTAAAAGGTTGAGAGACCTACCGAATTTGAAGATGCTAAGACTATGATCAAATAAGTTCTTTGTCCGTATAAAAGATACACCCACTTGTAAGTTTTTTTTTCAAATTTGAGTCATAGATCTCTTGTCAAATGGATTAAGTGGAGATTTACCGGTGACCCTTTTTGATAAGTCTGAAGCCATGAAAATAACTAATGAAAACGATGGAACACGAGAGTATGTAGGAGATGTATATCCCAATTCCTACACTCCCTTGATAGTGACAACAAAGGGATTGGGTCTTGAACTACCTTGAGTTTTGACTACATATATATTTATCGATCTCTCAAGTAGTAGATTTGAATGTCATATCCCAAGAAATATTAGAGATCTACTAGGGAATCGTACTTTGAACTTATCTCATAATCGCTTGGAAGGACACATACTATCATCACTGCACAAGTTATCTGTACTTTAATCATTGGATCTCTCATCTAACAAACTCAGCGGAAAAACTCAAGAATAATTTGCGTCCTTCAAATCACTTCAAGTCTTAAATCTCTGTCACAATCATCTTATTTGATGCATACCTAATGGAAAATTTTTTGATACATTTGAGAATAGTTCATACCAAGGGATTGATGGGTTACTTAGATTGCCAGACTCAAAATATTATGGCGGTGATGTATACGTACCACAAGCGACAATTAAATAGTATAAGTGTGTTTCTGAGATTTAGGGTATAGGTTGAGGAGGTACTTTTGCATTATCCCTACAATAATTTGAATTACTATGACAAAAATTTTAGCTCAAAACTACAGTTTATTGCAAAAGAGTTCTCAAATTTGACTCAAAAAGACCTCTAGAACTTTATTCTTAACTTTACTTTATTTTGAAGTGTAAATTAAGAGATGTATTTAGGATATGTAATATTTCTCAAGTATTAATGAAGATTTTAAGTGTTAATATCAAGAAGATAGAGAAGACATGATTTGATAGAACACACGGAAGACCTCTAAGTACAGGAAGCGCTTTGGGTTCCTTAATGGCGCATTACCCCACCCGAACCAAGTAATTTGATGAACTTTGTCTCAATTTAGGGTCCTAAATGATTTAGAATCAATTAGTTTCTTCCAAAACCTTTTTGATTCATAATCCCAACATGAATTCACTAAAATCACTTACCTCAAGAACTCAAACCTCCATTGTAAAAAGTGAAGCTAAAACTCAAGAACTACTCAAGAATAATTACATAAATGAATTCATAAGAGAATTAATGGAAGAATAAAATGTTTGGCGTGAGTACTAACAAGTCCATAACTTTATGAAACCTCACAAAACTTGAGAGAATGATTGTTCGTGAAGAAATTTCTCAACTCATGAATAAACGTTTGGAACCCATCCTTTCTTTGTCTTGATACTTCTCCCTAAAGTTCCATGTGTTTTGAAGTGTGAAAAATAACTTAGATCTTGAGTAGAACACTAATTTTGGAGAGAAAATGGTGGGTAGGCCTATTAGAGTTAGGAAAAGTACCAAAATACACTTTCCTTGAACATATGGACTGTCTTAGCTAGAGTGGATTCACTCAAATGACAAAAACCTTTTTACTCTAAGATCGGATTTTAGCAAATTTGGTGGTGATGGAAAGAAGATCGAAGTACTAATTTTTAATTTGCTAAAATATACGGTCATTTAAAATGGACTTAAAATTAGAAATTGATTGTGGTTTGAGATGTTACAATATCTCCCCCTTGGAATATTTGTCCTTGAACGAGATCAAAGTAAATAAAATAGGGTGGGAATTGTCTAAGAACCCAATCTCAAACACACATCATCCAGTTAACATTTCCTCAACAGATCAACTTAAAAAGTACTTTAAAAGATTTATAAGTACCTTGGTTATAATTTCTCAAGAAAGATTTTAGGGTATATGTTTTTCATATCCTCCTCCACCTCGCAAGTATTCGTGACTAATGCAACCTCTTTGGTTTTCAATTTGTGAACATGAAGATGAAGAATCTTAACGGGCACCTCTTCATAAGATAGCTTGTCCTTGATACCAATATTCTTGGTAGGTAAATAAGAGAAGGATCGCCCAAAAACATCTTTAGCATGGACACATGAAACACCAGATGAACTGTTGCTAATTCTAAAGGAAACTCCAACTCATAAGATACATTGTCAACCCTCTTAGATATCATATGAGGATAAATATACTGGGGATTCAGTTTCCCCTTCTTTCAAAATGTCAGAACACCCTTGATGGTTGAAACCTTCAAGTAGACTCAATAATCCACCTCAAACTCTAAGTCTCTTCTCTTAACATCTGTATAGGATTTCTGATGACTTTTAGTTCTTTTAGACGTTCTAGAATAATCTTCACGTTCTGCATGGATTGATGAACTAATTATTGCCCTATCAACTCAGGTTCAAAAACCTCAAACCACCCAATAGGATATCTAAATCTTCGCCAATAAAGAGCTTCATAAGGAGCCACCTGGATACCAGAGTGATAGTCATTATTTTACGCAGACTCTATGAAAAGCAAGTGAATCATCTTAATTACCTTTGAAGTCTATGAAGCATGCCCTTAATATAACCTCTAGGGTATGAATTGTGCTCTCCACTTTACCCTTGGTAACGACCCGGGGAGTACCCCCTAGATGTCACACGGCGTACTCAACATCTTGGAGGTCGTATACAAGACTCTTCGCATTCATTCATCACATATGTATGAAAAGTAGTGTGTAATTTAAACTTTTCACATGTAAAGTCAATAAGGAAACTCTTTTATAAAACATAAGAAAACAAAGTTTCAATCACAAAGTCACTTGATACACATCTTATTATCATATGGTTACGAACTTTTAAATTAAAAAGAAATTCATGTCAATTACAAAGCCTTTAATGAAAGAAAGCTAGACAAGTCTTCAGACATATGAGGACATAACAATCTTGAGAGAAATAAGCTTCCCAGGATTCAACTCTAGAAATCCTCACTTGCCACAACCTTCACTTAAAGACGAAGAGAAGAATATGGAATTAGTACAATTGATGCACTAAGTATGGTCAACATGCAAGAACACCATGTAATTAAAAAAGGACACTTAAGTTGAAATATTCTTTTCATGCTAATTTGATAAAATCTCATAAACCAAGTATACAAGACATTATACATGTCCACCATCAACCACATAGGACAATACTCACATAATCTTCAAGATAAGACCATAATCATTAGGTAACCCATTTAGCCTTTTAGACCTATACCTAAGGCATCTAAGTGAAACATTAAAAGACTGCCCATAAGACCTCATCAAGACACACCTAAATGTTTCTCAAGACTACCAAAGATAAGTATGTTTCCTTTCCCACACAACCACAACAAGTCAAAAGTCATTACTAAAGACCCTAAGCGAGCCATTCTTACATTTAAGGGACTACACATAATGGTCTTGGAAGACCAAAGGAACTCACTTTAGGATCTTCAAAGCCTACTTGTGCCATGTGTAGATAGTGTCCCATTCCACTATCTGCATATTGTAGAACATATCAAATAACTAGAGTGTGCATCCCATATGATGAGAATAAGCATTAACCGATATAGACCATACTAGATAGGTATGGATTCCGGTGTCATAAGACAACACACCGTGGAAGAAATTTTACTTGCCAAAGGTATAACTAAGGCACATCCCATGTAGGCACATAGTTTAGGAGATATCAAGGGTTGTACTCTAGTCTCATAATTCAAGTATAGCTACTACTACAACCATATCCACTTAATGCTTTGCTTTATTTCTCATAGAGTAAGTTCATTCACATAATAGTATTTGAGAAGGTATCATATCTAAGTCTTACAAACTCATAATACCACTATAAAGAAGGGGTCCACGAGTTGTCGATAGAGGTTCATTAGGATAGCTCTTATGACTTTTTTAGAGATGGTTTCATTTCGTTCTAGCCAACCTACCTCTAAGTCCATCATTTCACTCATGAAGAGGTCACCAATATGGTATACCATTTTAAGGCTTCATTGTTAACCTTATTTTCATATTCAAGGTTTAATATTAGTCTTTCATAGAAAGGTACCTACTTTAGGTCTACTGACCCTAGACTTCCATTAATTCATACATTCATGACAAGGGTGCCTAAGCCTACCATGTCAAGAGATAACATTCACATAAATTTCATGTATGAAGTAGGGATCACTAGGTCTACATAGACAAGACACCTTATCAACATATCGAGACTCTTCATAATCTATCACCACAACCAAGATATAGAGGATAATTCTTTCATTCATATTATCACACAGCTTTATACAAGATTCTTCAAGATCACACGAACGACTTACAATTACACATTCACATATACAATATCATCTTTCACATTGTACATCTATACAAGACATAACATGATGATACTACAAATCACATAAAAATGAGGACAACGCCATGTTCGTATGAATTATAACAATTAAGCACCGCCAACATAATTTGACCATACCAATTAATAGCAATTCAATTTAAATCCTACATTAAATAAGGGAATTAGGTCAACTTATTACCCTCCAATAGCCATAATCACCACTCCCTAACATCTCCAACAATTTCCGCATAACAATAGAACTTACCAATTACAATGTCCATAAGACTAGACCACCAATTCCTCCATATCAATGATTCAACAAAAGCCAAAGTACATATGAATACTATAAAGCAAACTATGAACATTCCACAATGCACAACATATAATTCAATAGCTTAGAACAATCTAAACATGAATCTAACATAATTAAATCATGATCAACACACCCACTTTAGAGCAAAATTTAGGAATTCAAGGAATACATGGGTTCATGAAATTTTTTATCATAAAATCATCAATTAACATTAGATACTTCATAAATCATCAATTTAAACCTTTTAATGCAAGAACCCATGCTTAGGACTTTTGAGTTCTTTTGAAAAGCCTTTGAATTGGCTCCTTGAATGATAGAAGAATCAAGGATGATATCTCCATACCTTTTTGAACTCCTATCCTTTTAATTTGGGGATGAAACCTTGGAAAATTGACCTTCTTCCTTGTAGATTCAAATCTCTTTAATGGAGGTTTTGGAGAGAGAGAGAGAGAGAGAGAGAGAGAGAGAGAGAATGGAGAAATTTTGATTTTTCAACTTGAGGGTTTTTTTTATTGGTGAAGTGGGGTAAAAGTGACTCAAAAATTATTTATAATAAATCCCCAAAGTACCCAAAACACCCCTACAGTAGTTGGACCTTTTAAATAAATGTAATTAGACCACAAGACTTAACATCCAAATCTTACATCAAGATAACAAGTAAAAAAAACTTCAATTATGTCAACAAGACATTCATCATGTAGTCATTAAGACCAATGGTATTCATATACAACAAGACCTTTTCATATAGCCTCATACCAAGCATTTCGTCATAACAAGCAGACAAATACTACCAAGACATCCATCAGGAACATATACATGGACATATGCATTAGAACACCTTCCTAGGACTTGCCTCAAGAGCCACATGTGCAATGCATAGGTGAAGTCCCATACCCACACCTACACTAATCTACTACCCTTAGGTTATCCTAGTTCTGGTCCTTACTTTACTTCCGCTGTCCATTTTTCTTTAGGGAAACTATAGCCTTAACCGACACTAAGACCATGGGTACTATATGGAATTTGTTGTTGTACAGCCTTACACCAATGGAAGGTATTATTAACTAGCCAAGGTTAAACATTAACACATGCTAGCATACTAGTGAATTCACTTGCTAGATCCTATGTGGCGAGCATAGTTATGGAACTAAGAGATATACATAACCCTCTACATGCTCATTGGCATTGGAGCCTCATATCAAGAGAAACCATGGGTGGATCTTCCTCAAAGAAAGTCAACACCTCATGAAATTATAGGTAATGTTCCTCCAAGGAAAGTCAACACCTTATATGAACCCAATGGTGAATCTTCCTCAAAGGAAAGTCAACACTTCTCATTGTCAAGTTCACTCGTTGCTAAGCTAAGTTCACTTTTTATTAAAAAGCCTTTTATTAACATTACTTATAAAATGTAGGATTTAGGAGATTGACTCCTCATATGCTTAGCTCATAGTCCGTAGATGAGAATTCATCAACCTATTTCATGTGATAAACCCTTTCACATGTACATAGCATATGTAAGCGCCTACCTAGTTTTAGGGTACACTTGAGCACACCTTTCAAGCTCCCTCTATTGACTAGATCTTCATACATGTGGGTGTGCATTTATATGTGAGAGCCTTTCACATAACACATTATTGTCACACATGTTCATATATTAATGCATAAGTTTCTAGGAGTAACTACATGAGAAATCCATTCTTATCAACACTTAAAGACACTATGCACATTTATATTTCATCATATCATATACTTAAAATCATATCATATACGTCAAATCATAACATGTTCATACAATCCTATGCATGTACTTAGAAGACCAACTTAGGAACTATCATATCAAGGTAGAGATGTGCAATGCATAGACAAGGTTCAATACCCTTGCCCATACTAGTACACCTATCAAATCATCCTATTGCATGATACATCACACAACATCATAGAATGGATAATATAGCACAAAACTCATTTATTCAAGACTTACAACATCATTATAGTAAGCTCTAGTCATTATGCACTTATATTAACTTTACTTCACATATAGAATTATAGGACCTCATCATTGGCATCATGTAATCAAACTCCAACGTAGTCATACATATACTTTTAACATGATCAATACAACCTAGATCATACCTAGAATAGGACAAGTAGGTAAAAGCTTCACAAAGGGTTATCATCACCAACACACATTCATAGTATGATTGCCTTTATGGCTATTTTCACATAACATATATATTTACAATAAGTAAACACCGCCAACATAAGTGGACCATACCATTCAATGCCTTACAAAGCTTCATCAACTAACAATTTTATATAAAAGTAGAGGGAAATAGACAATCTTACCAATTTCTTATTCTTTGATTAACATTGATAAATAACCCCTTTTTCATCAATCAATACTATATAAGATAGAAGATTCAAGTATCTTTACACAAATGAAATAATACATTCATGTACTATAAAGTCAAGGTTATAGTGAATACTTTCCATTAATCAATCATTAGGAAGTAGAGTAATATAGGTCACTCACCACTTTTCCTTGCATTCATCATCAATCATAGTCATCAAAAATATAGATTTAGGGCAGTACCTAAAGAAATCATAACCTAAATGAAATCCTACTACAATTGACACTAAACTCGAGATTATTTTAAGCATGCTATGTCTTACGAATTCATGGAAGATAGAATAATATAGGGTAGTATTATTCAAACTATCAAGCCTTGATCCACATTGGATCCATTACGTATAATTCATAATCACATTACATCATAGGCAGTGGCTAACCATCACTTTAACATAATTGAATCTCATAATAAGCATGATAGCATCAAGATCACAAAATACTACATTATATACTAGCCTTATTGAATGCTTAAAACCTTCATTTTCATGGATCACTCATCAACAATTCACATCAATACACATACTAGGCAGTACATATAAGCAATTCAATGAGCTAGAATCACAATTCAATCGATATACTTTCAAGATCATAAAGCCCACATATAGGCTAAATTGAGACTTTGAAGGGAGCATGGGTTCATCATGCAATTGGATTGAAATTCAAGTTACAATCAACATGATAAATTCGATTCATTATTAGGAAGCCTTTTAAAATGTTTTTTAAAAAAAACCCATGGCTAGATTTAAGAAGAAGAGATTTGATCATATTTTCTCTTTGAAAACAATTGAGATTAACTCTCTAAATGTAAGGATAACTAGAGATGAAAGATCACCATACCTTAATGTATAATAAAACCTCTAAAACTTGATGAAGAACCCATAGAAATCAAAGATCCAAGCTGTTCTTGAGATTCACCTTCAATGGAGGTTCTAGGGAGTATAATTTTGGAGGGAAGTCTAATTTTGAATTAAAATGGGAATGAATGGGGTTTTCATGTTTTAGATCACTGAAAAACAAAATAACCAAATAAACGATGTAGGGTCAGGTTAGCAGGTGAGGTGAATTTCCCATTCACCCCTTTAATGAAACAATCGCCTCGCAGTTTGACACAACCTGCATCAATGGACCTATCAACGCCCAGTATGTCCATCGACGGACCGTTATGTTGGCCGTCTTTTGGTTCTGAGGCTTATTAACTGGCTTAAGTCATGAATGACGACCCCTCCATCAACGAGGTGTCAATAAACTGATGAGGTGCCGTTTGGCTTAGTCAATTTACATTGGCAAGGTAGTGTCTCGACAACCTTTGGGTCCTTCTTGAGGGGCTCTTGTAGTCCCTTGGTGAGACATACCAGAGATTTTCCAACGTAAATATATACCTTAACATGTGAAGGACCTTCCACATAAGTTTCACCCAAATCAATTAGATACAACACCTTCAAATATGATAGGCACACTCAAGACACACACATTCATGTCTCAAGGGCTAACTTTCAAATGTCTTGGACGTTCTTGGATGTTTGACCTTCAATCTTTATAAAACTCAAAATAATGACCATAAATATCATCATTACTCATATAAGGACTTCTTAAGACAATTAAATACATAAAATCTCATAAAAACACCTAAGGCCCCTTTAGTGACTAGTCGTCGAACGTTTTTGTCATCCCTGACGTTTCACTTCCAAATCACTTCAAATCAATAATGCATACTTTTAAAAACTTAATTAACATGTTAACAAAATTATAGTCACAATCCCTCACTCGTTTTGGGGGTCTTACAATATCTCCCACTTAGAAACATTCGTCCTCGAATGACACTTAGATCACTTTAATTACAAAAAGGACTTAATGCATCATAGAGCAGCTTACAACATACATAACATCATATTATACAAGATAATGCACCAAACTTACAAGTAATACAAGTTTAAGCCATTTATCACTCAATGCAACACAAACAAGCAAAACCTTTAGTCACTCACTCTTTAATGCATCAAACAGATAGACTCTTATCATGTTCATAGGAGGAAAATCCTTATTCTAACCATAACATGACCATTATACTTCATTTTATCAAGATATCATATTGAAACCATCATTATGTCACACTTAGGCAGTTTCAACAACTTTCAAGAACAAGTAGGCACTCATACTTCAATACACATGTAGTAAAGTAAGATAGGTTGACAATCTATTCTTATTATTTAAGCATAATGCCATGGGACCATACTTAACCATACCATGCTTATTTGTGTCCATAAAGGAATGTCCTTCTCTTCAACATACTGCATGTCTGATGAGTTCATACACAAGCAAATGGACAAAGATCAACTTCACTGTAACATGAGAATTTCTCAACTTTTAATCATGGCATGTTCAAACATCCTTCCTAGTGAGTCAAAATGGTAATTCGCACCACACACATCATAACAATAGGAAGCCATTTTCATAATTCAATTTCTATCTTATCACTAGCCTTCATAAACATGTATAAATTTGGAACAATTTTCACAATTTATAGGCACACACAAGGACATTAGGTATACATGCCACCACTTTTCCAAGAGTGAACCTACAATAATGTTTCCAAACCTATAGAAGTCACATAATTTTCAAGAGACTCATCATCTTTTTCCATATTAAAGAATCTCAATTTCTCATTATAAGGTTAAACATTAGACATCAAGAGTGACTTCAAACATGCTTCTTAGATTATCTCATGAAGTTAAATACATAACTAGTATTTCAAGATACACAATCAAAATGAGAAAACCATGAATTTAATAAAAAATTCTTTTCAAGTACATTAGAATCTTCAAAATACTCTCAAGATAGTGTCAATCAAGACATACCAAACATATAAACGTCATGCAATTCATACTTTAGACAAGACTCCTATCATGAACAATCTTATTAAGAATTCATTAGTTTTCAAGCTCAAGTAAAAATAGGAGAACAAAGTAGAAATATCTACAACTTTTATACTCAATTTCCATCCCCAACTCAGGGTCAACCCAATTAAGAGCAACTTAACCCAACCTCAAGAGGATCTTAACTTATCAACCTTCATTTCGTCACTTAAAAGTTATTACCACTTAAGAAGGAATTACAGTAAGTCAGTAGAGGAAAACCAAGGAATTCTAAACCTTATCGCCTTAGGAAAATTATCACCCCGATTATCAAGTAGGTTCATACTACCCAACCACAAAAGTTTTTTATACAATAAAATAGACACAAACGTCATACAACATTAGGGGCAACAATAGAGGAGACTTAGACATAAGGCCTCTTTCTTTTGTTTCAACATTAGAGTAAGGTAATCTCTAGGTGAAAATCAAACCTGTATCATCACCCTACAAGGACAGTCATGCTACCCTTACTTCTAGGACCAAGACTATACAAAATACTCCAATCCATGTAAACCAATCATGAAGGTTCAAACACATAAACAAAAGCATCATTTGAACCATTATATATATACTTAGGGAAGCATGCTTCCATAGGTATTCACTAAGCATTTCAAACTCCAATCATAACATTAGGCTACCATAATGTAAAACCATATAGTATCATGTAAATCCAATAGAAGACTCAAATAACTATAATTAGTTCTAACATGTTTTAACCATATCTTGGCATACATTTCTCAACATAACATGCTTTTTCATATAGATGTCATATATAACCACAAAGGACATAAAATCATCAAAGCATACCAAAATAAACCTTTACACATACTCATAAAACCATAAAACCAAGATAAGCATTAAAACTCACTTTTTCTCCCTCAAGCATATAGATACCATCTCATCCAAGCAATCACATATAATAGACTACCGGATAAGAAAAATAAGAGAGAGATTTAATAGAGCTATGTTCTATGGCACGACATGAGAATGATAAAGAAGGAAAACTTTATCGTCCTATAGCCTCTTACTCATATATGTGTCGCGACTCACCACCGATGATTGAGACTATACTAGACATGGCAATATGAAACTTTTGGAACCTAAAACCCCTTTATAAACCTCACACTCCGTTTGTCCCGACTAGGGAGCACCCCCTAGAATTAACATCGCATACTTGACCTCTTGTACGTCTTATACAATCCCATGGTTATCATTCATCGCATTACCATAGGTAAATTTGGCGGAAAATTGAACACGTTCTTAGCACATCATATGCTAAAATAATACTTCATATATACAAATTATCATAAGTACATATTTAGACTCTAGTCTCTTTTTTCCATACTAGAATTAACATCATTATAGTATTAGGGAAATGACCCTTACAATATAATATGTAACTATATAATTTACTAGACTTTGTAGTAGACCATAAGTAGGAAATCCTTGGACTTAAGGATCCCTTACCTTGAGCTTGGAAACCACATATCAAGATCCTCACCAATAAATACATCGTTTATGCATCCCTAATCTACACTTTGTGTAAAAAGTAGAGAATAATGGAGTTAGTAGACGAATGCACTAAGCATGGCAACAATTCAAACACATGCAATTTAAAGGGACATTTTACTTGAAATCATATTTCATGCCTGTTGAGATAATCTTCATAAAAACTTTACACAATAGGTATTACATCATTTGGATACCACATATAGGCATTTTCAAGGTCAAACATAATACAAAATCATACAATATATTTAAGGCATTTTAGAAGTACTTTGAAGCAACTTGAATTTCCTGTTACAGTGAATTACAATGATTTTACAGTGAATCCTTTCCTTCCTAATTCCTTATTCCACCAAGTAAGCCTCTAGTGATACTTGGTGTAATTCATTGATTTAAGTCCACAAGGAAGTCATACATACAATAAACATAAGCCAACACATACAAACGTAGAAGTAAAATAAATCAGAGACCTTTAAGTCAAGACCTTAATGAAATTACAGTGAACCATAATTTAGTTTACATATATACTAATGTCACTTCACATAGATCCTTATAAGACCTTACTCACAATCCCAATCTAAGTCTACTAGTGCAATGTACATGTGAATCCCCATAACCTCATACATACTTACTAAACCTATCATGAGATGACAAGCCTTAACATCCAATTCATACATCAACATAGAAAGTGAAGGCAAATTCATTTATGTCAACATGACCTTCATCATGTAGTTATTAAGACCAATATTCTGCATATACAATTAGACCACTTCATATAGGCTCATACCAAGCATTTGATCACATCAAGTAGACAAATACAACCAAGTCATGGATAAGGAACATATAGGTAGACACATGCATTAGAACACCTTCCTAGGACTTCCGTCAAGAGCCACTTGTCCAATGCATAGGTGAAGTCCCATACCCCAACCTACACTAGGCAACTACCCTTAGGTTTTCCTAGTTAGGGTCCTTACGTTACTTCCATTGTCCATTTTACTTTAGGGAAACTATAGCCTTAACCGACACTAAAACCATGGGTAGTATATAGAATTTTGTGTTTTAGAGCCTTACACAATGGAAGGTGTTCTTACCTACCAAAGATACAACATTAACACATGCTATCATACTAGTGAATTAAGATCTTATGTTGCAAGAATAGTTATAGAACTAGGAGTATACATAACCCTCTACATGGTTATTGGTATTAGAGCCTTATCTCATGAGAATCAATGGGTGAAGCTTCCTCAAGGAAAGTCAAAACATCATATAGAACCATAGGTGAATGTTCCCCCCAAGGAAAGTCAACAGCTTATGAGAACCCAAGGGTGAATCTTTCTCCAATGGAAGCCAACACCTCTCATTGTGAAGTTCACTTGGTGCTAAGTTAAGTTTCCTTTTATTTAAAAATCCTTTTATTAAGATTACTTATAAAATTTAGGCTTTAGGAGATTGACTCCTCATATGCTTAGATCATAGGTCACAGATGAGAATTCATCAACCTATTTCATGTGATAAACCTTATCACTTGGACATAGAATATGTAAGCCCTCTATTGACTAGATCTGTATACATGTGATTGTGTGTGTATACTTACATGTGAAGAAACGTTTCACATAACACATTAATATCACACTTGTTCATATATGAATGCATAAGAGTCTCTAGGAGAAACTATATGAGCAATCCTTTCATATCAACACTTTAAGACACTATGCACATTCATATTTCATCTTATCATATACTTAACATCATAACATATGATTCATATCATAACTTCATACTATCCTATGCATGTACTTAGAAGACCAACCTAGGATCTATCCTATCAAGGTTCACATGTGCAAATGCTTAGACAAGATTCCATACCCTTGCCATACTAGTACACCTATCAAGTCATCCTAGTTGATGATACATCACACAACATCATAGAATAGATAACATATCACTAGAATCATTTATTCATGACTTACAACATCTTTATAGTAAGCTCTAGTCACTATGTACTTGTATTAACTTTACGTCACATATAGAACTATAGGACCTCTTCATAGGCAGCATCTAATCAAACTCCAACATCGTCTAGATCATAGCTAGAATAGGAAAACTAGGTAAAATCTTCACATAAGGATTATCATCACCAACACACGTTCATAGTATAATTGCCTTCAAAGCAATGTTCACATCACATAAATATTCACAATAAAGTAAACACCGCCACAGTAAGTGAACCATACCACAAAATGCCATACAAGGCTTCATCAACTAACATATTCTATACAAATATAGAGGGAAATAGATAATCTTACCAATTTCTCGTCCTTCGATTATTATTGATCAATAACCCATTTTCATTAATAAATACTATATGACACAGTAGCTACAAGTGTCTTTATTACGTAAGGTAATATAGGTCATTCGCCACTTTCCCTTGAATTGATAATCAATTATAGTTCATCAATAATATACATGTAGGGTAGTAACAAAAGAAATCATAACCTAAAAGAAATCATACTACAATTGACACTAAACTCGAGATCACCGTAAGCATGCTACATATTATGAATTCATGGAATAAAGAATACCATAGGCTAATCTTATTAAAACTATCAAGACTTGATCCACATTGGATCCAATACATATAAATCATAATAACATTACATCATATGCAGTGGCTAACCATCACTTTAACATAATTGAATCTCACAATAAGCATGATAGCATCAAGATCACAAAATACTACATTATAAATAAAGCGTTATTTAAACCTTCATGTTCATGGATCACTCATCAACAATTCACTATCAATACACATACTAGGCAGTAGATATGAGTAATTCAACGAGCTAGAATCATAATTCAGTTGATATACATTATAGATCATAAATCCCAATAGGCTAAATCGAAACTTTGAAGGGATCATGGGTTCATCATGTAATTTGATTGAAATTCACGTTACAATAAACATGTTAACATCAATTCATCTTTAGGAACCCTTTAAAAATGTTTTGAGAAAGAACCCATAGCTAGATTAAAGAGGAATAGATTTGATCATATTTTCACTTTGAAACATTGCGATTAACTCTCTAGATGGAAGGATAACTAGAGATGAAGGATCACCATACCTTAATGTAAAACAAAACCTCTAAAACTCAATGAAGAATCCAAGCTCTAAGTTGTTCTTGAGCTTCACCTTCAATTGAAGTTCTAGAGAGAATATTTTTAGAGGGAAGTCTAATTTGTGTGAATTAAATTGGGGCAAATGGGGTTTTCCATTTTTTATCATTTAAACACACCCAAAAATAACCAAAAAAAAAAACCATGTAGGATCATGTTAGAACGTTGGGTGAATTTACCATTCACCTCTTCAATGAAACAGTTGCCTGGAAATTTGACACAACCTGCATCGAAAGACCCATCGACAACTAGTAGGTCCATTAACAGATCATTCTGTTGGCCGTTGTTTGGGTCTAAGTCTTGTCAACTACCTTAATCCTTCATCAGGATAAGTCCTGAACGATGACTCCCCATCGATGGGGCTCCAGAAAACTAATGAGGCAATGTTTGTCTCAGTCGATTAACACTGCCAAGGCAGCATCTCGACAACCTTTGAGTCCTTCCTGAGGGCCTCTTGCGGGACCCTTGAGGAGTTGTATCCATGATTTTCCAACGTAAATATAAATCATAAAATGTCAAGGACCTCCGACATCAGTTTCAGCCAAGACAAGTACATGCAACACCTTCAAATTTTCCAGCACTCTCAAGGCACACACGTATGTCTCAAGGGATAACTTTTGAACCTCTTGGACGTTTAATGTCAAAACTTCATAAACTGAATATAATTCCTATAAACATCATTATTACTCATATAAGGACTTAATAAGACAATGACACACATAAATTCTCATAAAAACACATAAGGTCCCTTTGGTGACTAGTCGTCGAACATCCTTGTCATCCCGTGACGTTTAACTTCCAAATCACTTCAAATCAATCATGCATACTTTAAAAAACTTAATAAAAAAGTTAACAAACTTATAGACACAAGAGAGTCTCTAGACAGTCTACCTCATTAAGGGGTCTTACAATACTTCTCATGAATAACATGCTCAATGAATCAACAACAACATTACCCTTACTTGGGTGATATAGGATGCCTATTTCATAGTCCTTCAGAAACTCTATCCAGCTCCTCTACCTGAGATTAAGCTCCTTCATACTAAAATATATTGGAGACTCTTATGGTCAGTGAATACATCTACATGAAAACCATATAGATAGTGATGTCGTATTTTAAAAGAAAATACAACCGCTGCGAACTCGAGATCATGAGTCAGGTAATTCTTCTTTAGAATATTAAATTTTTTTAGGCATAGATATAACCTTACAGTTATGCAATAATACACAACCAAAGTAAACTTCAGGCACATCAAAGTGAACAACAAAGCCTTTTCTACACCTTGTTGGGTCAACACTGAGGTAGAAGTCAATCAAGACTTCATTTACTAAAAATTATTCACACAAGATTCAAACTATTAAAATTTAGTTGTTTTCATAGTAAACTTAGTCAATGGGGCTGAAATGGATGAAAATCCCTCGAGAAACCTTCTACAGTAACCATCCAAACCCAAGAAACTCAATATATCAGTTTGAGAAGTGGGTCTAGGTTAGTTCTTGGGTGCACACGCACTAGCTAATGATGGATAAGGTCCAGGTGCTATTTCTAAAATTATGACGAGTTTACATTTCTGGTCTTTACCTATCCGTATTCATTACATGTTGTCTATTCCTCTTATTGCTGAACTTTTCCATGATCTTTTTATATTAGGGATATTTATGTACCTAAAACAAATTTATCCAAATATATTTAGCAAAGTTCAAGAGCTAATTGATACTTTGAATTGCATTTTTACAGTCATTTTATTGTGTTTCATCTAACAAATATGGTTAGGTGTTTGTAGGATGAAAAGAAAGAAACAGGAGCAAGAAAGAAAGTTATATAAGAAAAGAAAAATTTAAGTTGAAGTTGCTAAGGAGAAACGGCCAAGAAGCTAGAAAATGCAGTAAAGGGGAGAATTTTCGCGTCATAGAGATGGAAGCTGCATTGTCACAAATGAAGTGTAGAAAACAGTGGAATGTGCCATACAGGCGCGTTGTGGGTAGAATGAACTTCTCAAAATGTAAAGCAAGGGAACAAGTTTGTGTCATGGACCTAGATTCCATGTTTAGTAACGTGTTTTATTTCACCCTATAAATAGTCCAGTTGTATTATTTTATTGATAATTCAGTTTTAAAAAGAAAAGAACACGACTTGGGTAATTTTTTTGATAAATTCTAGGACTTTTATTCTACTCTTTCATATTTGTAAATGCTTTAATGATATTTGAACATTATTATATGATGATTCGTACTATGAGTGTCTAGATTCTCTAATTCTAGGGTTGTAGCTATGATTGATGGTATAATATTGTTTATCTCTATAATAAGACAAATTAATGTATGACTTATTCTTGCATTCTAGTTTTTACTATTTCTAAACCTGACCAACATTAAAATAAACTCTTTGTACAATCTTGAACCCGAAAGACAAATAAAGGGATAGACTAAGGAATGTAAGGAACTTGTTCAGTCTAGGGTAATAACATGGGATGTTCTGCCGAAATCATAGAAATATACCTATATTCCTTGTTTGGTTAATAGAAAAGATAATAACATATTATAATGCTCCGAGGCTTCCCCCTAAACATGGACACGGGACATAAGATAATGAGTGACATAAAGATAACCCTACTAGCTTATTATAATCATACTAACACAAATTGAATCAATAATTGTTGTGGGAGGCTAATAACTAAGATAATCTTAAATGCTGGGATTACACATATACGAAATATAAAATTATGACAACCTATTGTTTAGAAACAACTCAAAAGGTCAAACTCAATTATTAAAACTGAAACTAACTATGTTTAATATAAGCCTCTAACTGACTAGAAGTGTTGGGACATGCCTCACCTAAATCTAGCAAAACTGAAACTAAAACTATAACAAAGGGAAGAAAATGATGTCACTCGTACTTAAAAAAAATGAAGAATCACCACTGATGATGCTTATCTGAAAATCAGGAATCGATCTATGCGTGATTTGGAAGGTGAGAATTTGAACCTACGTCACGAGAAGATGTACCGCAGAGTATGTGTCAGTATTAGAAAGGTACAGAGCATGTATGGTAGAAGAAAGCTGAATAATAATCATAACTAAACATAGCTATAAAGAAATGATAATATCTGAACAATTATAGGAGAGAAACATGATACTATAGTGAGAACACTGAATATACCGACCAAGTTTACAACATGGTGAGACTCAAACCTGACAGTACTGATAACATGGTCAATGCTATAGAATTAATTGTAATGGACATACTAATAACCAACATGAAACCGCATGAGCTAAATGTGGAGTTAGATGTATAAGACCATTCGAAAGGACCCAATATACCCTACTAGAGATATAGAGGCATGACTGGAATGATTACCAAAATTATACGCACATACAAGACTTACAACGTACAAGGCACGCAGATCTAGCACATGAGAATGAATGACCCTACTCCACTCTGTATTAAGCTTCCCCAATTGAGTATAAAATTAAAATTTTATAACTATCCTTTAATAATGGATATCTCAAAATAATGACAACAAATTGAGAATGCAACATTAATCTATAGACAATAATATATTTGAAAATTAAGGTATGTATATATATTACTAAAATAAATGACCTAGAATGTGTAATTTATGAACTAATGAACTATATAGCTAGGATTTTGTGTTTATGCTTGAATATTTTCAAAACAATACTACAATATGATAATCTGATTTGGATCATTCTAACAGCTAAAACCCAATAATTTCTAACATTCAAGAAACCGTAGGTATAGATAATTTTAAAGGAACAAAGATTCTGACTAAAATCTAGGTACCTAATGGGTGAAAGGAACACACTAGTGAAATCCCACATACCTTGTGATGAATTCTATAGATAATTCTTTCGATTTTGGGGCTGGAATTGAAGAAACCTTTTTGTGTTCTTGGACTACAGTTACTTGACTAGTTCTCCTCTTTTTCTCATGTTTGAACGATTTATTTGTGAATGATTTGCTTAAGGTAGATTCTAATTTAGCTAATTGTATAAAACAGATAAAAACTACATAGTTTAGGGTGAAACAATGTGGTTTAAGGTTCCAACACATGAGGAAAAGACCAAATTACCCCTGACTTAAAATCTATCGGTTCTGCCGGCAGATAGGACTGACAAATTGTGGTTGGACCAATGGTCCGTGCTAGTTAATGATAAACTCAAATTACACATCCCTAAGAAGCGTACGCGATTCATATCAAGTAAAGAACCCAACTTGTAGGTTGAGGTCAATCCTACAATGAAAATAGTTTAGACTTAAACATAACTAACAATTATGTCTATTTACTTAATATATTTCTGAAAACAAGTAATTAAAGGGGGGATTAGTGAAACTAATTTTGAAAATTGTGTAAGTATTCAGTTAGCAAGCTTCGAGCTATAATTGTTATCAAAATGAGAAAGTCATTAGGGCATAAGTGTTCCCCAGAAGCTCATAATGCGGTAATCCTAGTAATAGATATTAAATCCCTTCCTAGTGTATTACATGCAATGTGATAGGTTAGGTATATATAAATCCATGGTTTGGCATTTAGAGAATGTCACCCCCCCCCAATTTGGTCCGGCTACGTGTATATAATTTACTAACCCTTACCTTTACCTCATAGTAGACATCACATCAATTTATATCTTAGTTTTCACCCTCGCACCAATTGACATTAGACTATTAGATAATACCACACTAAATATATGTTGATAATTCTTTTCTTATAAACTATCAACTTGGTCATACAAGTACCAACAAGGCGAGTTCTAGTGCGTGCACTCGTTAAAAAGACTTCTAAGCAATAGAATTGGCAATGCATGCAATAACACTATTTTAGAATCACTTAATTACTATCCATACTTTGTAATCGCTCATGGTTCTCATAAACATAGTTATGGATTTAGATACTCATATTAACAAGAAAACAATTCATTCTTCTATATGAAGAATTCATGAACTTACATAATAAGAAGAATAACCTGAAAAATTTAAGTTGAATTGGAAAGCCAAAATCTTGAAAACATACTTTAGAAATCAATATTTGTCAAAGTTTTCAAAAATTAATCTCTAAAGGAAAGAACTAGACAAGAATAATAATGTCTAACCCCCAAAAATGAGGTGTACATGCCATATATATAAAGAAATAAGTCCTAAATTAAAAAGAAACAAATAAAGAAATAAAGTTTTGGGACGCATTTTCAATCTACGACACTGACCTACAATCTGTAAGTCAATCAACGGTCCACAGGACTCTTTCGTGGCTCAGGACTTAGGCAATTTTTTAAATATTTAGAATCTGCAACACCTCTGTCACAATCGATGATCCAACAGTAAATATGGTAAGTTAATCTACGATATATATTTCATCTTTGTACATCCACACTTAGACTTTTGAGCATCACGTACTGGAACCAATTATCTCAATGATTTGATGGATCAATATTATGGTTCGTAGATTAATCTAAGGTCTGTAAGTTGCAACCGTGGATCCACACTTGGCCAAGAATTCCCTGATCTTCATAAGTTACTTGCCTGCCCATCAATGACTATCATCTATGGGGCATAACTTGACCTACATTTGGTAGGTTTTCTTCATAGATTCCCTTTTATGTACTTCTTTCAACTGTATCTCCGCTTCTCCGCGTCTAAACTTACTTCCTGTAAATATAAGAAAATCACATAAAAACAAATAAAAAATGGCCCTAGACACACACAACTCTTAAGTAAAATGTATTAAAAATACCATAAACTCAGAATACATCAACAACCTCAACTTAAAATAATTGTTTGTCCTTAAGCAACACACTCAGACTTTAAACAACACTTGTATAGATTCAAGCAATTCAAGCACAAGCAATTAGATGGCTATTTTTATCTCGTCTATATTTTTGTGTGCAAAGTTTTTCTCTTGGACTCAAAAAACTTATTTGTGCAGATCAAAATATGACAACGATCTACCACTCAACACACGACATACACTATTTTACTATTACCAAGGCACCAACTTTCCAACAATGTCACGAGTTCCTTTACATCAAATGAAATCCCTTTTTCACATAGTAAATATGATTTTGAGTACAAGGATTCATTCAACACTCATGCTCGAACGTAACTTCAGTTTCCAGTTTGTGCTCAATTTCATATGCTTACCCTTATTTGCACTGGTTAGGCTCTCCAAATTAGGTTCCAGGATCACTATAGGAATTTCATAGCTTGTAACGTAGGCTCAAGGTTAGGTTTGGTACATTTGGGTACATTTAGTGACTTTCTGCCGTCCTTGACAATACATTAGGATTTCTTACCTATTGTTTGCCCTAATTTTGATGTCCTACCTTTTTTATCCTCTTTCCCTTGATTCCTCTCAACTTTTGATGTGACTTCAAACTTTATAGCTTTTTAATTTTTATTTTCATTTTTTATTATTTATTTTTCTTTCATTTTTTTCTTTTCTTTGATTTTACTCACTTTCTTTTGCACAAAGTCATATCCTCTCTTTTCTTTTATTTTTCAACACTAAACTCTTTCATACCATTTTTCTTTTGATTTCCTCGTTCATAGCAACCCTCAACTTATGGATTTTCTATTAGTCAAGGTGCACAATACCAGATGTCAGATCAGGCCGTGATTGAGGTTACTTTTGCATTATCCACCCTCAACTTAAACATTATGCCTATGTAGAGGTGAACATGTCCAAGGAGGGACTAGTCAAACATAGTAGATTATGGAAAGGGGATTTAGGGGTTTAAAAGGATTATTATCAGAAAGGCTTAAAGCATTTCGATCTATGGGAACATTTATTTTATTTGGTTGGATTCTTTTAGGAATTTGGTGGACTTTTTAGAATAATGGCCTAGGATAACTTGCGAGACTCTAGAGTAAATTATCTTAGCAGGACTAACAAGGCAAGTTCTACATTCACACAAAACTATTTCAACAATAAATTATTCTCACACACTCTTCAAACATGGTTCCATTATCAGATTACCCCGTTCAAGTCAGAGCTTAAGTCGCTAAACAAATTGGGTTCATTAGCATGTCATACACAGAGCCAACCATTCAACTCATTTTAGTCTACAGATTTTTGAAAAACCTCATTTTTTTAGAGGTTTATAATTTTTTCAAAGGAACTTATGCCATCATGCTTTATTCTTTTTCATGTTTCTAAAAATATAATCCTAACACATGCTGGTTCAATAAATATTAAGCAGTCTCTTAGGAAAAAGATCACAGGCAAGAAAATCACAAGAGAGGATTATAAGTTGGGTTACTCTAAATTAACCCTATCACTTCCAATCCATTTACCCCACCACCAGCAAAAATAGATGCAATTGTTCCCAATGCACACAAAAGCAGTAAAAAGAAATGGATTTGGGTGAAGCAAGCATATGCCGCGCCCAAGAGTCATCAACAAATAGGTGGGTCCAATTTCTCGAGCTCCGCTAAGGTAACATGGGGGTCACCCTCAGTAGTGCCTGCATCTTTTGTCACATCACCCTTAGTAGTGCCTACATATGTTTCCACATCACCCTCTGTAGTTTTATCGCTGCATCAATAGTGGTTCTCAAATCATCTGCCGTATAAGCAGGAACTTCATCATGCGCACGCATACACACACACACACATATATATCTATATATATATAGAACTTTGCTACCGCAACTGTTAATCCAATATAAAGTCTTTTTTGGCCTACTTCTCTTGCATGCGTTGCCACTTATAGTATCTTTGCTCCTCCGTGAGCTACATGGTGTGACTAGATCGATTCCTTTACCTCGGGCATGAGTTTCTTCAAGATCATACACCTCTAAATCTCCACTAAATAGTGCATCCGTGAGTGTATCATCACCAAATGCAGAGGGTGGAGCTTGTATCTCAACAAATGGTGTGGTAAGAATAATATTAATGAATAGCTAAATCGTTCTTGAAAGAGGTTAGATCTTCAATGGGGGGTCGAATGATTATGGACTCTCGACTCGAATGCATCTAATTGCTTATGAGAATCTTGGACCATTTGGTCCGTTATGACCTCATCTCTTTTCCATTATTGCCTTAGACACGACAATCGATTTTGCATCAATGGCTTCATGTGATGAAGCAGAGTGGCCATTTGAACTTTAATTGCTTAACTTAGGACATTGGCAGAATAGCGGGACTTGATAGAGGGTTTGCTCTAGATGATCTCAATTCCTGACTAGAGGACTTAGATTAGTAGGTTGGAGCATCATCCATGTGTCCCCGAGGGGCAGGATGATCACCTTGCATCTACTCCAAAACATCTACAACATCTACAGTCATAAGTGATACCTAGACCTATGTCTCTCTTTGTGGTGCTTCCAAATTCGTGTCATCCTTAATGAGGCCTATGTCAAGTGTACCCATACGCTCGATCAATTGGTCACAGTACCAAATAGGAACTCCAGCATCCTTTTATAGTTGGAAAACAAGACAAAGGATATGTGAGATCCTTCTTTGTATTGATGTCGTCATTAATCTTCCTCAAAGTCGGGGCAATGTATCTCGACATTCCCGTATTGGTGTAAATTATTTGCTTCTTGGTCACCATGGTACCTATGGATGCATTGTTAGTCCTAAAACAAATAGCTAACATACTCGAAATAATTTTTGAACTAAGAACAAGGGAAAAAATTAAAAAATTCAGACAGCAGGCGCCAGTGGACATCAACGGTGGGGGAGTACTATCCGTAGTTTAAGCTATGGTCCATAGAACCCCTCCATAGATAAGAGGTACAAAAAACTAGTCTCTGATGCAAACTACTGATGTGTAGACGGTCCGTAGATTGATATACAGACTGTAGTCGACCTCTGTAGTGTCATACCTAGTAAAATTTTCCAATTTCCTCAATCTATTGACCTGATCTACGGTCCGTAGATAAACCTTCAATCCGTAGATGGGGTCTATTCAAAGTGTCAGACTTGTCTTATTTTGAAGCCCAGATTGTAGCCATTTCAATAATAACCTAGTCTATTCATATATTTCAACATAACTCATGCTAGTTTGACATTCTATGGGTTCTACTAGACTTAGGTTTTATAATTATTTCATAGATGTTTTGGAACCCTAAGTCAAAACTTACAGATAAACTATTTTTGCATTGTTTTTATAGCATGACTACACACAATCACTGACCATCGTCCCAAGGCTGTTCGAACATAAAAATTATCATGCATTTAAAGACACCTAACCACCCAAGGCTAAAACTTGACTCCTAACTTTGTATAATGAATCTACAAATTGAAATTAAAAGTGACAGAAAGTCTATTTCCCTAAAAGAAATGAGGAGTGAGATGATTTTGTTATTACACTAAGCTTGCAATACTACAAATAATCGCTTATTTGCACCGAACTCGGACATCAGATTTCTGAAAATGGGAGATAAGAGGATTGGGGGAAATAAGAGAAAATGGGAATATGTGGGATGAATTTAGGGTTAATGATGATGTATTAATTGTATGCAGGAGTGATTCTCGTGATTGATCAAGGGAAGAAATGATTAGAGGGAGTTCTAAATAATTGGGAAATTATTTTAAAATGAGTGGTTTTATATTAAAGGCAAGTCGAGTCGGGTTGGGCACACTAGTGTTTGGACCTACAATACCCCTCTTACGGTTCTTCAGTCAATCTACGCTCCTTATATGAGACTATAGATCACCTTCACACTTAGAAAAATTATGACACTTACTTGGGATAAGTCCCTAGATTGAACTACAAATCGTCGATGAGGTCCGTAGACCTCTGCTCTAGACTTTTTTTCTGCAGATTTTTCGTTGCGCACCTGCACATTTAGGAACCATTAGGACATTCTTTTTATATTTTCTCAGTGAGTACAACGAATCACATAAAAAAATAAAACTACTAAACCAAAAGTTGAAACCTATCATTGGCTAGATCTTAATCTTTGGATTGCCTCCAAATAAGCGCTTGATATAACATCGTGGCACGAATCAGCCCTCTTGATTACTTAGACTTTATCAAGATAGTAAGCCTCAATCACTTCTTGCACTGTCTCCACATTTCCCAGATAAAGCTTAGTCATCTGCCCGTTTACCTTGAACCTTGTTCCCTCACTATTTTCTAGCTCCATCCCTCCATGTGGAAGAACTTTCTTAAGTAATAATGGCCCGGTCCATTTGGACATGAGATTGTTCAGAAACAAGCACAACCAAGAGTTTAATAGAAGCATAAGATCCCCTACAACAAAATCTTGATTTTCAATCCTTTGATCATGGTACTTCATCATCTTCTTTTTATACAAGGCTGAACTTTCAGAAGGCTCTTAAGCAACACTCATCAAGCACATTCAATTCATTTACTTTTTCGTTTAACGTGGTTCCTCAATCCAAATTCAACTTCTTTATTGCCCACATAGCCTTATGCTCGAGCTCTACCGGCAAATGGAAAGAATTTCCATATGAAAGTTGGTATGGAAGCATACCTATGGGAGTCTTATATGAATTGTGATAGCCCCATAGAGCATCATCAAGCTTTCTCAACCAATATGTTCTATTGGCATTCACAGTCTTTGCCAAAATCTGCTTGATTTCTCTATTGGTCACCTCAAATTATCCTCTAGGTTGTGGATGGTAAGGAGTGGCTACATTGTGGTGGGCACCATATTTGTCAAGTAATACTTTGAAAATCTTGTTGAAAAAGTGAGAACATTCATCACTGATAATCGCACTATGGGTACCAAATTTGGAGAAGATATTCTTCTTTAAGAATGCGGTACACTCTTAACTTCAGTTTTGGAAACCGCAATTGCTTCCACTCATTTTAATACAAAATCTACTGCAACAAAAATATACTTCATCCCATGTTAACACACAAATAGACCCATTATGCACCATATATCAAACAAATCAATTACTAATATCAGATTCATAGGAAGCTCTTGCCTCTCTGAAATTCCACCTTCTCTTTGGCAACGGTTACAAGACTTGGGGTTTGGCATCCTTCTTATCATTCACTAGAAAGTAAAGTTTTTGTAACAACAACATCTATCTAATTAGTTGGGGTTTGGCATCCTTCTTAGCCATCAAATATCTAAATATCGAATGGTAAGTATGCATTATGTCCTCCATACCAAGCAAGTAAGATCAAAATTTATCGAATGTAAACACCACTACAAGAAGCTCTTGATCATTCCCTGTCTAATTCTTTTGGGCTACGTTTAGGGCTTTGCTTTAATAGTAAAAAGGATGAAGTATCTTTTCATGCCTTCGTTCCAATACTATGCCAATATCTACTCCACTTGCTTCATACATGAACTCTAATGATTCCCCCTATCAGGTCCAATAACGATGGGAGAAAATACTAGTTTCTTCTTCAACTCTCAAATTCTCTTAGACAAGCATCCTCAAAGTTAGACTTATTCTCTTCTTCAAGCAGTTTGCACAACGGTTGTGCAATTTTTAAGAAATATAATCCAGCATGCCCAAGAAAACTTATCACACCTTTAATGGATATAGGTGGGGGAAGCTTTTTTATTACCTCAACTTTAGCTCTATCAACCTCAATACCTTTTTAAGAAATCCGATGCCCGAACAATATACATTCTTTAGCCTTAATGTGACACTACACCCAATTTAGCACAAAATTACAATATTCAAATTCTTTCAGTACGTCGGAAAAATAATCCACACATTGATCAAAAGAGTCACCTGCCACTAAAAAATTATCCATGAAAACTCAATAGTGTACTCCACCATATTAGAGAATTCAGATATCATACAACATTGAAAGGTTGCCACAACATTGCACAACCCAAAATGGCATTCATTTGAATTCGAAGGTCCCATAAGGGCAAGTGAAGGTGGTCTTCTCTTAGTCATCCAAGGATATCAAAATTTGATTGTAACCAGAATAACTTTCAAGGAAATAATACCATCCCTTACCCACATATCTATCAAACATCTAGTCCAAATGGTCAACTTTCGGTAGTCCATACAAACTCTCCATCAGGTCACAGTCTGCATCAAGAAAAGCTCATTTCTCTCATTAGGAACCATAGTAATACCACCCTTCTTAAGAACACGCTGAACTGGACACACTGAACTACTAGTTGCAATGGTATAGATAACTAGAGCATCCAACAACTTGATGATCTCTTATTTTACTACATCTTGCATAGGCTGATTTAGTCGTTCTCGACATTAGGCTTGCCATATGACATTAATTAGATTTTATGAGAGCAAATACAAAGAGAGATCTGAATAATATCTTCAATTGTCCACCCAATAACTCACTTGAACCTCTTCAACACTAATCCCAAACAATCTACTTGTTACCCATTTAGATATTCCATAATGATGACTGATAGTGTCTCATCTCTATCCAACAATACATACCTCAAATGTGGTGGTAGAGACATGACCTCTACATTAGTTTCCTCCTCAATAGACGGTCTTGCGGGTGTGGAGTCATGATTTTCAATAAATAACTACAACTTCTTTGGCTTCGAACAATATCCGCACATATCAATTATGGATACCAATTCATCATACTTTTTGATACAATCACTCTCAAAGTTCATCATGACTGGTTCTAATGCCTCAAAGCTTAGTCTATCTTCAATTTGTACCACAAACCCACTCTTAACTCTAAATAATATAGTTCATACTGATATGAGTTGACCACTCTGCTTGATGGACCTACAAATATTAAAAGTTGTTTCTTCATTGTAGAGTCTTAACATCATCTACCCATATCAACCAAAGCATGACCAGTGCCATGGAATGGTCTCCCAAGAATGAGAAGGGAGGTGGAGGTCTATGTATAGGAACAACTTTCTCAGTTACCACCGCCTTTTTTTTCTTTCAAATTCTCATATTCTCCACTCACCTTAACCACATCTTCATCTCTACTAGACTCAATTTCCACCCTAGAAGGCATAAGTGGATCAATGGTTTACTTACCCCTGTGAGTAATGACTACCATACAATGCCCATAATTCTTTATATTCTTGATGGTGTTGCTCGAAAGAGATCCAGGTTGACACAGGTTCACTGTGGTAAACAAATGAGTCATCTGTTCCTCCAGATGTTTAATTGACAGTGTGTGGGCATCCTCTTTTAGCGCAATACCAGACAAGTCATTTCACACCTCCTTCACATTATCATCACTCGCATCTAACCTTCTCATAAGCTTCTACATTATAATCTCAATACCTGATATGATACCTCCATCTTCTCTAAGACCAAATTTCAAATTTTGAGGGGGTACATTGGTCCAATACGATCATTTTTGTTGCCATAGGTTTCCCACTTGTTGTTGCTTCTCTTGTACCTACTTTCTGGACATATTGACCCTATCGGTTTTAGTTTCCATTGTTTCGACCTTGGTTTCCTTGACCCTAGAACCAACAATCCATGTTGGAACATTGGCATTTAGTCGTAAACCCCTGTCTAATCATTTATCATATAAACATCCTTTTCATAGTAACACTCCTTAGCTAGTGGTGGATTTCTAGTCAAATAGTTCACAACATTTACATTCCCAGCACCTCCGCTTACATATTTCAATAGAAACCCTAATTTATTTCTCATTAGAGTCATATCCTCACGAATATAATCTGTGGATTGGTTAGCTGTGTTTTGGACGACGAATGTGTTTGTCCTAGTATCCAAATTTCTAGTTCTCCAAGATTTGTTTTTCTAAGAAATCTTCTCTAGTTTCTCTACAATCTGCTCAAAACTGCATTCATAATATGAACCAAAAACAATAGTATCACCTACTTCCTTACTGTTGTCATCTTCCTCGGTAGAAATATTTCTTTGGAGACTCATAATTAAGCGGTGATTCATAACACTTCTTATGAAAGTGGTGAACCGGTCCAAATTACTACTTAAAGACTCTCCAGGTACTCCTAGGAAATTGTTTAGATTATCCTTTTTGTTAAGATGCTTGGACACAAGAAATAATTTTTCTATGAACGCATATGTCAATTGCACCTATCTATAGATTGAGGTTTTAAAAAGTTCATTAAACCAAACTATCACATCGCATGTCAATGATAAAGGGAATACTCAAAATTCGATAGCATTCGTGTCCCAATCGGGTTGACCTACATAACTTTTATAAACCACCCTAAGCTCGGCTATGTGAGCATGAGGGTCATCCGATGCCAACCCTACAAATAAGCCTCTCGTTGTGAGCATCAGCATCAAGATACTACTCACCACAAAGGTAAGACCTGATGGTAGAGTAGGTAGGACAAAAGTTCCATCAAATTCAGTTATATCACATTTTATCCTATAGGTGTTATGTGGGCGTGGCCCCGGTGGCTCGTGCACCTTCAATCAAAATCCAAGTCGATTCTCACCTGGAGCCTGATTAATTTATTCATGACTCCCAGAGGCTGCAACCCAACACCATCACCTAATTCTCCTCCGATAGGGTTAACCAATGCTCCCTTGTTATTCATTCTCCACAATGTTCTATTCAATTTTGGATCGTTAAGAGTAAGTGGTTCCCGTTGACTCCGTGTACTTGGTATATACTAGGGTTCGAACTGGAGAGATACGAAAAGAAAAAGAAAAAGTAAAATTAGGAATAGTTACCTAAATTTAGTAGTTACAGTTAATCTAAAAGCCAAATTCCCTGATAGCGGTGCCAAATTTTGGTACGCTCAAATCATACTTCCCCAAGGAAGCATAAGCGATCTTTATCAACTAAAGAGCCAAACTTAGAGGTTAGGTTCATCCAAAAAGGAAAATGGTTTAGGCTTAAACTAAATTGAGGATTATTTCTATTTAGCCAATGTATTTTCGAAAATAAGTAATGAAAGGGGGGATTTGTGAAACAAATTCGGGAAATTGTACAAGTATTAAGTGAGAAATATTCAAACTTTAATTGTTATCAAGATAAGAAGGTCACTAGGGCATAAGTGTTCCGAAAAGCTCATAATGTGGTAAGCCTACTAATATCAATCCCTTCCTAGTGTATCACATGCAAAGTGATAAGTTAGGCATATCTAAATCCTTGGTCCCACATTTATAGAATGTCACCCCGCACCTTGTTCCGGCTACGTGTGTATAATTTACTAACTCTTACCTTTAACTCATATTAACATCACATTGATGTATGTCTTAGTTTCCGCTCTCGCATCAATCGACATTAAACTATTAGATAGTATCACACTAAATGTATGTCGATAATCATGTCTTATTAACTACCTCCTTGGTCATAAAAGTAGCAACAAGGCGAGTTCAAATGCGTACAATCGTTAAAAAGACTTCAAAGTGAAAGAATTATTAATGCAAGCAATAACATTATTCTAGAATCACTTAATTACTATTCATACTTTGTGAATTGTTCATGGTTCCCACAACCCTAGTTGTGGATTTGGTTAACCATATTAGAAAGATCACAATTCTTTTTCTTAGATTAAGAATTCATGAAATTATGTAATAAGAAGAATAAACATTGAATTTCAACTTGAATTGCAAAGACAAAATCATCAAAATGTACATTAGAAATAAATGTTTTGAAAAATTTGAAAAAACAATATTCAAAAGCAAGAACTAAACAAAAACAATAATGTCTAACCCCTAAAAATGAGGTTTACATTCACTATATATAGAGAAATAATTCCTAACTTAAATGAAAATGAAATAAGGAAATAAAGATTCAAGTTGCGTCTTCAATCTTCGATAGTGACTGATGGTCGCTAAGTCTATCTACGGTCGATAGGTCCCTTCCGTGGCTCAGGACTTGAGGAAATTTTGTAGTACTCAAAATCTGCAACACCTCTGTCACATTCGGAGATCTAATAGTACATACATAAGTTAATCTACGCTCTGTAACTCCTCAGCTCCACACTTAGACTTTTCGGCATCAAGTACAAGAACTAATTCTCTGAATTATTTGACAGAGCAACAATACAGTCTATATACAATTCTATGGTTCGTAAGTTGCAAATGTTATCCCACACTTGGTTAAAAAATTCCTTATCTTTAGCAATGGCTTGCCTACACTTCTACGACTATCATATATGGGGTGTAACTTGACTTATGGTCCATAGGTTGCCTCTATATATTTACCCTTTTCTGCAATTCTCTCAACTGTGTCTCCAATTCTTCATGTCTGAACTTATTTCCCTCAAACACAAAAATAACACAAAAGCCAATAAAAAATGGCCCTAAACACACATAACTCTTATGTGAAATTTATTTAAAACATCATAAACTCATGATAGATCAATGAACTATCGTTTGGCGACAGGGAGCTAAAACTGGCTGTCTAACTAACGACCATGGACCACGGACCATAGTCTGACTTACGGTCATAGGTTTTAGTGTGGGTTGACACTTCGAAAATTTTCTAATGCTTCATGCGAATTGTTCTAAGATGGCAATCTATGGACCACCAGCACGAGCCCTGGGTCACCCTACAGTCCGTGTGTGGTAACCGTAGGTTGCACCTGCAACTCTAAATCTGCATTTTTGTAGTTCTAGGACATGGGATTTTAAATTATCCCCACATTGGTGATATTTGTCCTCAAATGAAGACTAAACTAGTTGAATAGAGAGCGTAAGAACTACAAACCCTACTACTAAACATCAAAAACTGATTTCTAACTGAACTATGTTTCAAGAACAAGAAAATATTCTTTATAATTCAAGTACAGCTGAAGGAGCATGATGTTAAGACTTAAAATGTGCATGAATGAATGAAAAATTTAATAGTGGCTATTACCTAAAGATGGTATGGAATCGAAAGAAATGAGGTTATTATATGTGGAATTTATGGCTGCTTCTACTTCCCAAGTAGCTTTCTCTATGGACTAACTCCTCCACAAAAGCTTGACTCAAGCAACTTCTTTGTTTCTCAGCCGTCGCACATGATGATCAAGGATTTCGACTGGACCTTCTTCATAAGTGAGACTATCCTTAGAGCCAGTGTTTGTAACGGTACTATAGATGGTGGATTACCCACATACTTCTTCAATAACAAAATGTGGAAGGTCTGATGCACTGCCACTAGTTTTGCTTTGCAATTCTAATTCATAAGCCACTCTATAAACTCTTTTCAGGATCTTTTAAAGGACTACATATGTAGGATTGAGCTTTCCTTTCTTGACAAATCTCATCACCCCCTTCATAGGAGACACTTTTAGAAAAATCCAATCATTAACTTGGAACTCTAATACCCTTCTCCTTACTTCTGCTTAGGACTTCTGGAGTCTTTATGTTGTTTGAGTCTATCTCTAATAAGTTGCACTTTCTCCATAGAATCATGAAGTAAATATGGCCCTATCAAGGTTGTTTCCTCTACTTCAAATTTACCAACTGGAGATCTACATCTGTATCCATATAATAACTCATAAGGGGCCATATGAATGTTAGAATGGTAATTATTATTGTAGGTGAACTGTGTAAAAGGAAGGTTATCATCCCAACTACCCTTGAAATTGATCACACAAGATCTTGACATGTCCTCTGTGGTATGAATGGTACGCTCTACCTGTCCATTTTTTTTTTGGAGGAAATCATGTGCTAAGATTAACTTAATTATCAGGACATTTTTGAATTGACTTCTAAAATTAAGAGTTGAGTTGAGGACCTCTATTTAATATGATAGACAACGGTACTCCATGTAACCTAACTATCACATTAATGTAAAGCTTTGCATAGTCCTTCACTGAATCTTTAATATTAATTTCCAAAAAGCGCACAAACTTAGTAACTTAATAACCTATCACCCAAAAATTGTCATGTTGTCTGCCAATACGAGGTGACTATGATGAAGTCTATGTTGATCACTTCTCATTTCCATGTAGGAATGTTGATCTCTTGAGTCTTACCTTTTTGTTTCTAATGTTTACCTTCACTTGTTGGCAATTAGGAATTTGTTGTATACCTTTTCATACAATTTAACCAAAAGACCTCCCACAGATCACGATACATCATAGTGGTACCTGCATGAATAGAATATCTACCATTATTGGCTCACCTACCTTACATTATCGACCTTACATAGGAAAGCACACAATCTTTCCCTTGGAGAAACCCTCAAATCTCTATTGATAGATTGCACTCTTTAGTTGAATCAATATGGAACCATTATCTTGTTTTTCCTTAACCTTCACTATCAATGAAGATTCTGACCTATTCGGAACTTTTACTCCACCAATTGGATATGCTCATAAGACGAACCCCCGGCTAGCAAGTTTGTGAACATCATTTGCTAATTCCCTTCTATCTTCCTCAACGTGAGTTACACTATCTTCTACTACATTGGCCTTAACATGATGGTAATGCACACTACTATCACAATCCTAAAAAAATTCAATCAATTTCCTCTCATGAAGATTCAACTCTTTTTGTGTGAACACATATTAAAGGCTTTAATGGTTTGTGAACACCTCTACATAGCATCATACAAGTAGTGTCTCCAAATTTTAAGTTCAAACATTAATGATCAAGCTCAAGGTTATGAGTCGGATAGTTCTTCTCATACACCTTACGTTTTCTAGAAGCATAAGGCATAACATTTTCTCAATGCATCAAGATACAACCTATCCTAACTCTGTATGTATCAAAATAGATTATATAAAACGTATGAACCCTTTAGTAGAGTCAAAAACGGAGTTGTAGTCATCCTAGTGTTCAGTTACGCAAAACTTTTCTCATAATTATCTGACCACCGAAAAATAACCTTACTCTGAGTTAACTTAGTCAATAGAGAGGCTATGAATGGAAACCCTTCCACGAACCTTGTGTAATAACCCGCTACACCAAAAAACTTCTGATATCTGTTGGAGAGGTAGGTTTGAGCCATTGTTTCACTGTTTCTATTTTATGAGAATTTACTTAAATACCTTCGCTAGACATAATATGACCAAGAAAAGCAACAGGTTGCAACCAAAACTCACATTTGCTAAAATTAGTAAAAAACTGGCGATCTTTGAGAGTTTGTCGGACCACCCTCAAATGATTCACACGTTCTTCATCATTCCTAGAGTATATGAGGATATCATCAATAAAGACTAAAATGAACAAGTCCAAATACTACTTGAATACTTTTTTCATCAAATACATGAATGTTGCAGGAGTATTGATTAGTCCAAATGACATAACTACAAAATCATAATGACTATATAGAACACCAAAAGGATGTTTTTAGTAAAACACTATGTGTGACTCTAAGCTAACGATATCCTAATATGAGGTATATCTTTGAGAAATTATTGGAACCATGAGATTGGTCAAACAAGTCATCAATCATGTGAATAGAATACTTATTATTGATTGTGACTCTGTTCAACTGCCTATAGACAATGCACGTTCTTAGAGAATCCTCTTTATTATTCATGAACAACACTGGTGGACCCCATGGAGAAATACTAGGTCTAATGAAGCACTTATCTAGGAGGTGTTTCAAGTGCTCTTTCAATTCCTTAAGCTTACCTGGAGTCGTTCTGTAACGATGAATAGAAATAGGTTGGGAATCTAGCAGGAGATCAATTCCAAAGTCGATTTCCCTTTAGGGAGGAACTCCGGTTAGATCTTTTGGAAAAACTTCTGCGAACTCATTAACTACTGAAACTGACTGAGGAGTTTGGGTTTCAGAGATTAAATACATAACCCAAACCAGATGATAGAGATACCCCTTAAAAATTATCTTTATGACCTTAAGGGAAGAAATTAATCGACACATAGGCATTCAGATACTATATTTTCATTCTATGATCGGTTCATATGGAAATTAAAGTTCTATACTTGACGAAGACATAACATCAATGTAACAAATCCATGCCTAGAATGATATCAAAATCTACCATTTCTAACGATACAAAAACTATTGAGGTGAGTTTCTGAGAGGCTGCAATAGGGTAGTTCTTGTATATCCGTCTATCCATAACTGGGTCACCAACTAGAGTAGAGACTAAGAAGGGTTTTGAGAGGGTTTCTGGAATAACATTACAGTTGACTGCTATAAAGATTTCAAAAGAAAGAGTAGACCCTAGGTATAACAATGCATAAACATCTATGTCAAAGACTAGTAATGTACGAGTGACTACATTAGGACAAACTTTGTGATCTTCGCAAGCCTAGAGAACATACAATCACTACACTATTTTAGGCCTACGACCACACTAAATCTGAGCAAGGCTTGAAAAGTGTTGCCTAAAATATTTTTGGCAACTATTTTAAAATGTAGCCTAAATTTTTAACTTTTAACAACAATAATATCGGCAACACTTGTAAAGTGTACCCATTTAATGAAATAGGCTACACTTTATAAGCGTTTCCATGATATGAAATAAATGACAACAATTATTTAGATATATTGGCAACACTTTTAAAGTGTAAAAATCACAATTAAAAGTATGACCTAAAAATTTTCACTAAAATATTAGATTTCCTCCAACATTTTTGAACTCTCCCTGCCATTTTTATTGGCCAAAAAAATAATTAGTAAACCATTAATAAAAACTTTCTTCTGTCTTCTTTCCTAGCTTAAAATTAGAAAATATGCTACACGTTAGAACACACGCCATTTTACTCTTCTTTCTTATATGAAAAATATACCATTTCTCTTCAAGAACATATTATAGATTGTAAATATACAAGAGGAAAAGCAAAATACCTATACTAAATAAAAGGATAATTAATAAAGAAATACAGGATATAAAAGCTAAAACACCCATAAAATACATACATTTAGGAGGAACAGAAATATTGATAAAAGCTTGTTTTAGAGAAGGAATAGATACACCTATTGAAATATACTTAGCAGATGATAGAATTATACATCCTATAGAAAAAAGCGTAATTAGTGCAGTAAAAGGAAATTTAATATACCAAAAATTTAAATTTATAATAAGTGTCAATTACTCAGTAGCATTAACAGATAGAAATATAGATAAATCATTAGTTCTATATTGGAAAATGTCAGGAATAGAACTAGCACCAGGCAGTAAACTATTTACAAGTACTTCAAGTGTACCAAATACGTTAACAAGAGATACCTTATCAAGAATGAGTACATCTAGAAGAAACTATGAAATACCACAAAATTTATTAGATAAAGAAGAGACAACACCATACCATTACTTCATAACAGGAATAATAGACCAAAGAAGGTACAAAATTTTAATAAATACAGGACAAGAAGAAAATTACATAACAAGAGAGTTAGTATTAGAAACAGAAATTATAAAAATAGGACACTTATGCCCTGGATTACCTAGCGAGATAGTGAACACAAATGAACAAATGACAGAAAAAGAAATAATTATAGGAGGAATACCCTTAGTAATACCATTTAAAATATACCAAGGAAGTCAGAATATTAATTGGATTTTTGTTTTGTCTTTATAAGTAATTGATTACTTTAGGGTAATTATAGCTGAAATTCTAATGTAGTGGAAGAAAGTGCCAAAAAGTTGAACGTCAAAGTTAACCCTAGGAATATTGTGCAGAGGAGATTTCTTATAAACCCTAGGAATACTGGTCTTTGCTGTCATTTTTGTTATTTAGATACTCTCATTCTTCTTATTTATATCACATGTATCTGAGCAGCATGATATTTGGACTGATACTGTGAATGCAACTCATAGAGCTTATCATAGTACAAACAAAGACGTTCTGGAAATAGCATTCGAACTCGGAATAGTAGGGTCAACGGCAGTTACTGCAATGCTGATAAATTGTCATACACTTACAGTATAAAATGTGGAAGATTATCAAGTTGTTATATACAAGAAACGTGTTGCCAAGCAGCTATCAATTTCGTATGAGCGAAACAGGGAAAGGGAGATAATTGAAAGCAAGGCGGATTTGTTTCAAACATTCTAAGTAGCTTACGTCTAAATGATTCAAGTTTTAGTTTAAGTCATCTAGATGATTTCACTCTCTCACGGTGATATTGCTCCATTACATTTGACTGTTTCTATCGATTCTCTACTCTTCATGCTCAAATTCTAAAGTTCTTGAGGTCTCAAACGTCAATTATTTATCTCAATTGTTGGTCTTGATGATTTAGAATTCTCTGTTTTTTCCATTACATTGTACACGAGGGGATACAAAGCCTACCAAATATATTTTAAATTGATTCATATGCAATTGATGTAATTTGTTATCTAGCCATAAGCCCATAACTTCGTGGTTGCTTCACACAAGCAGACGGTTTGAAATTTTGTAGGTGATGTACCTTGTGTTGATGGACAACTTGCTGTTGCTAGGGCCTTTGGAGACAAGATCTTGGAGAGACATCTTAGTCATATCCATATGTGGCATTTGAGCTGATAGATAACGACTTAGATCTCATTATTTTCGCAACCGATGGTCTGTGGATGGTAAGCTGTCTTCACTTAAATTAGAGCTAGAATATCTTGAGGAAGATGTTGTATTCACTCATGTTAAACACTTGATTAACGAATTTATAGGTAATGTCCATCGAAAAGGTAGTGGACTTCATTAAGAACATGTATTCGCTCTATCACATTCTGTTAGATGATTTTTTATAAGTTTTAACCGGATACTAAGGAAAAGGAAAAAAGGTCAGTTTTGTGGACCAAACAAAGAAATAAAATCAAGATAGAAGCTTCACCTAAAGAAAATTGAACTATAATTTTATAGCACAAGTTCAGTTATTCTCTATCCATATGCCAAGTTAAAACAACTAGTCTTTCCATCAAATTCACCAACAGTGTAGTATAAATAAAGAAGCTTTAACAAGTAGCAAACCAATATATAATGTGAAGCTCTCTCCAAAACCAATTCCAGCATCAACAAGCAATAATCCACAGAAGTCTTATGAACTAGATTGATTTCCAACTTGATGATTTAGTTGTTTCTACCTATCTCCAACGTTTGATCGATAGGCTCCTTGAATCAATGTAAGTGTCTTCTTCTTTTCTTCTAATTATCCTTCCCTTTGTGATCTAGTTTTTTTCTTGCATAGGCATTGGAAAAGGCCTAGATTCAGCTCCAATCTTTTAGGAATCATTCTGAGTTGTTCCTCTTTTTTACAGATCAAGGTTTTATCTTGTTGCGACTGATCCTCTACGTGAAACTACAGGTTAATTGTTGCTTATTGTGTTCCAAGTTTACCTTCTAGGCTCTCTTATTTGTTTACTATTTCATTTTCAACAATAAATTACCTTTCATTAAAATCATTTAATTGGGACCTAAGCTTCTTCGACAAATTGATTATTCAATAATAAATAATCTTTCCTTTATATAATATGTTACTTCTACTTTTTCGTCCCATTGTACTTGAATCTTATAGTAAGAATATATGTAATACGCTTTTATTAATCAAAGGGAACCTTATTCTTGTTACTTAAGTAGCGACATGAGTCCAATATTTAATTTAATTTAGCGGACTTCTTCACTGCTATCATATTGTCCTTCGAAATATCATCTTGGAAGTTTATCTTATGTTGCTTACTACTGTCTTCTTATTGTTTTTAAGTCTTTAACTTTCTCAAAAATGAAAACAATTTTCCGTGTATTTTTTAAAATTTTACATGAGAATTACATGGTCCATGACTAGTTATCTCACCGTTTCATCTATAACCCGGCAGATTTCTAGGATTGTTTGCTGTTAGTTTGTGTTATATTGTTTTCTCAGCTTGCACGACTAGTGTGGTGGTTCTTATTTAGCAATTCTGGGTATAGGCTACTACTTATGTTGAACTGATTTTCTCAATCATGGAATTCTTGAACGGGAAATATATCATGAAGGTTGTGATGGACAACAAGCTTTTTGGTTGAAACTCTGATATGTGTTGCATCTGATAGTCAAATTATGTAAGGTGTTGCCTTCTAGTGTTATAAATCTTTTTTCTACCTATTTACACACCATGTACTCTCGGTTTCTAAGACTGCAACTTTCCATCAGGTGTCGTACACTATATGCAACATAATTCTTTGTCACTACAAGATTCAACATGTTTTCTAAAAGTTGCAAATAAAGTATTCAAGGCACTAATGCAGATTCCACCAAAAAAGACCACACGGCAAAAACATCATTAAGCTAATGATATCCTGCTGTATAATAGACCAGGTAAGTCACTATGTTGGAGGGCTTACAATGTTCCAAACTTTATTAGAATCGGGAAAGTTCAGCTGCGTCGCTGGAGGGTGTATTCCCTATAAGAGGAGCTTAGAAACGTTAGTGTAAATGAAATGTCTTTGTTTTGTTTTGTTTTGAAAATGAAGTTCCTACGAAAGGCACTAGTGGAGATTCTACTAAAAAGGACAACTAGGAAAAAACATCTTTGAAAAACCTCAGTAACGAAAAAGCTTCTTTGAAAAAGGCCAGTAACGAAAAAGAAGTAGGTATCTGCAATCAAAAGATACTACAGGGAAAAGGAAGAGCAAAGAACAGGTACGTTATCATTTACTTAATTAAAGGAGTAAAATTCTTAACTTTCTCATGCTACTTCGACTATACTTGGTTCCTTTACAATTCTTTTCAGCAAACTAGAAATTGAGTGCACGTGACTGAGGATGACTTGATTATGCATTTCTTTCATTAATTCTGTTTGTGATCTTGTTCTTGTTTCACACAAGGTTTGTGCTGGTGTTTACCAAGGTGTAAGTACTAGTCATCTAGATGAATTAGCTGCGAAAACTATTGCTGCTATGCCTATTTAAGGTATAAGATAATCATGATAGTATTGAGGGATTATATTGTACTTTTAAGGAATCTGTTGTTCTGGTATTAGCAAATCAGCAGGGGGAATTGGCATCTGTGTGCACAACATGTGTGCTACTGGGAACGAAACATCAATTGCATCAGGATATGGACAACAAGTATTTATAGCCATGGAATAACCCAAATAATAAGCATCTCCAATTAAAAGAAGTTCATTTTCCAATGAATTGAAAGCAATGCACCATCCTCTGTTTGAATCAGCTCTTACTAGCACTTATCCTAACATTTTCCAAGTGTTGGTTTTTTGAGGTAAAGCTTCACCTGGTTTGTAGATGTCACGAGTGAGTACAACTCACTATTCACGATAGCACTGAGGGGTGGTGAGTGGCATGTTAGGACCTGATCATCCTTCAACATGTCCAGAACCAGCTCCCACATGTTCCTACACTCATCAAAGAATTCTCCCCAGTTATTCTCCGCGTGTGCTAACATATATACCGAAGGTTCTCTAAATCCATTCTCTTTATGAATCTCAAATATCTCACCGCTCTTCAGAAGCCTTGAACATCTCTTGTTTACGAGGCTAAGTTTCCAATACTCACACCTACGGAACCTTGGCATCCTGAGGCTTTCTATAAGTACGTTCCAACTTAAACTTTGCTTTTTAACATACACAGGAAAATAATCTACTAATTGTTCTTGGTTTGCTGATTTTTTCGTATTTTTGTTCCTTATGGCTATAGTGTTTTGTTGCTTTATCTTATTTTTGCTTACCCTAAGTATCCATGAATAATTTTCATGAATTTTACTCTCTTTTGATTCATTTCTTGCCAGTATGTATTTCTTTTATGTTCTGGATTTATCATTTGCATGTTCTCTTAAGTGATTGCTTTGTTTTTGGTTAATTGTTTAGTTTGTTCTCCTCTCTTAATAATCGGGTTTCTGGTCACATTACGTTGTGACAATTTCAAATTGCAGATGCCAATGGATTTCCAAAACCGAAAAGTTCTAGTCAGCTGGCTTTTGTTTTGGTAGTGTAGATTCTTACTACAGAAACATGTGACAATATATTCAGAGAAGTGTGAGCATTGATGTGTTTGGCCTGTTACTTTATTCTCATTGGTTTATTTGTCTTTATTTGAAAGTTCATCTTCATGAACATAGGCTAATCTATTTATTTTATTTTCCTTAAATAGCAAGAAGTTGTAGGAACTTAAGTCTTGATTCAGTTAGCAATAGAATGGTAACCTTCACCCATTTTCCTGTTCCTCTAATCCAAGATCTTGATTTTCTTGTTATTTGGTTGTCATTCCTTTACGCAAATGTTTTCCTTTCTAACTTTAATTCAATCTTTTATATATATATATATATATATATAAAGTGTCTTAAATCTTTAATTGGGGGTGGTTTTTCTTGAGATAATTAGTGATTGTTTATGACTTCAGATTTAATGTGTTGCTGGGTCTGATCTTGAATCTTGAATTTTGCTGCATAGGTTATCGTTGAATTGTGCTTTTGGGTTGAATCTTGAATTAACTGAATTTTTGTAACATTTTTTTTTCTGCATTTTCAAATTTAATCTTATTGCCAGTGATTTAGCGTCTGATTTGTTTGTTTGTTTTGACGGTTAATTTCATTTTAATTGTATAGGGAAATGGTGGTGATCAAATTTGAAGGATCTTCACAAGTCAATTTGATCTCATTGATGTTTTAGAACTATTGTAAAAGTATAAATACATTATACCGTGTACACATATAATTGTAATATTGTTTTATACGTATGTATATGTATGTTATCTTTTGAAGTTTATTTCAAATTTATATATTTGAATTACTTATTAGCTAATTTGATATTTGAGATTATTTATTGCAGAAAATTAATATTGCGTTTTTAATTAGAAATTAAGGAATATAAATATTTCATAGCAAATATAATATTACCACACTTAAGATATAAAAGGCAACACTTTAAAATGTGGGCAATATAGAAGAAAATGCCACACTTTTAAGTGTAGCTATAAAAGTGTTGTTATTTTGCCTGTTAGGCTACGCTTTTTGAGTGTAGCTGATAATGCAACACTTTTAAGCGTAGCTACAAAAATGTGGCCATTTAGACTTTTAGGCTACACTTTTAAGCGTAGTTGATAATGTTCAAGTGTTGTCTAAACTCTAAGGTAACACCTCTTTCAGCCACCCTGCAAAAGTGTTGCTTAAAGTACAAAAGTGTAGCCTTTTATCAAAGGCCACATTTTTTGCTAGTTTAGGCTACAATTAACTGGGGTTCCCATAGGCCGAAAATGTTGTAGTGCTATATTGGCATTGTCCGCCTCATGTACCAGATGAGTTACCCTGCTGAGTTGGATGAATTGTTGGCTCTTCTGAAGTAGTAGACTAAGCTCTACAATTATTACCCCTTACCCTCGCCGACCTTTCAACTTGTTACCAGACTTACCACATCTAAAGCATCCTTCCTTCCCTGCAAGACACTCGCCTAGATGGTTACCACACTTTAGACAAGTTAGGTAGGTTATGGTGCCTGACTTACTACTTTGAGACTTAGAGAGTCATGCAATACATTTATGATCATTTCAAAACTTTGAGGATAGAACACTAGAGAATGAAAGTGTTGGAGATGAAGACTTCTGCTAAACTTGTGAGTGATTTCCGCGACACGATTTCTATTGAGAATAATCATTGTTGATTGTTATAGACTTCTTATTCTCCTTAGCCTATTCCTTATCCCTCAACCTGCAGAGGATAACCTATGAGCCTAGAGATGTTCATATTTTCAAGCAATATATTATTCCTACACTCTGTTTTCACCAAGTCGGATACTTCATATAGAAACTTGTTCATTTGAGCTTTGGAGTTGGTAACCATTTGAGGAGCATACCTAGAGAATTGAGTTGACTTGAGCCCATACTCTTTGATAGTCATGTTACCTTGCCCCAAATTCATAAACTCCTGAGCTTTTACCTTCCTCACCTCTCTTGGGAATAACCTATCTATAAAATTTTGACTAAAGCATTCCCAAGTTATAGGAGTTATATTTGTACCCCTGTTCTCATTCCACTTAGTATACTAGATGTGAGTTACATCCTTTAGCTGTTATGATGCAAACTCTACCCTATCATTATATGTCACTTGCATTACTCCAAAGATCTTTTTGGCCTCATCTATCAAGTTTTGTGGATCCTCACCAATTTGTGATCCTAATAACTCTGGTAAATTCATCCTAACAAAATCGTGAACCCTGGATACAACTCAAATCCAAAAGTTGAATGGTGTTCCAAAACTCTGCATTCAAAACATCTTGATCTGGGAGCGGAGGAGCTCTGTTAGCAGTTTGTACATTTATATTCCTTCCATAATCTCTATGAGGAGGCATGATCTAAAATCTCATACCGTGGCGTTAGAAATGAGTGAGTAGATCATACATTACACACGATAATAATAACAAGGAAATGAACTAAAAAGAATTTGAATCCTCCTTCTTATTAGATGTGGTGAACTTCACACTCATGAAAATAAATCTACTTAGAACGAATTTTTGAAACAACCTAGCACTCTTAAACCTAGTGCTCTGATACCATGTTTATCACGCCTTGAAGCTATCCGTGGATGCAAACACAGGACCTACGATCACGAGTGACCCAAAGCAAACCCTATTGGTATTCCATGAGCATACTAAAGCAAACTTAATTAATAAATGTTATGCAAAAGCTAATAACTAATATAATCGGAAATGATGAGTGAAAGATTAACAACATCTTAAAAAAATTGAACTTAAATATAAAGGTTGAAACTAACTATGTCTTATATAAGCCTTAACTAACTAGAAGTGTTGGGACATGCCCTCTCAAAATCTAGAAAACTAAAGCTAAAACTAAAATCGAAGGAAGATAATCATGTCACTCTTTCTCTAAGAATGATGGCTCACCATTAATGTTGCTAAACTGATGATTGGGAACCATTTTATTCATGATATTGAAGTTGAAAACCTGAACCTACGTTACGAGAACATGTAGTGCAGAGTACGCACCAACATTTAAAAGGTACTAAGCATGTGGGATAGAATAAATCAGAATAATAATCTTAATAGAACATGGGGATAAAGCAATGATAATATTTGAAAATGATAGTTGATAAGCAAGATACTATATTGAGAATATTGAACATGAAATAACTAAATGCAATAAACAAGTTTATAACATGCTGAGACTAAAAGCTTATGTATTAATAACGTGGTCAACGCAATGAAATTTGACTACAAGGGAGATACTAATAACCGACATAAAACCACATAAACAAAATATGGAGTTCGGTGTATACTCCTCATCGAGCAGACCCAATATAACTTGCCAGAGGTACAGAGGCACAACTGGCGTGATCACTAAAATGATGCCCATAAAGGGGACCTATAACCTATGGGACACGTAGTTCTAGGACTTGAGGGTGACTGCACCTAATCCACTTGGTACAAAGCTTCTCCTAATTGATGATGAAATTAAAATTTTAAGACTAAATATTTGTAATGCTGGATAGCTCCAAATACTGATATGCAAACTGAGAATGCAACATTAATGTACAGATAATGGTACACTCTAAAACTGATGCACACATATATATAAAACTTAAATAATTGACCTATCATGTGTAATTCATGATTTAAAAAAACCAAATAACTAGGGTTTTGAGTTTATGCATAAATTTGGAATAAATGATACTACGACATGATAATCTGATTTGGATCATTCTAATAGACAAAACCAATTAATTTCTAACATTCATGAAACCCTAGGTATATATAATATTAAGAGGATCAAGATTCTGACTGAAATTTAGGGACCTAAAAGGTGAAAGGAACCCACTAGTGAAATCCCACATGCCTGGTGACAAATTCCACGAAGAAATCTTTCAATTTTGGGGCTGGAACTTAAGGAACCTTGTTGTGCTCTTAGACGAGGGCTTATCAAATCATTTTTCTATTTTTATCTAGTTTGAATGATTTCTTGGTCAATGATATTCTTTGGGTCAGTTTGTAATATTTACTGATGAGCCTTTTAGCAAAAGATTAATATAAGTTGACTTTTTGTTAGTAACTCAATTTGCAAACCAATTTTATCAATTTACCAATGATTTTTTTGTGGTTAATTGGGGATCCTTTTTTAGTGATCCCAGTAGAAAGGGTTGAACAAGAATCACCTGAAGAGATGATAGAGAAGAAAGTGAGAGACGTGGAAATCCCGTGCACCAAAAGTATTTCTTCATCCATCTAGAAATCTGAAGTTAGTGGTAGATATGAATTGAAGCATAATATGGTACCACTATTTCACTCGAATGGATAGTTCACTGGTTTATCACATGAGGACATCAAAGTGCATGTCTAGATTTCTTCGAGATCACTAAAACCTACACTCCAAATGGTGAACTCCGATTATGTGAGGCTCACCCTATTTCCCTTTTCTCTAGTTTGGGAAGAAAAAAATGGTTGAACTTTATGCCCACAAACTCCATAATATCAAGGCATTAACTTGCACGAAAGTTGTTGGTAAGGTTTTTCCCAGCCAAGTTAAGAAGTGATATATTAAGATTTCGAGAGAAAGGAGGATAAAACTTGTACCAGTCTTAGAAACTTTCTAAATCTCTGCTTTTAAGTTATCCACACCATCATCAATCTAACGAGGTTTTGGTCCACAGGTTTATTGAAGGGTTGGAACCAAACACCAAAAATTTTCTTGAACTGTGGGGGAAAACCTTTGGAGAAAGGCATATGCTGAGCTATTTACCTTGTTGAACTTAATTTTAGAAGGTAACTCTTTAGCGGAGTGGAGAATGAGCTATATTTGTACTGCACAAGACTACTAGAATGGTGCAAGTAGATGCAACGAAAATTTTAACTACAAACATTTCTGCAATGCAAATATGATGAGCACACACTCCTACAACCTCTCAGAAGGATAGCAGCAAGTTCAAGAAAAATGTAGTGCAATAGGGACCATGTAGTAACTCTGGTGCAACAACCATCAACATGATGTGAGGTCTATGGTGGTGGAGATCACACTGCTAAGGTATTTGGAGAAAACACAAAATCTGTGAAATTTTTAGGAAATGCATGGCGAGTATGAATGCATCTAAATTATGGTAAGACCTACAATCTAAGTTAGAACAACCACCTAAATTGTTCATAGGGTGGTAATCAGAATCAATACCAAGGATAGAACTATTACAGGCCATAAGGTGGTGGAACACACTACAATTAGGAAGGATAGAGAAGTCAACATGTTGTTAAGTAGGATGATATGAGTGTAGAGGACATGTTAAAAGAGATTATGGCTGACCAAGCTAAGTAGTTAGAATATATCTGAAACAACCAACTAGGTACCAGAATTTGGAGAAGTAGTTTGGGAAATTTTCTAGTGCCTTGAACTCCCGCCTACATGGGGTTTACCAAAAACCACTGACCCTAACCCCAAGCAAGTGAATGTTGTCAGTACCTGTAGTGGACGTCCACTGGAGGTGTTTACCTCAAAAACAAAAATTGTTGAGTAAAAAGGGAAGAGAATAGATGATTCTAGACCGAGTGAGCCAAGGAACTATAATTAGACAAAAGAGAAACCACTTTCTCCATTCCCACAAATTTTCAAGAAGTAGAAGGCGGAGGATTTATTTTGCATGTTAATCAAACTCCTTAAATTTTACATGTTAACTTGACTTTAATTGATGTTTTTAGGTAATTTCTAAATATTCCAAATATGTGAAAAATATTGTAGCCGACAAGAGTAGGTTGGTGGAATAGGAAACAATGGCACTCATTGAGGAGTGTAGTTGTATAATTCAAAACAAGCGGCCAACTAAGTTGAAAGATTTAGGGAGCTTCAATGTGCAAATTATAATTGGTAAGTGCATCAATGCAAGAGGGATATGTGATTTGGGGCAAGTATTAACTTAATGCATACGTCCATGTTTCTTAAATTGGGGCTAGGAAAGCCCGAGCATACTAACATAATGTTGAAATTGGTTGACTGTTCTGTACCAAGATTGGATGGTTTTATTTAGGATGTCTCGGTCCAAGTGCGAACTCTTATTTTCCAATAGACTTTTCATATCGTATTTGGATCCTGACCCCTAGGTACCATTTATCTAGGGACTTTCTTTTTTAGCTACTGGAGGTGAATTGATTCATGTGGCGGCTTGTAGATTGACAATGATAGTTCATGACAAAATATAGATCTTCGATGTGTACAAGGCAATTATTGTTCCTGTGATCTCCAAGGGGTTTCCAACAATCACAATGATTGATGAATAACTGATAGCCAAGTATGTCGAAGCATAAGACCCTATTGAGAGACTATTGATTGGACATGATATAAATAGAGATGTTGATGCCTGGGAGCTGGCTAGTATTCTAGATGTCCCCAATGTGAGTATGCTACGTAAGCATGTGGAACCATTAAATACAGTCTTGGGACCCCCTTCAAAACCGTCAATTGAGGAAACTTGGAAGTTGAAGGCAAAAGTGCTTCCCTCTCATGTCGGGCATGCTTTCTTATGTCACACTGAAGCTATACTTGTAATCCTTTCAACTACTTTTTCCAAATTGCAGGTAGAAGCCCCTCTAGAGGTATTAAGGAGGAGGGAAAATGTAATAGGCTAGTCGATGGCAGACACAGATGGAATCAACCTAGCCTTGTGCATTCACAATCTATTTATGGAGGAGGTCCACAAATTGATTGCACAATAGCAGCACAAATTAAATCAACCTACGGAAGATGTGGTGCAAAAAAAAAATTATCAAATAGAACATGTTGGAATAGTGTACCCCATCTCTATAATAAGTGGGTTATGTACTCCTAAAAAGATGCATGACGATAGTTACAAATGAAAAGAATGAGTGTATTCCAACAAGGACAATAATAGGGTGGCACATATGCATAGATCACGATAAACAAAATGAGGCCACTAAAAGGAACACTAACCAATTCCTTCCATTAATCAAATGTTGTGGCAGATTAGCTAGGCCACAGTATTATTGTTTTCTTGATGGCTATTTAGGATATAATGTGCCATAAGATCAAGAGAAAACCACATTTACTTGTCCGCGTTGGACATAAGCCTTCAAGTGAATGTCATTTGGGTTATGCAATTCCCCAACTACATTCCAAAGATGCAATGATGGTCATTTTCATGATTTTGTCAAATATTTTGTGGAGATAGTTATGGATGAAAATTTAAATCATGCATGAATGGTTGTCTCAGTCTTTCGCTAGTCTTTTGACAGGTGTTTAGAAAATATGAACAAGGTGCTTGCGAGATGTGAGGAAACCATTCTCATCCTAAACTGGAAAAATGTCATTTTTTAATGAATAAGGGGATTGTAGTGGTTCATGTGGTGTCAAACAAAGTGCTGGATAGTTGAAAAGCTAACCCCCCCATCTATGTTAAAGGGCTGAGAAGGTTTTTGGGTCATGTAGAGTTCTACAGGAGATTAACTAATAATTAATCTAAAACTAATAAATATGTGTATATTTACAAGAAAAGGAGATGAAATTGATGTTTGATGAGAAATGCATTTGATATTGTGAGGCTATGAAGAAGAATCTGATAAAAGATCCAATCTAGAGTTCACCAAATTAGGAGATTCCTTTAAAGTTTATGTGTGACGCAAACGATGTTGTCGTAGGAGCATTTTTAGGAAAGGTGAAGGATAAAGTCTTTTACTTTATCAATTATGCGAGCAAAACACTGGACGTAACTCAAGTCAACTACACAGTGATCGAGAAAGAAATGCTAGCATTTGTTTATGCCTTCGATATGTTCAGACCCAACCTGGTAGGTACTGAAGTTTTTATTTATATTGACCATGCAACTATCATATACATTTTAATAAAAAGGATGTGAAGCCACGACTAATTAGATAGATTATGCTGCTGCAATTCGACATAAAGATCAAGGATCGAAAGGAATATGAAAGTAAAATTGCATATCATTTGTCCAGGATAAAGAGTTCTTCACATATTGGTGAGAAAAGTAATATTCGGGAGGAATTCCCCGATGAATATTTATTATCTTTAGAGGTATCTGAATTACCTTGGTATGCAAATATTGTCTACTACTTAGTGAGCGGAATGTTTCCACCAGGTGCAACTACCCAACAAGAAAAGATGCGGGATTATGATGCTCATTTCTACATATTGGATGAGCCTTATTTGTTCAAGTACGACCATACAAAATTATGAGGAGATGTATACCTGAGTATGAGATTATACAAGTGATGGATAGTTGCCACGTCTACATATGGTGGTCATCATATAGGTGAACGCACTGCTCATAAAGTGCTCCAATCATGTTTTTTCTGGCCTACGTTGTTTAAAGATGTTGCAGTTACGTGATGAGTTGTGATCGATGCCATATAATGGGAACTATTTCCAGGGAACATGAGATGCCACTACACAACATCTTGGAGGTCGAAATATTTGATGTTTGTGGGATTGATTTCATAGGACCCTTCCCACCGTGCAATGGTAATCAATATATCCTTATGGATGTATATTACGTGTCAAAGTGGGTGGATGTAGTTGATTTGCCTACACATAATGTTGAAGTGGTGCATAACTTCTTAAAGAAATACATCTTCGCACAGCTTGGGACACCAAGAGCAATATTCAGCGATGGAGGGAGCATTCATCAACTAATTGGTGAAGAATATCTTGGCTAAGTTGGGTCCGTCCCAACATGTGTACAACTTATCACCCTAAAACCAGAGGGCATGTGAAAGTGTTAAACCATGAGTTGAAGCAAATTCTACATTGCAAAGTTAATGCTCAAAGGAAGGATTGCAATGAAGCTAAGTGATGCACTGTGGGCATATGACAACATATAAGACGCCAATAGGGACTTCTCCCTGTCACATGATGTTTGGTAAAGTGTGCCACCTTACAGTTGAGTTAGAACATCAAGCGTATAGGCAGTAAACAAGTTGAATCTGAACCCGAAGTTAGCCGCGAGTAAATGCATAGGCCAGCCACACAAATTAGAGGAGTTCAGACTACATACTTGTGAGAATGCAAAGCTCGATAAGGAGAAGACAAAGTGTTAGCATGATAAATATACCATATCACAAGTCATTTAGCCTTGAAAAAATGTATTGTTGTTCATTCTAGATTATGACTTTTTCCAGGTAAGATGAAGTCAAAGTGGAGTGAACTGTTTGATGTGGTACGCATGACCAACCATGGAGTTGTAGAATTATGGGACAAGGGTGAACAACCACCATTTTTAGTGAATGGACAAAAAGGTGAATCACTTCTTTAGACAAGAGGTATATTGTGATGAAGATGTGCTCGAGCTGAGCAATGAATGATTAGGAGGACGAGTCATGCCACTATGTTAAATGAAGCACTAAACAGGAGGTAACCCGTGACTCTATACTTTATGGACATTTCTTTTTATTTTGTTTTTCTTTTTGTAGTTCCATTGATATATTTTTTTTCATTTTTGGTAGGCTTTAGTTTATTTTTTTTATGTTAAGGTTGTAATTTAAGTTTAAACTAAGTGAAAAGAAAATAGAGGAGTCAACGACATGTCCGCATAACAGACTTGGGGCTGCAAAATGCGATGACGATGAAGCAAGAAACAAAGGAGTCTGCGACATATCCATGTTGTAGAATTGGTTGTGAAAATTAAATCTCGCCCAAGGTAAAGAAAAATTAAAAAATGTGTGTCCACGACATCTCCGTGTCACATATATGGTAAGTTGTTTTTTAATGAAAATGTCGGGTTTTACCTTCTTACACCATTAAAACCCACCCCACTCCCTTTTTAATCCTAATAACTGGTCAATATTCCCCATTTTCTCTGAAAAGTGAACAAAAATCATCTCTCTCTCTCCCTAACACTATCACTCTCTTCCAAATCAATTTCATATCGCGAAGTTAAAATTCTACGTTTAATTTTTTCAATTTTTCATGTTATAAGCATTCAAGGTATGTTCATACTTCTCTTATTCGTTCTTTGGGGTGAATTATTAAGGTTAGTGCTTCTATATGATGTTTTAAGGGGTGAGTTCTTGAAATTGATTGTACCTTGTGAAAGTATGTTAATTGGGGAAAGGTTCAATTTTTCAACCTATGCTAAGGTACTAATGACCATACCTTCTTTGAATGGTTTTTGTTGAACTAAAGAGGGGAGGGGATTAAGTGACTCCTTTAAAAGTGGGGTTAGAAGTCTTGAGTAGCAAACATGTTGTGAAGGGAAAAATTCAATAAGGGCATCGATACTGGCACTACAATAAAAACAATGTTTAGCAACAATAAATATTGACATTAATAAAGAGTGCTAAAGTATTTACAGGCGTTAGTTATGTGCCATTAGAACCAATGTCTCAAAAGACTTTAGGGATATATACAAAGAGTGATGATTGCCTCTAAAAATATATATTTAGCAAAAAATAAGAATTAATTGTCGATAATGATCATTTTTGATGTAGTGTGTTTCAAATACATAAGTAGAATCAAAATACAATTTAGGGGTTAGGTTATTAAATTGATTTAAGCCTTGCAAATAAAATGCTTAAGTAAAATCAAAGTACAAAGAGAATTTTGACTGCCTTGTTGTTTGTGAGATATATTGCTTACGATGAGCGTGGGGTGAGTAGTGTCGTGTGGTTATTAGTGAATGAAAATATTAATGTCGTGATTGTAGGATATTTTGTTCGAGCCTTACAGAGTCTAGAAGCCGAAAGAGGGTGAGGAATAGGACAATCATCCCTCCAGCACCTGCAGTCCAAAAAGGTCAAACCGAAGAGTATAGTATAAAGGTAGTTGCATCCGAGTAAAAAAAGTGGTATAAAACACACTATGAAGCCAAATCCTTTTAGATGTGGTGATTGACAATGTATTCTTTGAAAGGGATTTCCCTCAAATCATGTCTCACTACGAGAATTAAAAATGGGATTCACGATCAAATGGAATGCTATATGAGTGTGGTTCGGGAAGTCTACGCAAAATGGAAACCTGATGCCAGGTCTCATTTTGTAATAGTGTGTGGCGTGAAGGTTACACTCACACCATTGGCCATAAATAAATTATTGGAAACATTAGAGGCTCCTTCAAATGTTCTGACGGGGTTAAAAATAATCCTTCCTTGTGAATAGATACACCACATTCTATGTGGAGTGCAATCCACCGCTAAGTTGATTGGGCATAGGAATCGAGGCTACCATACAATCTATCCATATGCCCACATAAATTTGGAAGCCAGTGTGTGGCTTAAACATTGTATTAAAGTGATTGATCATTTGCTTGAATTTTAGTTAGGTGACCTGGGATTGAGCTTTCTTTGTCTATTCTCTGATGAAGGATAGCCCATTAATGTGTGGCAGTGTTGAAGTGTGGAATGCGGAAGGATAGAGTGCACATAGGTAGAAGGTATGTGTTTAGGGACTGATCACAATATTGTCCAAGAGTGAAGGAGTACCAATGGAAAGTTTAGATTACATAGTGCCTCTGTTCACCGCACTAATAGATGTCACTAAAACAAAGGGCCCTGCAAATGCCCATAGCCCTACCCATACAACAGGAGAGTGCAAAAAGAGAGATGTTATGATTATAACTAACATGTATGGGCTTGAAATGTTGCGTCACAAAAATGGGTGTCGGTCCTCCCCTCCAGAGCAGTTGAGTGAAGTAGAACCCCTTCATGAGCGTGCAAGAGCAATGCTAAGATTGGATCCTAAGTTTCTGGAGCTAATATGGGATGATGTCTCCACTGATAAGGAAAAACGAAGAACAATTTCAGATAGTGAATCAGACTTTGATGAATAAGAGGTTGAACCTTTGGCTCTTTAAACAACCAGATGTGATAATGGCATGGACGTGTAATAAAGGAAGTAACCACCCTATATTGAATTCAATTTTATATACATGTCACACTAGGGTGAGTGCTACATTTTTAAGTATGGGGTGGGGTGACATATCTATGCAAATACGTTATTTTACTATTTTGGTTGTTAATTTTATTTTGGTTTCGTTTGAAGTTATTTTTGGATCTATGGTCAAGGATAGTCCCATTGAACCGTACAAAAAAAGAGTTTACGTTCTAAGGTTAAGTCAGTTGTCATAGTTGAGTCACATTTCCCTATGATAGATGGATGACGGTCCTCTTAACAACAATTTTTGTCATTGGATCTATAGGGTTATGATCTAGCTAAGGCTATGAAACTCCATTAAGACCAGGTTGAGATATGATAATTAAATGATAACTGTGTGTTGAGACATATAGGCTCTGTTATGTGACTGAAAATGACTTATGCTTAAACTAAATTCATGTTATTGTATGGGCAAGAGTCCAAAGTAATCTTTTTTATTTTAAATATGTTTGTGTAAGGTTTGTTTCATTCCATGCTACTATTTGATCTCAAGAACTTGCCCGGTGTGCGTACAAATGAAATATAGGATAAGGAGTTGAGGAAGTGATATAGGCATTTCTTTCATAGAATTGTTTTGTATTCCTCTTGTACCCGCCAATATGAATATCCATAGTCAATCCCTTTGAGCATTTTACTTTTTCTTTGGAACCTAATATAAAGATTATTCCCGTTCTTTCTATGGCCATTAAATTTGATCCAAATTCTCTTAAGCGCTTTAGGCAGACAAGAGTGAAGGAAAAGAAAGAACAAGTGTGAATCACCAAAGTATGATTCATTGAGATATAAATATGATTTATATATATGAAAATAAACAACAAGTGTGAATGCCCTTCAACTAAAGAATGAGTAGTTTTAACGACAACGGTAAATAAAAATGAGGTTGCTAAAAGAAGGTTCAATAGGCAATGTCATGTATTAAAGCGCTTGGGAATGTTTACTACTCATAGCCTAAAATAGTACCTACATCATCCCTTAGCCTACATTACAACCCATAAAGACCTATTTGATCTTGAATTTATGTATTCTTAAAAGTAGTAGTACATTACACTAAAATCAAATTATGGTTCATTGTTAGTAGCATGTGAATTCTTTAGAGAGAGTGAGCGGGATTTGATTTTTACGCCTTTTATTGTTTGAATTTGTATATGTGTGAGTGATTTAGGGTGTTATCTTGTGGTGACGGCACATATTCCATGAGGGACTTCTAACTTCTTTAACTGTGTGACCATGGATTATACATAAGTTTGTTTTGTTGTTGAGTTAATTCTTGAGGCTAGAAGTTTTTTCATGAGTCATACTTGTAAGTGCATAGCAATGTTATATTTCTTTATGAAGTTTAAATAGTTGTTGTGACCTGAGCTAAAATTCTCTTAGTTTGGAGTGTAGTTGTAATAATTGGGTTCCCTCATTATAGAAAAGCCAAAGGGGGAAAATTTGGGGGCAGAAATTTTTTTTGTAGTATATTGAAATTCCCCAACCTAGTCCAGTCTTAGATGAAATTAGACTCTTAAAAGTGCATAAAAATCTAATAGAAATTGCATGACTTCATTATGAATTAGATTTCATGAGGTGTTAGTTTCACATCCGAGGACCACCGCCTAGACGTAACCGGTGTCGTTGTCCTCGGGGAGGACAAAGACTAACCTCTAAGTATTTGTCATAACATATCATAGGTTAAATTGCAAAAAATTTAAAACTTTTCATATAAATCTATCATGTGAGGTGTACATAGACCTCTCTCCTACACATCATATATACTTACGGAGTTTACATAGACTCCTCACATAGAAATCTTACATAGGCTTCTACTTTTAGTTCACATACGCAATATCTATAGATATTCTAATAGAAAATGTCTCACATTTAAACCATCTTGAACGAGTACAACATTCGGGATAGCTCATACTCAATAAAACAAAAGCCACACATAGTCTTATATAATAATAGTTTTCAAAAGAAAAAGAAGGAACTCAAATGTCGTTAGACTATAACAACTTCAAGTAGCTAGATAGTGGCATCATTCTCAGAAGATGAGGACCTAACAAACTTAGAGAATGAGAGTCCAAGTTATCTTCCAATGGCCCTCTAAAAGCTCAATGGCCGGAACATACATAATTGTATAAACATTGAAATATGGGTTAGTACACCACTTGTACTAAGTATGGAAACATGCACATAAAACATTTGGAATCATGCTAAAGGGGACATTTGTTCAAAATCGTGCTGAGTTACTTTGAAAAGTCGTATGCACAACCAAGAATCCATATAAGCCAATAATCACATATTCCTTAATACAAATCCATATACAACACAAGACCAACATCATTAAGTATAATCAAGTAAACATGTATAATAGCATATTTGAGTACATAACCAAAACAACTCAAACATCATATTATAATAACAAAGCATGTACAAGAGTTCATGAAATTACAACATATGCAAGACCCTTACTCATAACCCACCATCAAGTCTACATGTATAATAACAAAGTAAATTCTTATAACCTTACTCAACCAAGTAAATCAAATAAACGATCATGAGCAATGCCTAACATCACATAACATAGTATCAAGAGTAGTCATCATCATATTTAGAAATATAGACCAATAGGATGTTCATACATGAAACTAACATCATATAGGAACATTTAAAGTCAACATATACATAACATTTAATTTATAAGACATAAGAACAACCTACTAGGACTTCCATCAAAACTAACTAGTGCAATGTATAGGTAGAGTCCCATACCCCTACCTAGACTAAGTCAAACTCCTTGAGTCACCCTAGTTAGTGTTTACTTTATTACTTCATTTTACTTTCGAGAATACTTTCCTTAACCGATATAGACCACAAGAGATAAATGTGGAATCCGGTTTTATGAAACCCTACACCGAATAAAGGGGGACTACTTGCCAAGGTAGTACAATAAGAGGAACATAGCATTCTAAGTGGATCCACTAGCTAGTATTCCTATGGGGGCAATATAGTTCAATAAGTAGGAGATATACTTGGGACACTCTTTATGAACATTTCATTATAGTCTTCAATCGCATGAGTATAATAGTTAACCTACATTCCCCACTTGAAAAGGGACACTGCTCACTACTAGTTCACTCACTGCTAAGCTAGAGTCCCTTTTTGAAATGTCTTTAGATAAACTTTAACAATCATAACTTAGATTAGGTAATAGGATACTAACCCCTTGTTTAATCATAGTCATTAGCTCATTTGGAATTGCATGAGAATATCCTTTCAATACAACCTCATATGTGAGATCGACACATTATCATCATCATGTCAAAATAAGGCACAAAGACAATTGATAACAAACCTTATATCATTACATATTAAATATAATCTCAAACTTTCACATAATCAAGAAATTTAATTTCATCATCATACCAAGACCTACTTAATACAATCACAACATATGCTTCAGTTGAGCTTCATCACCAAGTACAAGCTATCACAATAGAAGTAAAGGTTCAAGATCACAAAGCTTACCAATTTTCCTTAAAAAGCCATCATGTTTGGTCTTACTCTCAATCAATCCAATTGAATCCATAAATATTGGTAATAACATAATTCAATAGTAATTAACACAAGAACTAGGTCAATTGCATCAATACTAATCAATTCAACATGAGTTCATAATCTAGGGTTAAGGAATTTGGGTCAATTCATGAATTATTCCACGCACTAGGTTTAACATCAAGAACTACCATAATTGAATAAATAATACATCATAATATAATCCTAATAATCATTACAAATCAAGAACAATACAATTTGAAAGATCAATTTCGGATTAGAAAGAAACTCAGATACAAATCATCTTTTTAAACCTAATTTTAGAATAACCCTTTGGGGGAATGGAATACCAATAGTGAAAGGTTCCCAAACCTTTTTAATCCATGAATATTGATGAATAAAATTTGTGTTCTTGATTCCCTATAACCCTTAGAACTTTCCCTTCAATGAAATCTTCTTTGGGAGAGAGAAAGTAGAGAGAAGGTATAGTAATTTGAGTGTGGGAATTATGGGGTGTTAAGTTTTGTTTAGACTTAGGGTAGCTTATATAATCACTTAACTAACTTAATTAACCACCCCTTAACCCCTAATTACACCCCTTTCTAATTAACTAATTATTTGAACCAACATAAAACTCACTAACAAATTACAGGCTTAATCTATGAGAGCTCGACCTACGGTATGTAGGTCAGTCGATGCTTCTCCCCCCAACTGTCCTGCACGTCAGTAGGTAAGTTTAGAGACTGGACATATGGACTAGTCTAGAATTTTGGCTAAATTTCTAACGATTGAGGCATCGACTCTCCATACTCTAGGCTATGCCTCATCGATGGTAAATGTACGTAGCCACTCTTTTGTTTTGGCCAATTTGGAAGGGTCCTCCTCAAGGCCCTTAGGTTGATCATCGGGGAGTCTTAACCATAATTTTGGACCCTAAACACACTCTAACACATGTTTGGCATCTTTCCATGAAATTTCATAAAATTTCGACTCCTGAAACCCCATGAAATAGGCTAAGGCACACTCGCACTTCTTTCACAATTCTCTGGACATCATGGATGTTTCGCGACGTCTTGACTCTAAAACGTACTAAATGACTTATAACCTATATTTTAGATGTTAATACAGTGTTACCAACCTTATACCAACACGTGAGGCTCTAGATTAGGTTTTGGACTTTCTGAGTGTTACATTATTTTCCCCCTCCCCTTTAGGGATATTCATCCCCAAATGACATTAAAATCTTTTGAAGGGAAAGGACAGACTCAATACTATCATCCCAACAAAAACATACATAATCAACATGAGTTACAACTCAAAGCAATTTAAAAACATCGCATTTACACACAACAACTCAAAACATCACTTACTACACTTAAGAGCTCAACATCACAATGTGAGGAATTTCCTTCTCAATATTATCATGATCTCAACACAACACAAAGAGTAACTTATGCCAAAACACATTTCAAAATCTATCAATATTCTCAATATAATTTCACTAAGGCAACAACATACGAAATACACAAACAATTGAAAATTAGCCAATGAGCACCTTTTCCATGAAAACTAATTTTAGCCAAACCTTTACGATAATTGTGCACATCTTCTCAAAACAAGTCAAATTCAATTTTACTCATTAATTAGTTACTAATAGGATCAACTAACCTTAATTAGCAAATAGATGAGGATAACGGGACTTCATGTCGGCCTTGGCCTCCCATGTTGCTCCCTCAACTAGGTGGTTCTTCCATAACACCTTAACGGAAGCCAACTCTTTGTTCCTAAACTTCTCCACTTATCGATCAAGGATTTCCACCAGAAACTCTTCTTAGGATAGGTTCTCATCCAACTTATACCTTCAATAGGAAGAATGAACTCGGGGTCACCAATGCACTTCTTAATCATGGAGACATGGAATACCGGATGAACCGAAGCTAACTCACTAGGTAATCTCAACTCATATGCAACCTTTCCAACCCTTTGCAAAATTTAACAGGGTCCCACATAACGAGAACTTAACTTCCCTTTGTTGACAAACCTCATCACCCCTTTCATAAGTGAAATTTCAAAATACACCTTATCCCCTTCTTAAAATTTGAAATCTCATCTCCTATTGTCGACATAAGACTTTTGCCGGCTATAGGCTGTTTTCAATCGGTTCCTTATAATATGAAATTTCTCCAAAGTATTGTAGATCAATTTGGGACCAAAAGGTGAAGACTCTAAAACTTCAAACCACCCAATCGGAGATCTACATCTCCTACAATACAAATCCTAAAAAGGAGCCATGGATATATTTGAACTGTAACTATTGTTATAAGAGAACTCAACCTAAGGCAAGTGTTCATCCCAACTTCCCTTAAAATAAATTACACAAGCTCTAGGTATATACTTAAGAGTTTTAATAGTACACTCCGCTTGACCATCCATTTGGGGATGAAAAGCGGTGCTTAACTTTACTTGAGTACCCAACCCTTTTTGGAACGACCTCCAAAATCGAGACGTAAATTGAGCACCTCAATAGGAAATGATGGATAAGGGAATACCATGAAGACTCACATTCTTATTTATATAAATCTTTGAATATTCTTTCAACAAATAAGTATACTTAACGGGGATAATGTGAGCGAGAACCTATCCATAACCACCCATATTGAGTCATTTTTCCTTCCTTTCTGCAGAAAACCCACTACAAAGTCCATATTAATGTCTTCCCACTTCAAAGTGGGAACTTGAATTTGTTGAAGGAAGCCACCCCACTTTTGGTGCTTGGATTTCACATGTTGGCAATTTGGACGCTTTGCAACAAATTCCTCTGCGTCCCTTTTCAATCAACCCCACCAAAATACTTCTCTAAGGTCATGATACATCTTAGTAGAACCCGAAAGAATCGAATAACAGGAACCATGAGCTTCCTCTAAGATACGATTTCTCAAATCATCCACATTGGGCACACACAACCTCTCTTGGTACGTCAAAAAACCATCCCCCCTAAGGAGAATGAATTATTAATCTTGAAAAGAACGATCCCTTTAACTTGATCAAGGTTTTGCTTAGACTTCATCTTAACCACCAAATATGATTCAGATTTATGATGGACCATAAAACCACCATTAGGAGAATCTTCCAGGAAAATACCAAAACGAGCCAACCTATGAACAACTTTCATTAAATCTCTCTTGTCTTTTTTTATATGAGACACACTACCCTTGGTCATACGACTTAGAGCATCCGTAACCATGTTGGCCTTGTCGGGGTGCAAGAGAACACTCATGTCATAATCTTTCAACAATTCCTACCACCTTCGTTGTCGGAGATTTAACTCCTTTTGAGTAAGCACATATTGAATACTCTTGTGGTCTATATACACATCTAAATGAAAACTATTTTGGTAATTCCTCCACATTTTTAAGGCAAATACCGCGACCGGTAATTCAAGATCGTGAGTTGGGTAGTTCTTCTAATGAACCTTGAGTTGCCTAGAAGAACATGTTATAACCTTCCCATGTTTCATAAGGACACAAACCAGTCCCACTCGGAATACATCACAATATACCATAAAACACTTGGTACCCTCCCATAAAATCAACATCGGAGCGGTTGTAAGCCTATGTTTCAAGATTTGGAAGTTTCTTTCACAAGCCCCCGACCACTGAAATTTCACATTCTTTTGGGTCAAAGTAAGGAGATGAAATGGACACAAAATCATCCATAAATCTTCTATAGTACCCGGATAGACCCAAGAAACTTTTTACATCGTTGGGGCCAAAGGTCTAGGGAAATTTCTAACCACTTCTTTTTTCTTTGGATCAACATCTACACCCTCACTGGAGATGATATGACAAAGAAATGCCACCGACCTTAACAAAAACTCACACTTGATATACTTGGAAAATAGTTGGTGTTCCTTCAATGCTTGTAACACCACTCCCAAATGTTCCATATGTTTACCCTCATTCTTATAATATACTAAGATGTCATCTATGAAAACAACCACAAAGGAATCTAGGTAGTTTTGGAACACCCTATTCATTAGGTCCATAAATGTCCCAGGGGCATTAGTCAACCCAAAATACATCACACTTAACTAATAGTGACCATATCTTGTTTGAAAGTCCATTTTTGGAATATCTTCATCTCACCCTAATTTTGTGATATCCCAACCTCAAGTCAATTTTGGAAAAGTAGCTTACCCCTTGGAGTTGATCAAACAAGTCGTCAATCAAAGGAAGAGGATACTTATTGTTAATGGTAATTTCATTGAGTTGTCCATAGTCAATACACATCCTAAGTGACCCATCCTTCTTCTTCACAAATAGAATCAGAACCCCCCATGGGGAAATACTAGGTTGGATGAAGCCTTTGTCTTGTAAATCCTTGAGTTGAACCTTCAACTCTTTCAATTCGGCCAGAGCCATCCGATAAGGAGGAATTGAAATGGGGTTCGTATCCGGTAGCAAATCAATACCAAAATCAATTTCCTGTTTGAGAGAAATTCTGAGAACATCGTTAGGAAGGAACCCCAGAAATTCCCTCCCTAGGGTGACTAAATCAATGGGAGGAGTTTCGGAGTCTAAATCTTTGACTCTTTCAATATGGTATAAGCACCATTTAGAGATAATCTTACAAGACTTTAGACAATAAATGATACGCCCTCTAGGAATAGAAATTCGCCCCTTCTACTCTAAGACGAGTTCATTAGGGAAATTAAACTTAACCACTCTTGTCCTATAATCAATGGCAGAAAAAAAAGCATGCAATCAATCCATTCCCAAAATGACATCTAAATCTACCATATCAAGTTCTACTAATTCACCATGGGTAACTCTTTTGGGCAACATTATAGAACATTTTTTATATACCCTTTTTGCAACCAACGAATCACCTACCGGGTAGTCACCATAAAAGGTTCATTCAAGATATCGGCCAAAATCACAAACTTTATAGCTACCAAAGTAGTAACAAACGACAAGGTATCACCTGGATCAGGTATAAATATTTGAAGATAAGACTTGTAACATACGGATCACCACTTTGGGAGAACTTTCTTGTTCACCCCTAAAGAAAAAAACATAAAAGCTATTCGTTCTTGGAGCATAAACATTAGAACCACTTGCTTGCCCACTCTTCTTGTGTTTCCCCTACACATTAGGGCAATCACTAACCTTGTTACCACTTTTACCACACCCGAAGAAATTGTCCGCCCCAACTAGGCATTCACCCATATGTTTCTTGCCAAACTTTCCGCAAGTAGGCTTCTTGCTTGGTGAAATAGTACCGCTTCCCACTTTTGATACTTAGGGTTAGACACCTTATCATCACGAGCCTTGGAAAATTTTCAAGGAACTTGATTTTTCTTAAATCTATGCTTATCTTGAATTTCCAACCTTCCTTTTGAAGAACCACTTTCAAAATACTTGGACCACTTGGCCTCTCTATTCTTCCTCCTTAGTCTATTTCCTGCCAGTTGTTAAGCATGAACCATTGGATGAGAGATTTTCATATCATAATAAAGCATAGACAAATAACAATCTTCTACCAAGTCCTCCGTCACTTTCGTGAGAAAATGACTCATCTCATCCTTTCAGTTAGACACAAAGGATGGAGCATACTTAGACAATTTTGAAAACTTCAAGGAAAAATAGAGTACAGTCATACCTCCTTGACGAAGGTTGACAAGTTCTTCCACATTATCTTTCCTCAACTCTCTACAAAAGTAGCATACTCAGATAATTTTATAGGCTTCAACAAGATTGTATAGGTAATTCATAAGTGACCACTCTTGATGTGAAATTAGATGTATTGATTTGGAAATTATTGGTAGAGTCTCACGGTTTGTGATATTCTATTCATTAGTGTGTGACCAAGATGTATAGATTACTGAAAAGAATTTATTGGTGGTCGAGTATGAAGAAATAAATCATGGAGTTCATGGCAAAGTGTCAAAGTTTTCAACAAGTGAAGTATGAACATCAAATGCCAGCAGGTTTTGGTCAATGAATGTCAATTCTGGAATTGAAGTGGGATAGAATACTCATTAACTTTGTGGTTGTTCTTCCCAATACCTTGGGAAAGTTTGATTCTATTTGGGTAGTTGTTGTTAGACTAAATAAGTAAGCCCATTTTATCCCAGTAAAGATTGATTATAATGCTGAACAGTTGGATAGGGTGTATGTGAAAGAGATAGTGAAATTGCACGGGGTTCCCATTTATATAATCTCAAATCGTGGTATCCAATTCACTTCCAAGTTTTGGATGAAATTGCATGATGAATTAGGCACACAACTATTTTCAGTACAGTGTTCCATCCACAGACTGACGGGCAATCATAAAGGATTATTAAAGTGCCAGAAGACATGTTGAGAGAATTTGTGATTGATTTTGGAGGACATTGGGATAAATTCTTACCATTGTGTGAATTATCTTATAATAATAGTTATCACTCCATCATAGATATGCCACCATTTGAGGCACTCTATAGAAGGGTATGTAGATCACTCATAGGATGGTTAGAGGTGGTAGATGTGAAACATTTGGCGGCTGATTAAGTGAAGGATGCTCAAGATAAGGTGAGGAGTATTCAAGCTAATATTAGAGCAGCCCTGAGTGGACAAAAGAAGTATGCGGATCATAAGGGGAGAGACAGGGCATTTCAATCTGGTGAAAATATACTTTTTAAGGTATCACCCATCAAGAGGGGTGACGAGATTTTGTATGATGGGTAATTTAAATTCTAAATACATCGATCCATTTAACATTCTTGAATGTGTGGAACCGTTAGCGTATAGATTGTCTAACCTCCTAATTTATCAAGTATTCATTCGATATTACATATATCTATGTTGAAAAGTTATCATGGTGACGGGAATTATATCATTAAGTGGGACTCAATTGTGTTAGACAATGACATCCAATATGAGGAGGAAACTGATTGCAATTCTTGATCATAATGTGTGGAAATTGAGCAACAAAGATATTAAGTGTATAAATATTCAATGGAACCATCGTCCAGTTGAGGTATCTACTTGGGTAATAACGATATGCAAGAAGTGAATCCTCAATTGGTCATTGAATCATGTACCACTTCATTCCTTCTTTCACGTATTTTTCTTGATTTTTCACTCAATGAAGAGTGATAGTTAAAGTGGTATCTATTGTAAAGACTCGGTTATGTTTTTATTGATATGCCAAAGGGGTAAATTTGGATCCGTAAGAGTTTTTCTTAGTATCTTGAAATTTCTAAACTTAGTCCATATATGGACGAAATCGGATTCCTCAAATTATAGAAAAATCTTTTAGCAATCGAATGAGTTAATAATCAACTGAATTTTATTAGGTATTAGAAAAATCGTTATGGAATCCGTACGACTTTACGGAATTTAATTTGGTTTAGTATAACTCCCGTAATTAAACTTAGAAGAGTAGTGGGTTATAGGTTTGTTATGAAATGGAAATTTGGAAATTCATTTAATTACTTAGTAGTTCAGAAATGCTGCTCAGAAGTTCAGCACAGGTATGGGCTTTTGCCGATCTAGAGTCGCTACTGTGGCGGGGTGTTGGTCGTTGTGGCGGGAAGGACGAGAATCAAAGTTGTTAATAAACCCCTAAATGAACTCATTATGTACTTTTCAAATTTTAGAGATAAGGAATGAACCTCAAGCTACTCGTAATCGTTTTCCTTTATTCTTGAAGTTAAAGATAAGTTTTTCACTCTCTAAATTAATTTTTTGATCTGTAGAACGTAATAGAATTGGTTAATAGTGATGGCAAAGGGTTTTATTATGGATTATATGGCAAAACAACCTTATCTTGGATCATTGTGATCATGGGTTTGATTTAGCGTTCATAGAATTGTTAGTAATTTGGGCACGTGGAAAACCGATCCCATGATCACAATGTGTATTTGTTGAAGTGTGTGATATACAATATTGTTTATGTTTGCTAAATTGCATGATTATAGTGTTGTAATTAGCTTATTTATGTTTCACTCAGTGGGATAGTTGTGTGATCCTACCAATATATGGTGGTTTTGCACTTATTCTGCGCTTGCTCTTATTTTTGTTGAGTCTAGGGCATCTTCAACATTGAATTTCGGACTTATACATATTCTTTTGCTAGTTTTTAGTTTATTATATTTGGGGTTGCATCCCTTCTTGTTTAAACTTTGTTATCGTTTAGTATTTCTGTACATTGTCTTTCAGGTTCTAGGTTGTTTACTTTTGCATTTGTTTAGTTTTTGTTGAACTTTTGTTAGACTTTTATGGGAAATCTATTTTATTTAATTTGTATTTGACTTACATTCCTTAGTTTTTGGAGTGTTTGCTTTAGTACTGGTTCTCCCACCAGAGTGTTAATATGGGTGCCAATCAGGACGTTCTAGGTCGTGACAATAGTAGATTCATTTTATGCTTACAAGTGTGGAGTTGTCCCAGGACGAACAAAGCTTTAAGTGTGGGGCGGTGATATTAAGTTTATTTATGCTCCTAATACCTAGTTTAAGTTGCATTTTAAGAGTTAATTAATTGTGTTTCCTTTAACTAATATGATTAGGTGTTTGTAGGAGGAAAGCAAGAAAAAGAAGAGAAAAAGGAAGTTATCTAAGAAAAGAAAAATAAAAGTTGGAGTTGCTAAGAAGCAATTGACAAGAAGCTAGGAAATATACTGCATGGGAGCATCTCCATATCGCGAAGAAGGAAGTTGCATTGTGGAAGACAAAGTGCACAAATAGTGGAGTGTGCGATACAGGAGTATCACATAGGGATATGAACTTTTCAAAATGTGAAGCGAGGGAACAAGTCCGAGTCAGAAACCTGGACTCCAGGATTTGGTCATGTGTTTTATTTTACCCTTTAAATAGTCTAGTAGTACTATTTTATTGATTATTCAGTTTTAAAATTAGGAGAACACAACTTGGGTTGTTTTTGTGACGAACTCTAGGGCTTTTCTTTTACTCTTCCATATTGATAAATGCATGTACAATATTTTCTTATTATCTAATGATTTATACTATGAGTAGCTAAATTTCCTTATTATAGTGTTATATCCACTATTGATGTTATAATATTATTTATCTCTGCCAGGAGATAGATTTTAGTTATTTTTGCATTCTACTTTTTGCTATTTTGTTGTTTGATCAACATTAAATAAAGTTTTTGTCTACTTTTGAACTTGGTAGACGAATTGAGGAATAGACCACAGAATGTGAGTCATGTGTTCATTCTAGGGTAAAAAATTAGGATGTTTCGCCTATAGGATGGAAATATACCGATATGCCTCGTTTGGTTAATAAAGAAACAATAGAGTAATGCTCCTCGATTGGTTCATGTGTATCCCCGCTTAAAGATATAGGTAGGTTGTCTATGGATGTAGGTGATTTGAGGTCAGAAGAGAAAGATCGTAAATTCAACCTTGTGTATAAATAACATTGATAACTTGTTGAATGTTGATAATCTTTATTATGCTTGAAATCGGTTTATGTTGCAACCCTGGAACTTCTCTTGTCTTAATATGAGTAATTTAAACAAACTTTTTAGGTTGCAAATGGTGGTAGGTGATTTGAGGTCAGAAGACCGTGATCGTAAATTCAACTTTGTGTATCAATAACAATGATAACTTGTCGAATGTTGAAATAATCTTTATTATGCTTGACATTGGTTTATGCTGCAACCCTGTTACTTCTCTTGTTTTAATATGAGTAATTTAAACAAACTCCTCCATATTTCTATCATGACCCGAGAGTATACCGTAAAAGATATGGTATTCTCAAATCATGGCACAAAGTATTTGTCATCTCGGAGGTCTTGTAGAAGCCCTTTAATGCAATTCATTGCATATATGTGTGAAAAGTAGTGTGAAATTAAAACTTTTTACACGAAATAGTAATACTTCAAATTATCTCTTTATAGAAAATCATAAGGAAAGACTAAGTCTAAAAGTCACCATCTTAGACAAACGAATATCTTGGGACACGGCCCATACATCAACATATAGAAAATATCTATGTCTATTACAATATCCTTAACAAGAAAACAAAACACTTACGTCCTCAGATCTATTGAGGACATACCCCAACTTTTCTTTAATGAATACTGATCAACGCTTCCACTTTAAGAAGGAATCCTTTCAAATACCACCCACACCTTTAGAGATAAGACAAGTTTGTAGAATTATTACATTAGAATGCACTAAGTATGGTGACATGCAACTAAAACCATGCTAAAAGGACATTTGTATAAAACATGCTCTTTTTGTAAAAACCTCATAAGACAAGTATAAAAGTCACTTACAAGTCAACGTAAACATATATAGTCACATTATACATATATAACATCAAGATAATTTCAACTCCGTGAAACATGAGGTCCTCCTACCAAAGGTTATTTTAAGGCTTACTTGAGTGAGTTATGAAGCAACCACTCATAAAACCCCTTCACACACACCAAAGTGATCCTTTAGACTACCTAAGATAGTATTATTCCCATTACATAACTTTAATTCCCTACATAAAATTACTCCAAGAATCACCTAAGTAAGACATGAAGAAAACACCCATACACCCTCTCCAAGCCAACCTAAGCAATCCTTAAAGCTACTCTAGATAAGTACCTTTTCATTTACATGCATTTAACTTAAGTTGTAATGTTCATTACACCATTCAAGATATAATAAACAACTAAGGACTTTCACATAAGGGTCTTGGAGAAGACCTAGGGAACCTACCCACTAGCATCTTAAAGCCTACTCATGCAATATATAGATAGCGCCCGTTAAACTACCTAAACTTTGTAGAACCTATAAAATACTAGAATGTATCCCTTATGATGAGAATTGGCAATAACCGACATACACCATACTAGCTAGGCATGGAATCCGGAGTTAATGCAACTCCGATGGAGGGTGTTATATTCTCCAAGGATAGAACTAGGATATATCCCATGTAGGAACATGGTTAAGGAATATCAAGGGTTTCTTTGTACTCTAGTCTCATCTCAACTAGAGCCACTCCCCAAGTATACTCACTCGATGCTAGCCTTTGTTTTCATAGAGTAATTCAATAAATGAGCATATCAAAAGGTATCATATCTTAGTCATAACCAAATCATAATACATCTTACCAAAAAGGGTTAACTAGGGTTTTCTTACAATTGTTACTAGGATAAATCAATGACTTTCCTTAAGATTATTTCATGTCGTCCCTGACAACCAACTTCTAAGTCTATCGTTCACACATGAAGGATACCATTACGTCTCTCAACTTCAAGGATATCATAACCTTTTTTCTAGAAGGTTCCACACAAATGACTTTTTTTAATTATATTCATGATCATTTTCCAATCATACATATACATTCATGACAATGGTACATTAGCCTACTAAGTCACGAGTCATATTCATATTCTTCATGTATCAAGTAAGGGATATAGGTCTACCAAAACATGTATCAAGTAAGGGACATAGGTCTATTAAAACAAGACACATTTTAATATCATCTTATCACATGTACAAAATCATTCAAGTAGAACATAGGGTCAACTAAGTATACTTGCAAGTCACCGTACACACTTCAATGAAAACACCACTATAATCCATCACAAGACTAATATAGTCAACTAAGAAGATTCACATTTCAACATCAAGTATACACATATAAGGCATCACTATAGCCTATCATGATCACATATAATGACTTAAAAGAATACATACTTGGACTTCACATATACACACAAGTCATATAGACCCTCACAATGATAACATATACAAGTCATTACATGATAACATCACAATTCATAAAGTAATCCGACCAGGCCACATTCTTCAATAGTATAACACATGAGCATTGCAACCATAAGTGGACCATACCAATCATCACAATTTAAATATCTATACTACGCGATATAGAGAATGTTAGGACAACATAGCACTATTCAGATAACAACATCTCCAATCCATAGCTACTTCAACCAATTCATTCGATAAAGGCTCTTACCAAAAGTCATGATCACCAATTAAACCCAATAATCACAATATAAAATTATCCAACAAGACCCAATATGCAAATCATCAAGTTAAATCAGAAGAAATACATTTCTAACATAATTCATACTTATATCAATATCCTATTACAATCTACATAAGAAATCATTACAATTGAGACATGATCAAATCACCCATAATATAGTTAAAATAAGGAAATCATGATTTGCTTGGGTTCATGAAGTTTTTGATCTAAAATCATTAAATTAACATCAATTGCGTCATAATTCATTGATTCAAAAATTTTTATGCAAGAACCCATGGCTAGAGAGAATTCATTTTTTTTATCATCACTGGAATTCATTGAAATAGACTCCTTGAATGGAAGATAAGCCAAGGATGAAACACCATACATTAATTATGAAGAAAATACCACAAAATTGATGGAGTATAACTTTGAAAATCTGTGTTCTTCCTTGGAGCTTCGAAGCTTCACACATGGAGGTTTTTGGAGAGAAGAGATGGAGAGATTTTGTTTTGGAATTGAGGGTTTTGATTAGAATGGTGAATTGGGGTTTAAAAAGTCTTAATAACTGTATGTAATTAGTACCCAAAATACCCCTGCACTTATAGGATCTTTTAACCAAGTCAAACAAAACTTAAATTTTCGGAACTTCTGTCGATAAAAAATCTGGTCTTTGATGAATCAAGTTTGCGACGCGGACTGGTTCCCTCCATGCACAAATGTTGCAGCCTCGGGCAGCTTTCAAGCCCAAGGTTTGGGTCCTTCACAAGGACCCCTATGGTGGTCCTTGGGGTGTCGTGCCAGGAAGGTTCCAACTCAAATACACTCGTATAGATGTTAGGAACCTCTCTATCAATTTGAAATCAATACAACACATAAAACATGCCAAGGCACACTAGAGCACACAAGCACATCTCTAAGCGAAACTTCCGAACATCTTGGACGTTCATGGACATTTGACCTCCAAACAATTCCAAACTTTAGACACTGCCTCAAAATACAATTATATACCATTTTAAGACTTTATAACCTCATGACACACATGTTAGACTCTAGCTTCACCTAATTTATTTTAGAGATGTTACATTATCCCCCACTTCGACAACATTCATCCTCGAATGACACTTGCTACTCTATAGGCACTTTAAATAGATAAGAAACTCAATACTACCAGAACATAAACATACCATACAATATAACATACATTTAGATGGGGGAAGAACCAATTTCACATGAATAAGAGACTCAAAAAGCAACAAGAAGATAGAAACTACTTCTACAACTCATTATGCAATAAGACTCACATTTTTCATTTAATACAGGAGAAATTCCTTCTCCATAGATTATCATTCTTAAATTCATCAATTATACCCACATTATAATAATTTTTCATGAAAGAAAAATAAAGTCAAATTTCCAAATTTCTTATAGTAAAGCACCAAGACCTTACAGTGAAATATGCTCAACGTTTCAATAATGCAACTCTTAAGCAATTTATAATGGAAGCATGAAAATATGAAAGACAAAACCAAGTAAACTCATTTTACGACATAATCATAACTTCATGAAATTCACAATTCAAGGAGATCAATGAAATTCAATTTCAACTAGAATCCTTAACACCATGTAACATGCAATATGCTATTATGACATTCTGACTCTCAAGCTTAAAATGAATAGAAGAGAAGGGACAAGAAATCACAAATCTATTCCCCACCATACTCTCCCACTTAGAAGGAACTCATTACTAATAAAGAGAGAAACTATAACTTAACGACATCATCACCAGAATTTTATCCCTTATCTTGAAGAACATATAAGCGATTCCTGTTTGGAGCATTATCATCTAGGACACTAGGAGTAGCTTGTGGCCTCTCTTCCCATAGATGCAATATTATGACAATCTCTCACTTTATGACCATCCTTACCACTACCAAATAAACCTCTGGTACCGGCTATACATTTCCAAAAGTGCTTCTTCCCACAAGTAGAAAAAGTAGGCTTAACACCTTGAGAACCAATACCACTCTCAAACCTGACCTTAGGAGTACTAGATCCATCTTGGTTTGGAGCCCTCTTCTTGAACCTAGGTTAATTTTGTTGATTGGATCCACCCCTCTTCAAATTTCTACAGATCCTACTAAGCTTGGACTCCTCAATGGATTGTCAATACACCAAAAGTCTAGAAAATTACATGTCATTATGGAGCATGGTCGTACAACACTCTTGTTTCACAAGGTCAGCAACACCGATCACAAACCTAATCATCTCTAGGGTTAGACACCAAGTTTGGAGCATATAAAGAAAACAAGGTGAACCTAGTCTAAGGTTAATGAACTCCTCAACTTTCACCTCCCTCCTCTCACAGGGAAAGTACTTTCCTAAGAAAGCCTTCTTAAACTCCTACACTATAGGACTCGACTCAACCGGCCTATTATCTTTCCATTGGGCATACCATACTTGAGAAACTTCCCTCAATTGGTATGAAGCAAACTCCACCTTCTCCCTAGAATTCACTCCCATAGTACTCAACACTGTATACACACATCAAGAAACTCTTGGGGATCTTCTCCCCCCTTAGATCCAAGAAAGATAAAATGATTCATTCTCACAAATTCCCTAAATCTCAAAGGCATAGTACTCTCCAAAGCATTCACCCTAGTCTCAACACCCCTATTCACATAAGTTGTCATGTATCGGGCTAAAGCAAGCAGAATCCCTCTAATTTCCCCATTAGTCGTGTTCGGGGGAACCACCTGAACCTCATTACCTTCACCTCCAATAGGGACTTGATCACCTAGAGGAGGAACTTGGACACCTTGAGGAACTTGAACTCCTTCTGGATTCAATCCACCTTGGGAATTTCCCACTTGCACTCCTTCCTCTTCAAACCTTCTTGCAGTCATTCTTCTAGTAGTCATATCCTATAAACACAAGAGAAGAGATTAGGAATAGACACTTATAACCTCATCTCTATTGGCACGATGCAAGACCTATCGAGAAAGTTAAACTCTATCGTCCTATAGCCTCTCACTCATAGATGTGTCACGACTCACCCCAATTTACAAGACTCTACTAGACGTGGCTTGAATGAGACTTTGTACTCCTAAAGACTACATCATAACCTATGCTCTGATAACAACTTTATCATGATCCAAGTGTAAACCTTAAAAAATATGGTATTCTCAGATCTTGGCTTGGCATACTTGACCCCTCAGAGGTCTTGTAAAAGCCCATCAACATCATTCATTGAATATATGTATTAAAAGTAGTGTGGAATTAAAACTTTTCACATGAAATAGTAATACTTTAAAATATCTCTCTTATAGAAAATACTAAGAAAATACTAAGTCTCAAAGTCGCCTTCTTAGACACATGAATATCTTGGGACACGTCCCATACATCAACATATAGAAAATATCTAAGTATATTACAATATCATTAACAAGAAAGCAAAACACTTATGTCCTCGGATCTATTGAGGGCATACCCCAACTTTGCTTGAATGAATACTGATCAAAGCTTCCACTTCAAAAAGGAATCCTTTCAAATACCACCCACACCTTTAAAGATAAGACAAAGTCTGTAGAATTATTACATTCGAATGCACTAAGTATGGTGACATGCAATTAAAACCATGCTAAAAGGACATTTGTATAAAACATGCTCTTTTTGTAGAAAACCTCATAAGACAAGTATAAGAGTCACTAACAAGTCAACATAAACACATATAGTCACATTATACAATGTAACATCACGATAACTTCAACTACCTTAAACTTGAGGTCCTCCTACCAAAGGTTATTTTAAGGCTTAATTGAGTGAGTTATGAAGCAACCACTCATAAACCCCCTTCACACACACACCAAAGTGATCATTTAGACTAACTAAGATAATATTATTCCCATTACATCAATTTAATTCAGTACCTAAAATTACTCCAAGAATCACCGGAGTAAGACATGAAGAAAACGCCCATACACCCTCTCCAAGCCTACCTAAGCAATCCTTAAAGCTACTCTAGATAAGTACCTTTTCATTTACATGCATTTAACTTAAGTCGTAATGTTCATTAAACCATTTAAGATACAATCAACAACTAAGGACATTCACATAAGAGTCTTGCAGAAGACCTAGGGAACCTACACACTAGCGTCTTAAATCCTACTCATGCAATATATAGATAGCGTCCCATTAAACTACCTAAACTTTGTAGAACCTATAAAATACTAGAATGTATCCCTTATTATTATAATTGGCAATAACCGACATAGACCATACTAGCTAGGCATGGAATCCGGAGTCAACCTTACTCCGATGGAGGGTGTTCTATTGTCCAAGGATAGAACTCGGACACATCCCACGTAGGAACATGGTTATGGAATATCAAGGGTTTCTTTGTACTCTAGTCTCATCTCAACTAGATCCACTCACCAAGTACACTCACTAGGTGCTAGCCTTTGTTCTCATAGAGTAATTCAATAAAGGAGTATATGAAGAGGTATCATATCTTAGTCATAACAAAATCAGAGTACACCTTACCAAAGAGGGTCTACTAGGGATGCCTTACAATGGTTTCGAGGCTAGATCAATGACTTTCCTAATGATGATTTCACACTGTTCCAGCCAACCAATTCCTAAGTTCATCATTCACACAAGAAGATACCATTATGACTTTCAACTTCAAGCATATCATAACCTCCTTTCTAGAAGGTTCCACATAAATGACCTTCTAAACTATATCCAAGATCATATTCCAATCATACAATACATTCACGACAAAGGTAATTTAGCCTACTAAATCAAGAGTCATATTCATATTCTTTATGTATCAAGAAAGGGACATAGGTCTACCAAATTATGACACACTTCATTATCATCTTATCACATGTACAATATCATTCAAGTAGCGCATAGGATAAACTAAGTATACTTTCAAGTCACCGTACACACTTCTATGGAAACACCACTATAATCCATCACAAGACTCATATAGTCATCAAAGAAGATTCACACTTCAACATCAAGTATACACTTAAAAAGCATTACTATAGCCTTTCATGATCACATATAATACTTAGAAGAACACATACTTTGAGTTCACATATACACACAAGTCATATATATTCTTACAATGATAACATATACAAGTCATTACATAATAAAATCAAAATTCATAAAGTAGTATCGACGAGGCCATATTCTTTACTCGTATAACACATAAGCACCTCCACTATAAGTGGACCTTACCAACCATCAGAAATGAAATTCCTATACTACACAGTATAGTGAAGGTTAGGTCGACATGCGACTATTCCAATTACAACATATCCAATCCATAGTTAATTCAATCAATTCAATCCATAAAGGCTCTTACCAATAGTACTGATCACCAATTAAACCCAATAGTCACAATGTACAATGATCCAAAAAGACCCAATATGAAAATCATCAAATTAAGAAAGCCTATATACAATTCTAACATAATTCATACTTATATCAATAGCCCATTACCATCTACATAAGAAATAATTATAATTGAGACATGATCAAATCACCCATAATATAGTCAAAAGAAGGAAATCATGATTTTCATGGGTTCACGAAGTTTTTGATACAAAATTATCAAATTAACATCAATTCAATCATAATTCATTGATTCAAAACATTTTATGCAAGATCCCATCGCTAGATAACAAAATAGGAGAATTCATCTTTCTCATCATCTTTGAAATTCATTGAAATTGACTCCTTGAATTGAATAGAATCCAAGGATGAAACACCATATATTAATTATGAAGAAAATCCCACAAAATTGATAGAGAAAAACATGGAAAATTTGTGTTCTTCCTTGGAGATTTAAAGCTCCATCAATATGAAAGTTTTTGGAGAGAAGAGATGGGAAGGTTTTGTTTTGGACTTGAGGGTTTTCATATGAATGGTGAATTGGGGTTTAAAAAGGCTTATTAACCGCCTCTAACAAGTACCCAAAATACCGAAAATACCCCTGCACTTATTTGACCTTTTAACTAAGTTAAACTCAACTTAAATTTTTCGAAACTCCCATCGGGAAACAAGTCCGCAACGTAGAGCTTATCCCACATGATTTTTTAAAATAATTTCCAAAAAAGAAGAGTCAGCCTTTTGTACATGACGTAGACCAAAAATCTGGTCCTTGATGAATCAAGCCCGCGACACGGACTGGTTCCCTCAATGCACAAATGCTGTTGTAAGCAGCTTGCTAGCCCAAGCTTTGGGTCCTCCTGAAGGACCCCTTTGGCGGTCCTTGGAGTGTCGTACCCAGACGGTTCAAACTCAAAAACACTCGTTTGGATATCAGAAACCTCTACTATCATTTTGAACTCCGTACAACACATAAAACATGCTAAGCCACGCCAGATCACAGAAGCACGTCTCAAAGCTAAACTTCCGAATGTCTTGGACATTATTGGACATTTGACCTCCAAACACTTCCAAATTTTAGACACTGCCTCAAAATACTATTATAGACCATTTTAAGAGTTCATAATCTCATTATAAACTTGTTAGGATATAGCTTCGCCTAGTTTGGTTTGGAGGTATTACATTTATGTTACACAAGTGCATCTATGTTAGTCAAAATAATATTATTCCTTGTTAGTATAAAGTCCATTGGGCTCGATAATCATGCTCAAAAGAGTAATTTTGTTACTTGAGTGAAAACATACACTTGCGCGTGCATTTGAGCGCAAAATCTTTAAGCAAATCTTCTTCAACATGTTGCATGTGGATCATAAGTCTAGCTATGTCCATGTCCTTTGTAAACATAGTTGCGGAAACTTCCTTAATTGATAACCAGATAACCCACGCACAAACATACTCATTCTTCTCCTCATATCTTCCACCATATTCGAATCATAATGGGACAACTGGTCAACTTGGGGTTGTACTCATGCACACTCATGGACTCCTGTTTCATATTGAAAAATTTCCTAACCTTTTCTTCCCTTAGCTCATTGGGAAAGAAGTTCCCTAAGAAGGCACTTTTAAAAACATCTAAACTCACCAATGGTGACCTTTCAACCTTCCTCTTATTCCATTAGTCATAACGAATACTAGCAATGCCATTAAGTTGGTAGGCAGCTAACTCCACACACTCAACATCAGCAACACGTATAAACTTAAACACGTTCTACAGTTCGTCCACAAAGTTCTCCAAATCCTCAGTAATATTTGACCCTGTAAATTCTGGGGACTTATTCTTAAAAATCACCAATTCTTATTGTATAATCATAAACATCATTAAGAACCACTCTTTGTTGACCAGGTTAACTTACCCAACCTTGGCTCAATATCCTTATAGCATCCCGGAACCCATGTAGACTTGTAGTTCTGGCGCATTGGGTACCCCTTTGTCATATGGATTAACATTTCTCCTTGTAGGACGACCTAAAAAAACTATCGTGAAGGCATGATTTAAAAATATACATGCAAGCACGATTTAGAGGAAACTTTTATTGAGTTGAATCCAATTGCACGAAAAAGAGTAACCAGAAAGTTAAATGTTTCCTAAATGTCACAGCATCCTAATTAATGATGTGGAACGCTTCACTTCGATAACAGGGACTCTACAAACATGGATTCATAGACAGCCTAGGACTCTTGAATTGGAGGCTCTGATATCAAGTTTGTCACACTCCGAGCCTATACCATGGACGTGAAGGCCACTCGAGAACCATCAGTGGTCCTCAACCGAACCCTTATTTTGGCTGACTACTTAGCGGAAGACTTACTCAAGTAAATGGGGACTTTGAATACCACGTTTTAACTCATGATGTTATAAAACAACTTAACTCTATAAATATTTGAAGGTACTTAAATAAACATAATAAATCAACTTAAAGACTCAAAGGAAACATCAACAAGGGAAAATAGGGAAAGAGTCCTCGAATACTATTGTTTATGAGGCCTCTAAATACCATGATAAATTTCGGGACAAGACCCACGACATCTTAACAAAGCAAGTGATAAATGTAGAACCCTCCGGAAAGCTCAAGAGGTTCACTAAAGTTAGTTGGAGTTCTACGGGTATGAACGAAGCGCGAGTTGATGACCCTGAACATTTGTATCTACATCATAAATAAGATGTATGTCTAATGACGCAAGTGCATTGGATGTACAAGCATGTAAGAAAAACTTGACACATTTATAGTTGAACTAATAACATGGGAAGACAATACTCATCTCAACCCAACTCCAATATGAAAGTAACAATAAGAGATACAATCTATGAAGCTTTTAAGAAAGTAGATATCAACTCAAAATGTATACAAATATAATAACATACTTTTTACTCTTATTTAGGAGATTTTTAACTGACAACCATAATTAAGAGCTACGTGATAATACATCATCTCACCCACATTTCAAGATTTTTCCTATACCTTGTCGGGTGTAGATCATCTGAACTACTTGGATCTACTAAGCTATGCAAAAGCAATAATGATTCGTCCAAAAAGTACGATCTTTACCACATGTTGGCTACATGGTTTATTAGGAATGTGAGTTGTTTGAACTGATCCTCGTATAGGTGCTCAATAATACTCCCAATAACATACATAAATCATGATCAAATGTATAAAGCATAAATCTTTCTCTATTTACGGTAATTACTCAAAAGATCCTCTTCAAAGAGGTAGTACATTAAAAACATTTGTTAACTTATACCTCAATCTAGAATCGATGTTTATGTCTTTTAAATGTAAAACTGTTACACTTGGAAATACTTAGTTCCCTTATACTCATTTCCAAACATGAAATACAACTTTTCTCATACTCATTTACTCAATATTTGCTTGAAAACTGTAGTTAATTGCAATAGAGTTCTCAAATTTTACTCAAAGGGATCTCTAGAACATTCCTTTTAACTTTACTTTAATTTGAAATAAAAATTAAGAGATGTGATTAAGATATGTAGGATCTCTAAAGGATTAATGCTTAATTTAATATTGAATATCAAGGACAGATTAAAGACACAATTTGAAAGAACACATACGGGACAAAGAATAGGAAAGAAATGGGCCTAACTACCCTGGAACATTACTGGCGCAGGGTGCTAGGCCTCCAACTATTGGAATCCATCTGGGGTGCACAGCAAGCGCATGGCTCCAGACCTCTAGGCTTCTTGATGGTGCATTGACCCACATCGAACCTACAAATTTGATGAATTTTTCTGCTCAATTTCAAGTCCTTACTAATCTAGAATAAATTAGTTGCTTCCAGAACCTCTTTGATTCATAAAACCAACAAGCATTTATTGAAATCCTACACGATTTCTATCAAGAAACATCACTCTTTTGCAAGACCCTCTCCTCAAGAACTCAAACCTCCGTTGTTAAAGAATGAATCTAAAACTCAAGAACTACTCAAAAATCTTTGCATAAACAACTTCATAAAAAAACTAATAAAAGAATTACATGTTTACCATGAGGAATATAAATCCATCACTATGGAAAACCTCACATAACTTAAAAGATTGATTGTTCTTGGTGAAATACCCAACACTTGGATGAACGCTTAAAAAACCCTATTTTCTTCTTCTTGAAACATTGCACTAGAATTCTAAGTGTTTAGGAATGTGAAACATAACCTAGCGTATGATTAGACTCCTAACTTGGCTGAGGAAAATGTGGGTAGTCCTATTGGGGTAAGGTAAAGACAAAAATACCCTTTCCTTGAAATGGGTGGAAACCCTTAGCTAGACAGACTTCACTCAAATGGCCATAACTATTTATTCGGAGCTCAAGTTTTATAAACTTGGTGGCATTGGAAAGAGGACTCAAAGAACTTCAATTTGATGCCTTATGGGCCGCCTAACTCTTTATGTACTTAAATTTATGGTTGTTAGAAGTTTACTCAAAACTAGAAATTGATCGAAGTTTGAGTTGTTACACTATTAGTAAGTAATAGCTATGATTCTTAAATTAATAGATTGCATTATATATCTATAAATACATATTGTTGTAGTGGATTTTAATAGGTCATACCCAAAGTTTGAAATTGCTAAAACAATTTCCTTTGAAGTTCGAATATATTTCAAATAAGCACTTCATGAACAAATGAAATGCTTTTTAATGCCATTGAAAATCAGTGCACCTGCCGCTTTCAATAAGGTCAAAATATAGTCTGAGAACTTTTTTTTTTTTTTTTCACAAGTAAATACCAATGTTTGGATGAATATAGGATGACAAACTTCAAGCCACCCTAATTGTTATCACCAAACACTTTGGCCTCAGAACTCTCCATTAAATCTATTTTCCAAATCAAATCTACACCTTGAAAATATTGACTGATCCATTTGTTGGATCTTGACTGTCAAATTTGATATCTTCTTCATCACTAACACAATTAAACTCACTAGTCAAAGCAAATTCTTTGAGTGTAAATCAAAAAATGGGTCTGTTGACACGTATGATGTATGCTTAACAAGAAGTGCAATTGATTTCTAAAATCATACAATACCTATGTATTTGTGCCTATTCACAACAATTATGCGTTCGTATGTAGTGACCAAAACACGTGCTCTCACAAAACACCTTATAAACAAACTCATGCAGATATTAATAATGTTAAGTTTAATCTCATTGTTAAATATGCATTGAACAGGTAGAGCATTTGTAAGTGGATTTTTCACATAAAGATCATTTGCATGCGTATGTTCAAATAAAGGAATACACATTTGTATTAGTTATTGTTATATAACTGTTTTTCGAAAAAGAATATAATCACGGTACATAATTACACAAAAAAAGAATACAATCTGAAAATATACTAAAACACACAAAAAAAACAATCTGAAAAAGGATGAATAAAATATGAGACAAAACGAATCTAATATACTTCATAGGACGGACACAACTAAATTAAAATTCCTGATGGATACATAATTACTGTTATATAAATGCATTTTGAAAAGGAGGGCATACTAAGACAAAAGAAAGTACAAACTGAAAACATAAATATATATATATATATATATATATATATATATATATATATATATATATATATATATAAACAATATGGTAAAGGATAGATAAACATGAGATATAATGGATCTAATATGTTTCATATGATGAATACACCTAAATTGAGATTCGCAAAGAAGCTAGAATAAACAAACTTTATGACTAAAGAAATTATAAAATAAATACAATCTTCTTCGTCTGGATACTAATTGAATTGAGAACAACTAAGAACCTTCAAATTAATACATATATTAAACAACTACATAACTGAGCTAATATAATTAAAAGTTTGGATACAACTTATTTTGGATAGATACTTGAGCTAAGAGAATGTAATAGTCTTTGTCACTAATCCAGGATAGCTAATGTAGATAATAAAAGAGAGACTTTAAACTATACAAGGATATAATTGAATTTTTATGAATTAAAACATTCATATTTGCAAAAACCTCACTGTAAAATTTAGGAAAACTTTCACATATAGCCACTTAAAAATAATTAATTACTCTCCATATCTATAGTTTGATAATTTACAATTTGTAGCTACATGTTATTTGGAGGAGAGAGACGAGCGAGACTGGGAGAGTGAGGAGAGAGGCGAGAGAGGGGGGGGGGAAAGAGTGGGAGAAATGTGAATTGTATATGTATATTGGTTAGATAATTGTATATTATACATATGTAATTGTATATATGGCAAGAGAGATAGAGAGAGGGATGAGAGACGCGAGCAAGATTGGGATAGAGGAGAGACGTGAGCGAGATCGAGAGCGAGAGAGGGAAGAGAGTGGGAGAGAGGTGCATTGTATATGTATATAATTGTATATAACTGTATATCATAAATATACATTTGTATAAATGGCAAGCGAGATTGTGAGAGGGAGGAGAGAGGCGAGCGAGAGAGGGCAGAGAGTGGGAAAAAGGTGAATTGTATATGTAATAGGCTTAAAAATTGTATATTATACATATTTATTTGTATATCCTAGCGAATTATATATATACAAATATGAATAATTGTACAAACTCGAAGTCAGCCCACGTAATTAATGTATAATGTTAGTCGCGAGTGGTAATTATAGCAAACTATAGCTATGATGTGTAATTAAATAGTGTAAGTTTGCTTATCCGCATAATTTGCCCAAAAGATTAATACAATTTCTCAAAAAAGAATATACAAATCTGTGTTAAAGGGCAATATTTAATATACACAACAAGTCGTCTATGAAATACAATTATGAGTCAATACAATACAAAACAAAATACAAATCTTGTGTATGTACATTGGACATATAACTCAATAAAAAATAAATATGCAAACAAAAATTTAACTACGACTACAGAACATGCAAAACATTTTCAAATAATTTTGTGAAGCATAAGTTAATACCTCTTCATCACTTCAATCGTCAGAAAGTTGGTTTTCATCATTTTGAACATCAACTTGTCTCTTGCGCCATTTTAGCCGTACACCTACATTTTCAAGCAATCCTTGCATAATACATAAATTAAACGAGAGGAAACTTCTCAAAAATTTGAATGTTATTTGGTTCACTTCTTGTAATTCTCATTGAATCAGACATAATGATAGCCATATTTATTTCCCAAACCTAAACCCCTATAAGCAAAATTCTAAATTATTAGATATGAACTATTAAAAATTAAACTATATATGATATATGAATGCTAATGTATATTACTACAATATACTATATCTCGAATATTAAAACAAATCACCAAAAAATTAAACATCACAATTTAAAAGACGAAAAAATCAAATTATATAAGAGAGAGAAATATCAAAAGATACTTGGTAACAATGCATTTGCCATTATTGGTGGGTGAACTTTTTTTGAAAGAATTGGAGATTTCTTGAACAAAGTTGAGGAAGAGATGATTTTCTTAGAAAATAAAAGGAGAGAACAATAGCGAAAAAACACAAGAGAGAGAAAATATGGATTTGGGGTAAGAACGTAGAAGGAGGGGAAAGTGGGCAATGATTTTTTTTCTCTTTCATCGGGCAGTAGGGTAAAAATGACTCCAAATATGGGCCCCATTGGAGAAATAAAATGAAAAAATTATTATATTAAGGTATATTTTATTTGCTATGTAACTAACATATTGATATTTTTAATAATTATTTTAAAGTGCAATTGTTTTTAATTATTAGGTTCGGAATTTTGATTATTTAGCTAGTTTTCCCAAGTTTTTTTCATGAACTTATGTAATTGAATATGTGCATAGTCCAAATTCAATGGACTAATCCATTGATTGAGTTATAAATGACAATGTAAAATTTTGAGTCCGAAATATCATTTTAATTTAAAAGTTTCTAATACATATCAAATAGAAGAGATTTTATGATAACATAACATGTGAAATCACAATTCGATAAAAATGTAATACATACATAAGTGACATGTTCCAATCAATCAAATATAATTATTTTACTTTAATGTGATTGATCTTGTCTATTCATATAATAACTTTTAGATATAAATAGTATATCAATTTGGACATACATGATTTTATTTGGGCATCTTGCTTCAGCTAGTGAATTTGTGTTCTTGAAACACTTAGTTTTTAACTTTCTCTTTCCTCCTCCACCTACTAAAAATAAATCTACTCATAATTTAGAAATGAAATTAAAAGTTCAGAGGTGAAATGGAAAGCTTTTTGTTCAAATGTCGAGATTATCATTTATAATATATAAATGTTCAACAAATTAACGATTTTTCTACGAAGTTCTTAAGATGAAGACAACAATTCAAGATCAAACTCTTGAGTGCAAATATAAATCATGATTAAGTTTACTAAATTCAAGATAAAACTTAAAGATACCTAAACTTATACTCGAATTAAAAAAAACAAGTCTAAATATAAATATTGTTTTGTAAATTAAACGATATGAACTTTGACTAACATTTTAAGGTGTATTTTTATGACCACCTTCTTTACAATTATTATATCGTCTTTTGTCTTTTCCACACCAATGCACGTTATCATGACCGCAATTTATTTTGTCTTATTTCATACTGGTCGTGTGCTTCTACCCCAGTTGCTTTTGGTAATGGAGAAATTCCGGTAGGATGGACTTCACGATTTCTCATTAAAAGGTCATTATGTTGCTCAACTCCCAGAAGGCATGAGATTAATTCAGATTATTTTTAAAAACTCTTTTCACGGTATTGTTGTTGAAATATCATATTAGAGGCATGAAAAGTGGTTAGTGTCTTTTCCGACATGTCCCCATCGTTTATAGTTTTCCCACATAATATCAATTGGGATGTGATTCTAAATTCAACACATTTATACTCAAGTACGATTTTCTGGGCTTGAAGTTGTAAGTGCATCTAATAGTAAGAGCCCTTGGCAGTACTTTTTCCTTGAGGTGGTCATACTTCCCTTTCAAGACCTATCCATAGTTCAAATGGATCTTTTACCGTCAAGTATTCAACCGTTAGGATTTCATCAAGATAATGATAAAGGAAAATCATAACCTTTGTTTTATCTTAACTCGATGCTTTATTTTTGTCACGGCCCAAGTCTACACCCTGGGCGGGACTGGCACTCGAGAGCCATTGTTGGCCTCAAGCGAACTCTTGGGCTAGCTAACTTACTCAATGGAAGACTTAACTCATACAAAATAATACTTCTGAAAGTAAATTGAATTGCTCAATAAACACAGAATGTATCAAGATAAATTCACTGGCCAAAAGCAGCGAACCAAAGTGTCAACCATTAAAACATGAAAAAGAAAACTCAAAAACTAACATCTGAGTGTCTATCTATGAAGCCTCTAAAACACCTAGATGGATATCGGGACATACCCCATGAAATCCAAATGAACTAATAATAATACTAAAAGCAATAAAAAGGGATCCTCTGGAAAGCAAGCAGGTCACCGCAAAACTAAAAAATGCTCAACTAGATCAATTGTGTGCTGGATGCCGATCCTAGATACTTGTGTTTACATAATAAGATAATGCAGGTCAACTGGTATGAGTACATTGAATGAACGAGTGTGCGAGTTGGAATACTAACAAAGACATAATCGTGAGAGGAACCGAAGACTTACCTGGTTCAACGTAGCTCAACTTAAATGAACTAATTTCAATATAAAGAAGTGTAAATAAATGCAATATAATGAAAGGCTTGAAAACATGATTTTTAACTATGTGTATTGAAAAATACAACAATAAATCCATATGTATACAAAGATATATTATGAACTATGTATGTATATGAAAATACAAATATTTCTAATGTATATAAAAAATAAAATACTGTTGTTGAAGTTTTTCTAATCGACAACCATCACTTAAGAGTTATCGTGATGATAAAGCATTTTTCCTCACAATACAATGACCATCCTATGCCTTTCCATGGGTGTAGAACATCAAATACTAAGTGGATTTACTAGTCTATACTAAAAAGCACTAAGGAATCATCTAAAAGCACTAAAGTTTTCTGAACTCTCCCCCATATCGGTGCTCAATACTATTCCCAAAATATGGTACTAGCTCTTACGTTTAAAAACATACTTCTTTCTATGATTTGAGATAATTTCTCAAAAACTTAGCTAAAAGGCTATCTGTGATATCAAAGATTTCTCTTTTGCTACATTTAGAAACTAGTTAGTCTTTCCTAAAAACTATCTTAAAGACTCTTTGGAAATCTCATTTTTCATTCTTATTTAAATGTGAAAATATTTTAAAATATTTGGGATTACTTAGTCCTCATTTACTTCTTTAAAGAAATTAACTTCAAACTTTGTTCTTTGCTCTTTACTCTTTACTCATCTTGAACTTTAAGTCTTAAAACAAAGTTAGAAGAACTTGCAAAAGACTTCTTGGAAAGACTCTAAGAACTTTTTGGACTTGGATCTCAACTTTCTTTGAATTTGAAGTTATAGATTCAAGGTAGTAATTCATGTTTCTATATGATTTCTTGATTATTTCTAGATGTTTAGAAGTCATTTAGAATAGTTAGAATCAATAAAAAGTGTTAGTACACTTTAGAAATGCTTAAACAGACTGAATGACGAAAACTAGATAAAAAAAGATGACTTGGCGAATCCCAGGCCCCGCGCCAACCCCATTTAATTGAGGCTCAAATCAGGTGCATTTCAAGTGCGCCGCAACAACTTGCGTTTTGCTATGAGGGTGCATCACGCGCCGTGTTCCTCTGGTGCGTCTAACGAGCTCTTCAACTCATTTTTTTTCTAAATCATTTAAATTGATTCCTTTTGTCAATACTTTATACCAACACATTTGTACTAGAATCTAACTTGAAATGACTCCTTACATTGCTAAAATTCCTTAAGAAAGCCCATCAATCACATGTATATTCAAGAATACAACTCAAGAACATCAATGTCTAACTTTTTTAGAAATAAAATCATTGAATTAAACATGATTGGTGCATGGCTGAATGAAACTAATACTATGTGATCTCACATGCCTCGTAGGGATCACCCCTTGATGAAATTGATGATCAAACTCGAACGATTTTGATGATTCTTGCTTATTGTTATATTTTTTTGTCTTCTCTCAAAACTCTAACTCTTTTTCTAAAAGCGTAAATTTAGTATGATCTTGTTAGACCCCAATTAACTACCCAAAAATGATATGAAATAATTGGGCAAAGAAAAGACTATAATGCCCCTCTAAAATCTGGATTAGACATTTTCTTATTCGAACTACTCAAATTCCAATGGACATATCTCACTCATATGAACTTCTAATTGACAAAATCGGTGGCGTTAATATTATTCCAAGAGATTTACTACCATATCTGAAAGTAAACCTAACTCATCCTGAGATAGAAGTCATGACTGTTTGAAGTTGACCAAAAACATAATTTTTAACACATTTAACATATTTCCAGATTGTTACACTTCCTAAAAATGACTATTTCCTCTGTTTAATTCCTTTCTAGTTATTTCTAGTTATGGGGTGTTACAACATCTTCCCTATGGGAAAATTCATCCTCAAATGATCTTATCTTAGTAGGCTAAGAGAGTAACACCTGATATTTAGCTCAAACACCCAAAAGAAATGCAAATACAACATGCAAATATCATACTTTAAAGAGTACTAAGAAGAGAATTAGTACCTTGGTCTACAATTTCTACGTATTCGAGAGATGTGGATATAAATAATTCATGTCCTCCTTATCTTCCAAAGTATCTTTCACAATAAATTGGTTCCTCCAAAAGACTTTGACTGAGGGTACATCTTTTGTTCTTAACTTGCAAACTTTGTGATCTAAAATCTAAACAGGAATCTTTTTATAAGATAAGCTATCCTTAATCCCAATATCTTCAATTGGTATAATTAATGAAGGATCACCCATGCACTTCTTACACATGAAGATGTGAAATACTGGATGAATCATTTCTAAGTCTTGTGGTAGCTCCAACTCGTAGGCTACATTACCAAGCCTAATATATAATTTGTAAGGGCCAAAATAATAGGTACTAAGCTTCCCCTTCTTACCAAATCTCATAACACCTTTCATGGGTGAAACTTTCAAGTACACCCAATCATCTACTTCAAACTCTGACTCCCTTCTCAAAATATCAGTGTAAGATTTCCAACGACTCTAATCCATTTTTGAACTTTGTTAAATCACTTTCACCTTATTCATTGATTAATAAACTAAATCTGGTCCTATCAACCCCGCTTCACAAACTTCAGACCATCTAATAGGAGATTTGCATCTTCTCCCATAAAGAGCTGCGAGCATTTGGATGCTCGAGTGCTAACTATTGTTACAAGAAAATTTGATTAAAGGTATGTTATAATCTAAATTACCTTTGAATTCAATCACACAAGCCTTCAAGATATCCTTTAGATTCTGAATAGTGCCCTCTGCTTGTCCGTCTGTCTAAGGATGAAAGTGTAACACCTCTAAAACAGCTTAGGTGAAACTAATACGTGTGTATGGATGTTTTTAAGTCCTAAAATTAGTTAAAATGATGTTAGTAGGCAGTGTTTAATGTTTGGTGAAGTTTGGAGGTCAAATGTCCAAGAACGTCCATGATGTTCGAAAGGTTTGCCTTGAAACGTACTTTTGTGTCTTAGTGTGTTTCATCAAGTTTTACTTGTTTTTTTTGGATGAAATTTATGTGAGAGGTTACTAACATGTGTAATAATATATTAGAGTTGTAAACATTCGGAAAAAACTCCCCAAGGACCAACAAAGGATTCCTTGAGGAGGACCCATTGTGTGAGCCAAAAGCTGTCAAACAAACCTCACCTACAGATGGCATCGACACCCAGTAGGTTGGTCGACACCCCCAGGTTGGTTAAGTAGGTTGACACATAGTATGGGGAGAAATATCTCCCATTTTTTCAGTCTCTGACCCAAACCATGGACCAAGAGGATGGTCCATTAGTGGGTCTACTGGCCGTAGGTGAGTAACCGTCGATGGGCCTGCAATTTCTCGCAGTGCCTCGACCAAGTGGAGGGTAGTTTGGGGTTTCACCTAGCCTTTATAAAATTAGTTGGAAGGTTCCGTAAGTCTATTTTGGATAGTTTAAGTAACTTTATAAGTCTATAACACTTCGATAAATTCATTATTCAAAATCAAAACCCCGAGACTTCTAAAGGACTCTCTACAACACCATTGAAGTTTGAAGGGAGATTGAAGATTGAAGGTTGAATTCTCCATCAATTATTCTCAAATTTGGTGGTCTAGCATCAATTAAGTTATGGTTTTCATCCATGAATCTCTTTTCTTTAAGGATCCACTCTAAAAAATGGTTTTCCAAGACTTTCTCAAAAGATGAACTTCTAACCTGTAATCTAGCCATGGGTTCTTGCACAAAACAATTTGAATAATTGTATTATGATTGAGTTGATGTTAATTTTATTATTTTAACCTAAATTCTTCATGAACCTAAGAAAACCATGAACTCCATACTTTGACTATTTTATAGGTAATGTGATATGTCTCTATACTATTGAATTCGTATGTAGTTTGATTTGGGCTATTGAATTATGTTAGAAGCATGTGTAGGCTGTACTAAATGGATGAATTTATATTGAATTTCTTTTAATTCATTGTTCATTATGATTATTGGATTTAATTTGTGATTATTTCCATGGGTAAGGGCCTTTGAGTATTGTGTTGGGTGATTTGGCTATGGATTGAAGTAGGGAGATTGAATTGGTGATATACGGACCTAAATCTCTCTATATTATGTAGTATAAGTCTTAAACTATGATGATGATTGGTATGTTCCACTTATGGTAGCAGTGCCTATGTGCTATACTTGTAAATTATGTGGTCTCGTCTGCATTACTTTATGAATTGTGAATTATCTGGCCTCGTCGGCATTACATTATGAATTGTGAAACAATGTGGCCTCGTCAGCATTACTTTATGTATTATGATCTTATCATGTTATAACTTTATTATATGAGTAATATGAAGGTCTTGATGGCTTATATTTATGTGTGAAGTCTAAGCAAGAGTTCTCCTAATCGATGATATGTATCACTAGTATGTTATAGTGAAGTTTTTATGTGTTACTTGATATTGAAGTATGATGCTTCTTGATTAATTATACGAGACTTGTGATGCTTTATATTGATTATTTTATAGGAGTGTGTAGGATTACTTGCAAGTATATCTAGTTGTTCCTATGTGCTTCTTGAATGAGATGTTATAACTTACAATGTAAAGTGAAGTGTATCTTGTCTAGGTAGACCTATGTCCCTTGCTTGATACATGAATGAATATGAATCCTTGACTTAGTAAGTTTGAACACCCTTTGTAATGAATGTATACATATGAAATGAATATGATGTTGAATGTAGCAAAGAAGGTCATTGATGTTACACCTTTTAGAATAAAGGTTATGATATCCTTGAAGTTGAAAGTCGTAATGGTATCCTTCTAATGTGAATGGTTGACTTAAGGTTGATTGTCTGGAATGACATGAAATCATTCTTAGGAAATTCATTGGGCTATCCTCTTAACCATTGTAAGGCAACCCTAGGGGACCTCTTTGGTAAGGTGTAACGTGATTCGGTAATGAACTAGATATGACACCTCTTCACATGCTCCTTTATTGAATTACTCTATGAGAACAAAGTCTTGCACCGAGTGAGTATGTTTGGGGAATGGCTCTAGTTGAGGATGAGGCTAGAGTACAAAGAAACCCTTCATATCTATGTCGGTTAATGCCTATTCTCATCATGTGCTACAATATTTATACATTGCACTAGTAGGCTTTGAAGTTGTCAGTATGAGAGTTCCATAGGTCTTCCAAGACAATTATGTGAAGTATTATAAATGTAAATATCTCTTAAGTGTCTTGATGACTATTTATTGACTTAAGCTAATGTACATAAATGAAAAAGTTACTTATCTAGAGTAACTTTAAGGATTTTTTAGGTAGGCTTGAAGACGGTGTATGGGCGTTCTTTCCATGTCTTACTTAGGTGAGTCTTAGAGTAACTTTAGGTAGGGGTTTTGGTTGAATAAGGTGAATAATCTTACTTTAGTAAGCATTGAGGATCACTTAGGTGTGTGTGAAGGATTTGTACGTGCGACCGCTTCATATCTTACTTAAATGAGTGTTAGGAGGACCTTTGGTAGGAGGGTTATATGTTTTATGGTTTGAAGTTGTCTTAAATCTCTATGGTGGATTACTTTTAATATGTATTATATATATATATATATATATATATATATATATATATATATATATATATATATATATATATATATATATATATATATATATATATATATATATATATATATATATATATGTTTACTTGTAAGTTGTTCTTATACTTATGTTTCTGAGGTTTTCTCCAAAAAGAGCATGAAAGGATAGTTTAAAGAAAATGTTTTTTAGGCATGGTTTTTTAATTCCATGTTACCATAATTAGTGCATTCAAATGTACTAACTCCATATATTGTCTTATTTCTAATGGTGTAGGTGGAACGTGATATTGGGAGCTAGCTTTGAATTAACATTCATTCAAGCAAGTTTTAGTATGTCCTCAATTGATTCGAGGAATAGTTATGTTTAACTTTTCTTGTCATGAGACATTGTATTAGACTTTACTAAGTAATATTTTGTTGATTTATGGGTTGTGACCAAGATATTCATGTATCTAAGATAGATACAAAGAGACTTAGCTTTTCCTAATGTTTTCTGTGATAGAGTTTTGAACTATTGTTCACATGTTGAGAAAAGTTTTAATTCCGCACTACTTTTCATATATACATATGCAATCAATGATGTCTAAGGGCTTGTACAAGACCTACGAGAGGTCGAGTACGCCGTGTGGCGACTTGGAGGATTCCCTATCTTCTAGTGTGTACTTTGGGTCTCACGGAACTATATAGGGATACCTTTACTTTTCTTCGAGAGGCTATAGGAATTTAGGAAATCTCCATCTTTCTCTTGTCTCCTTTGTGCGCTTACATGATTCCAATTGGTATCTGTCGATTCAAATTTGTATGTAACTTCTTTCACTATTATTTTGCATATGGTTAATACTAGATATAATGACTTTAGGCTCGTAGTTAATTTCAATACTCCAGCTGAGGAACCCGTAGCAATAATTCACGGTCGAGGGAGAGGTAGAGAAAGACCAAGGGGAAGAGGCCGTGAGAGAGTGGCGCCTGCTTTGAATGAGGTACCGATTGACTATGTTTTGGTGAATGAGAATATTCTAGCACATAATGAAGAGATAAAATAAGAATTTGAGATTGAGGATATTGAGCGGTTGACAAAGAACAAGGATTGTAGGCTGAAGAACAAGGATCCCTCCCATCCATCCGGTGTTATCTCAACAGATCATGCCATTCTTGAAAGGGTTGGTTGGTACAGAAGTCATTTTACCCAATCAAACCCCTAGTAACCTTCCGGTAGCTAGAAATGCACCCTAGACGGTCGAACGGAGAGGTAGCAACTTCTTTCGTCATTTGTTGGGTAATGTATTGTCCGATAATGAGAATGATATGTTGACCAAGTTTCTCAAGCTCAAGCCTCCAGAATTTCATGGTTCTGAGACAGAAGATGCTTAATTCATCTTTAATTGTTATGAGAGGCTGCATAAATTGGGTATTGTTCACAAACATAGGGTTGAGTTTGTGTCCTTTCAACTTCAAGGTGAGGCAAGCAATAGTTTAGAGCTTACATGGAATGCGTATCTTCTGCATTACCTCCACTTACTTGTACTCAATTCCATGCCTTTTTCTATAGAACTATGTACCTAGGACCTTGAAAAACCCAAGAAGGATGAGCTTATGGCCTTAGAGCAACGAGTAATGTAAGTGGCTGCATATTAGGCCAAGTTTCATGCTTTATCAAAATATGCTACATAAGTGGTTAATAATGAAGAGTAACAAATCTGTTTATTTGTTACAGGTTTGAATTCTAAGTTGCTAGTTTTGTCTGTCCACATGACTTATGTAGAGAAGAGTTTCAATGAGGTTACCGATTATGTTAAAAAAGTGGAGGGGCTGAGGCGAGATGGTCAAGCCAAGGCACTGGACAAGAATTCTAGAAATTTTTAGAGTTCCTATGCTAGATGATCCAGTCGACCATTGCTCGAGTCCAAGACAATTTAGTCCACCATGCTCGCCTATACTGGTAATTATTTGGGACTCCATATAATAATTTTCAGGATAACAACAGTATTGTGCATGTAACTTGCAGCCGACCATCAGGAGATCGCACTTGTGTTAATTGTGGGGGAACTTGGATACACGAGGAGAGATTTTCCACACCCGCATGTGTTAGAGTTTGGATAGAATCCAGGTAGGGACGTAGATTGTGCCGAAGATAAATCTATGTATTATGCTTTTCTGGGAAAATATGAGGCGGAGACATCTGATGCGGTGTTCACAAGTAGTTTTGTTGTTTGTGACTGTATGGCTAATGTGTTATTTGATCTAGGTTCCATTTATTATTATATATCTATGGGATTTCCTCTGAACTTGAGATAATGTGTGATATCATTGATGCCCCTATTCATATTTCTAACCCCGTTGAGAGCCAGTCATAATCACCCACGTTTATCCTGCTTCCCCTATTTAGTTTATGGGATTTTATACTTGGGTTGGTTTGTCGATTTTGAATATGACTGATTTTTATATTATCTTACGCATGACTTGGTTGTCCCCCAATCATGTTGTGATTAATTTTAATACTAAGTTTGTGACTCTAGAAATTCCGAGAATTAAAAAATTAGAGTGGGAAGGGGTGTACAAGCCTAATATATCCTCCACCTAGGCTAGAAAACTAGTAGAGCAGGGTTGTTTAGCTTATTTGACTAACGTTAGGGATGTTGAGATTTAGGCTCCATCCATTGGGTCTATTCCTGTGGTGTCTAAGTTTAGTGAAGTATTTCCCAATGACCTTCCTGGCATGCCTCCGGCTAGAGACATAGATTTTTGTATTGACATAGAGCATGGTACTCGCCCCATTTCAATTCCTTCGTATCGCATGGATCCAACAAAACTGAGAGAGCTTAAGTCTCAAATCCAAGAGCTCCTTAATAAGGGATTTATTAGTCCTAGAGCTTCTCTATAGGGTCCTACAATTTTATTTGTCAAGAAGAAGGATGGAAGCATAAGGATGTGTATAGATTACCAGCAATTGAACAGAGTCACTATTCAGAATAGGTACCCCTTGCCTAGAATAAATGATCTCTTTGATCAATTGCAAGGTGGAACAATCTTCTCTAAGATTAATTTAAGGTTCGGGTATCCTCAATTAAAAAATAATCTGGAAGATGTACCAAAGACGGCGTTTAGGACTCTTTATGAGAATTATGATTTTTTGGTGATGTCATTTTGGTTGACTAATGCTCCTGCAACCTTTATGAGCTTGATGAATGGGGTGTTCAATTCATTTCTTTAAACCTTTGTGATATTCTTTATTGATGATATTTTAGTTTATTGAGAAGTGAAGAAGAGCATGTCAACCGTCTATGTGCTGTTTTGGGTGTTTTTACAAAGCAAAAGTTATATGCACAATTTCCCAAGTGTGAATTTTGGTTGAAATCAATTGTTTTTGGGGAAAGTAATGTCAAAATAAGGGGTAAGGGTAGATCCCCCAAAAGATTGAAGCAATTAAGAATTGGGTACAACTTGGTTCTATTACGGAAATTAGGAGTTTCGTGCAACTCGCTAGTCATTATCATCGTTTTGTTGAGAATTTTACTTTAATTGTTATTCACTTGACCAATCTAACCAAAATGGAAGTACCATTTTAAGGGACTAAGAAATGTGAGGAGAACTTCCAAAAGCTTAAGACTCTTTTGACCACCGCGCCTATCCTAACATTGCCTGTTGAGCGTAAGAATTCCATTGTTTATTGTGATGCTTCACATTATGGTTTGGGTGTTGTGTTGATGCAGAATAAGAATGACAAAGTTTATGCCTCGATTCAATTATATTTGCATGAGACGAATTATCCCACTCACGATTTGGATTTAGTAGCAGTGGTGTTTGGCCTTAAGATCTGGGTACATGATATTTATGGTGTTAAGTGTGAGGTACTTACTGATAATCATAGTTTGCAACATTTATTCATTCAAAAGGACTTGAATTTGATACATCGAAGATATATGAAGTTACTCACAGATTATGATGTGATCATTCAATACCATTTTGGCAAGGCTAATGTAGTGGCAGACACTTTGTGTAGAAATAAAAGTATGTATGGCTAGTTTGGCTTACTTTAAGTGTAGCCAAGAGACTTTTTCGCAAGGAAATCGAGGACTTTAAATCTAAGTTCATCCAGTTGGGCATCTACAAAAGAGGTGAAGTGTTAGCTAGTAAAGCTAAGTCCATGTTCATGGAAGAGATCAAGGCCATACAATTTAGAAGATGGGAATTTGGAGGATCTTAGAACAAAGATTGCAATGGGTAAGTCCCAAGAGACTACTATAGATGCGAATGGTGTTCTAAACCATAAAGGTAGGATATATGTTCCTATAGGTGACAACTTGATTTGAAAATTGTTTGCGAAGTCTCATGGTTCATGATAATCAATTATTAAGGTGTAACCAAGATGCATAGAGATTTGAAATGAGGCAACACATCACGGAGTTCGCGGCGAAGTTCCAGAATTGTCAAGAATGAAGCATGAACATCAAAGGCCTGGTGTTTACTTCGAAGAATGCCAACTCCGGAATGGAAGTAGGAAACAATAACCATGGATTTTATGGTTGGTCTCCACAAGACCTAGGGGAAGTTTGATTCTATTTGTGTTGTGGATGATAGATTGACTAAGTCAACTCATTTTATTTCGGTAAGGGTAGCTAAAATCTATGTGAAGGAGATAGTGAAGCTGCATGGCGTTCCGCTTTGTATATTCTTAGATCGTGGTACCCTTTTAACCTCCAAGTTTTAGAGGAAGTTGCATTATGAATTGGGTACGCAACTCATTTTTAATACAACCTTTCATTCCCAGACGGATGGACAATCGTAAAGGACTAGTCAAGTGTTAAAAGACATATAGAGAGATTGTGTGATTTGCTTTGGAGGGAATTGGGATAAGTTCTTACCAGTATGTGAGTTCTCTTACAATAATAGTTATCACTCAAACATTGATCTGACACCATTTGAGGCGTTATATGGGCGAGAATGTAGATCATCCATATGTTGGATTGAGGTCAAAGATGTGAAACCTTTGGGAGTCGACATAGTGAAGGATGCTCAAGATAAGGTGAGAACATTCAAACAAAGCTTCTAGCCAGTAAAAGTAGATAAAAGAAGTATGCACATCATAAGTTGAGGATATGGAGGTCAAGACTAGAAGAAATTATCTTCCTAAGGTATCACCCAAGAAAGGGATGATGAGGTTCGGTAGGAAGGGTAAGTTGAGTCCATGATATATTGGTCTCTTTGAGGTTCTTGAATGCGTAGGACCGTTTGTGTATATATTGCTGCTAGCACCTAATTTTTCTGGTGTACGTCCCTTATATCATGTGTGTAACATATCTCAAATTGACATATCTAGGAAGAATAATAGAATTTTATATCATAAGTTTTGGGAAGAATTAAAATCTAGAAAAAATTTCTAAGTTAGGAAGAAAGTGAGTTTTTGGTCATCTTGAAACGGACATAACTCCTAGATCAAGAGTTAGCAGTATTTCTTTATATGGTTGGAAAGCCCTTGGGATGATCTTTCAAACGCTACTAAGTTTGCACAATTTTGAATTTCGTATGCGTGAGTTATGCCTTTCAGAAGTTGAACTGTTGGATTAAGGATAGTTCAATCCAGATTTTGGAAGGGCCAATTTGTCTTTTCCATACCCAATTATTTTATTTAGTTTTGGGTAATAAATTGGGGTCTAGACTGATCTTTTTCACTTCACACTTTTAGAAAACAAGTTAAGGTTTTGACATAAGGGAAAAGGAGGAGAAAAGAGGAGAAAGGAGAAAAGGAAGCAAGAACGTTCAAGATCGTCAAAGTTCGTCTTGTGGAATTCATTGGGGGTGATACCTAGAGTTTAGTACTTCTTTTCACATGTTGGCTTAATCTATGACAAATCAATCCAATAGGGAGGTTTTGGTCCCCGTGAACCCAAATTTGGGTACATTAGTAACTAAAAAGGAGACTTCGCTAGAGAGAATCCTCAGGAGTTTCATGTTTCCATGTTTGGGGAAGATCTTGAAGAGCTCATTCACATTGTTTTTCTGGGTAGATAATGATGGAAGTTATGCCGGTGAAAAATGCATATTTTTCCTCTTAACAACTTAAGGGTGTCTCTCAAGTATGGAACCAATGGAAGGAAGAGAGGGTGGTTGATGCGAGTCCTCCAGATTGGGACAAGTTTAAAGACGCTTTCCTTGATAGGTTTTTCCCCTTGAGATGAGAGAGAGACTAACGTTTCAAGGACACTTTCCAGTTCTAAGCATCAAAGATCATAAGTTAGTATAATACCCCGAGTCGTGGCCGAATCCCACATGGAGTGGTACGTGTTTAAGATTCAAGAGTAAAGTGTGAATATGCTCAAATCAACCGTAGAAAGAGACATTTACAAATAAAAACATAACTAAAATTAGAGGGTGACACGAATTCCAAATAACATGTCGTTTTTGTTTAAAATTATCAACCAGAGCAACAAAAAGTTACACAATAATAACGATAATAAGACGGATTCTTGGGATGTTATTCGATTATAGGGTAGTGTAGAAAAATGGGTAATTGCAATTGTTAGTAAATAGTTGTGTAATAGTGACTAGAATTAGAGGAGGTAAACTTTCTCTCAAATAATTTACCCCGAATCAAGCCAATTTCTCTCGAACATCGACAAATATACATTATAAGAACAACCTAGGCCTTAGTCCATTCACTCTCTCAAAGTGAATGTATGGAAATAAGTTTAGGATTCACTCTCTTGATCTAAACACATGACAACCCAATATCCAAGGACCATCAATAAATAATTTTGGTTTTAAAACATATTTCTTGAGCAAGTCAAAAACACGACAGTAGAATTGCATTTGAGACTACAATTCCGTAAATTAAAACACAATTGATCATTGAAATAACTTCTAAACAACATTTAAACTAACAATTAGATATACCCATAATTTAAATCAACCCATAATAATATTCACACCCCAAAATTTGGGGTCTTAACTAACCATCATAAAAAGATAAAAATCGTTACCAAATTGTGTTTCCATCAACTAGGTAATATTGATTTCGTTTATACAAAGGTACAAATTGAATAACATCAAAGACCCATTTCCAATTTCTAAAAAATAGTGAACTTTAATTCTTCAAACTTAAAATTACTACAGTGAATAATATGATATATCCTCCTCTAACTAAAATGTTCAAAAACATATTTATAGTCACTAAAAATATGTTTCAATGGTTCATTCGACATAGTAAGTCGAGCTCACCGATCAGCTCGATGATCCACTCTTTGGTCAGTTCCATCGCTTTTTTTCTTTGGCGTTAGCATCCTCAAGTTATGTAACATTGAGCAGTCCAACACTGCATCATGGAACCACTCGGCGACACGCCGACTACTCTTTTCTCTCGCAATTCTTTTTTCCTCCTTCAAGGACTGGGATATTGGAACATTAAGCGAGATGTTGGCCATTCGGCGACTGGCCAAATGAACTTGGTAATTACCAAGCCTTCAATTTTTCATTGATTCAGCTAGCTTCGTCCCTTTTTGCAAATTAGTGTCCATGCTTTGTTCCTCATTCATAATACCTGGAAATCAAGAATTTTTATTATTTAATTGTAACAAAATAAGCATTTGATGACACTAAATCTATCCAAAAAAAAAAGTTTTAAATGAGTCCAAATCTTTTACTCATTAACACCCCTCACTTAAGCTTTTGTTTTTCCTCAAATAAATCTCAAGTTCACCAGTTCAAAAAGAATTTATCTAATAATGATATATAGGAATTAATCATGCATGCTCACAAAAAGATTTAAGTTACTCAGGGACTAAAGGATTCAAGTTGTGACTCACCATTATCAAAGATTCTCAAGCTCACAATACTTACTTCAAGTGCAAGTTCAGGCTCTACAAAGGTACTAAATTCCCTCACACAAAGAATAGTTCCAAATTCACACACAATGGTTCAATAATTTATTATCACGCCCCGAGCCTACACCTTGGACGTGTCCAACACTTGGAGACCATTGCGGGTCCAAAGTGAACCATTGGTCTGGCTTACTTACTCACCGGAAGACTTAAAACATTAAGATAAGATTTCATGTGCTAAAAAACTTAAATGCGTCAAACCTAACTCATAATAATTTTAATTAAACATTTAATTTAAGCCAAAGTGGAAACTAAAATCTTAACATAAGCGAATAACAAATAATAACGAACGCACTAACATCTGACTGCCTATCTACAAAGGCTCTAATAATTGAGATGGATGTTTGGAAAGCCCCACAACATTATATTCAACTGAGATTAAAACCAAAAGCAACAAAATGGATCCTCTGAAAATGCAAGGAGGCTCACCAAATAACTATAGGGTGATCAACTAAATTAATGGTGCATTGGAATGCCAATCCTAGTTACCTCCGTCTGCATTCTAATACGAAGCAGGCCAACTGGCATCAATACATTAAATGTAAAAGTATAAAAGTTAGAATTCTAAAATACAACGTAGGCTTGAAAAAGATTGTGAAATAAACAGTTACCTTCGTGATTTTAAACTCATGAATAATTAAGTGAACTCATTTCATTATAAAAAGTTTTAAAACAAGTGAAATATAATGAAAGTTGATTAAAATATGGCTTTCAACTTTGTATGTATGCAAAGATACAAATAACTCTAAGATGTATGTAAAAATACAAAATAAACTGATGTCAATTCATAATCATCATAAAAGACATACCATGCTTCCTCTCAAATTATACTTGTGTAATGCATGAATATAGTCCATACCCTATTCATACTAAGGAGAACCTCTTAAGAAAAACATGCAATTATTGATGTAGGAGTTTTTATAACTGACAACCAGCACCTAAAATATATAGTGATGATGCATCTTTATTAGGACCATGCCGCCCGGTCATCCTACACCTTGCCAAAGTATAGGACCTTCTTAACTTAGTGGATCCACCAGCTTAACTTAAGTTATTATCTAAAAAGTATGATCATTTAATGCCTATGATGGATACATGGTTTAAGGAGACTTGAGTCAATATGAATTCACATCCCCATTCTCAATACTACTCACAAAAAATATACTTAGCTCATATGTTTTAAAAACAACTTCTTTCATAGGGTTGAGATAATTACTTCACACTTAGCTTAAAACCTCTCGTAGAATCGATGTTCCCTTTTCTTTATCAGAAATCTTTTGGAAATCTCAACTTCCTCTTATCTTAAATGTGATGATATTTTTTAACTCTTTGGAACTTAGTTCCCTATAGCTTTTGAAAAATGAACTCAACTCATTACTCTTAGCGTAACTTGAAACTATTCGTCTTAAAACAAAGTTAAAACATTTGAAAAAGATTATTCAAAAAAATCTTAGATGAACTTCACCTGACTTGACTCTTAACTTTACTTGACTTGACTCTTAACTTTACTTGAATTGACTCTTAACTTTTCTTGAATAGAATTATTGTTTCAAGGTATTAAGATTTGTGATAGGAAAGGTCTTTTAATGTTTAGGAGTGATTTCAAATGGAAAAACTTGAGAAAGGTTATAAAATCACCGTCTTGGGACAAGTATGAGAAGTGGAAACTCTTATAAATAATTATTCATGAAACTTAATTTTGAGACATAGAGTTTGCGTCCTGTCCGGATGCGGAGCATTTTTCTTCACTAAAGGAATAAGTCGGCGACGCGGACTTGGTAACTGTTGCTTGTCTAATTTCCTCTTCTTTGTTTTCCAACCCCTGTTCACCTAAACTCGAATATTTCCCTCAAATTCATTTTAGATCCTGATACCCAACATATATTCTCAAGAATATAACTCCAAAAAACTCTAAATTTCAAAAGAAATATCTTTTAAAATCCACAAATTAACTTTATTTTGACTGCTTGAAGTTGACCAAGACACACTTTAACTTTCCTCCCCAATATCGAGATTTTTCAAATTCTTTCCAAAAATAACAATTTCAAATTCCTAACTTCCTTCTACTTTCTTTTTAGTTACTAGATGTTACAATATATCCCTCTTGATAACATTCGTCCTCCAATGAGATTTCTTTTTACTAGGCTAAGGATGGAAACATCTAGTTAAAAAAACCCAACAAGCAAAATGCAACAAAAAACATGCTCAATCATAATTTAAAAAGTAATAAGAAAAAAATTAGTACCTTGATCTACATTTTCTCCGGATTCAAAGAGAAGTGGATATCTCTTCTTCATATCCTCTTCAGCTTCCCCAGTGGTTTCTTCAACAAACTTATTTCCCCACAGAACCTTTAGTGATAGTACTTCCTTAGTCCGCAACTTGTGAACTTAGCGATATGAAATTTGAACAAAAGTATATTCATAAGATAAGCTATCTTTGATTAAAATATATTCGGTTGGTATAATCAATGAAGGATCACCCATGCACTTCTTCAACACTGAGACATGAAATCTCAGATAAAACACTTTCTTGAGGACCAACATACCTGGGACTGAGTTTCTGCTTCTTACCTAATATCATAACACATTTCATAGACGAAACTTATAATATACGCATCATCTACTTAGAACTCTAACAACCTTCTCCTAACATCATTGTAGTATTTCTGACGACTCTACGTCGATTTCAACCACTCTTGAATGAATTTCGCTTTATCCATAGCTTGATAAACTAACTCTGGTCCCATTAACCCTGCTTCACCAAATTGAATCTATCCAAAAGGAGATCTTCATCTTCTCCATAAGGAGCTTCCTATGAGCCATTTGGAGGCTAGAGTGGTAACTATTGTTGCAAGCAACAACATGTGAGATAGGTGATCATCCTTATTACCCTTGAAATCAATCACACAATCTACCTTCATAACTCAAAGCACCATCTCCCCCTTGTTCAAAATCCATTGTTTTTTGCTTATGAATTATTGTCTTTAACTCACGCAAGATAGGGAATCGAACTCCGATCGTGCAACTATATGCACATCCTTTTCCTAAATCTTTCCTACCTTTCTCGAAATAGGTGGTACTACCCATAGAAAACTTGTTTCAGTCATCAACAACAACTTTAAGTCTTACAAAGGTGATAAAGAGAACTCATGTCATAATCTTTATGTAACTCTAACCGCCTTCATTGTCTGAAAATAAACTTATTCTAACTGAACAACTACTTAAAACTTCTTGTGATGCTGAACACTTCTACATGAACACCATATAGATAATGGCATCATATTTTTAGACAAATATCATAGTAACCAACTCTAAACCAGGGGCAGAATAATTCTTCTCCTTAATTTTCAACTCTCTCTTCTGGTGCCATTATTCATGGTTGAATAGAGCTAATACGAGTATCTATAGTAATGTATATGTTGAAGTCTAGTTCTCTCAGGATAGACTCCAAGAAGATTATTCCGAAAGATTTCTAGAAACTCTTTTACTACTGACATTGACTAGATTTGAGATATCTGATATACCGTGGTTTCACGGTATTATTAATACTTTTTCCTTAAGTTTAGTGCGTCCAAAAGCCTTTTTGTGCTAATTTTTATATAACTTTCTCTTTATTTGCAGGAAATCTGTCCAAAGATGAATGCGGAGATTTTGAGCGAAGAAATGCAGAAGAGACCACCTACGGAGCTTGTGACGGTCCGTCGTGCTTGTGACGGTCTGTAGGTGGCAGCATAGTGCAGCTGCTGAAGGAAGATGGGGAAGTCTGACCAAGTGTGGGGTTACGGAGTCCATGACGGTCCGTCGTGTCTATGAAGGTCTGTCCTGCAGGTTCATCATGAAATTCAGAGAAGTAATCCCAGTACCCATATTCCAAGAGTTTAAGTGTTTTGGAACGAAGACCCTCGACGGACCGTCGAGTCTGTGACGATCGGTCATACTTTCTATTGAGGGTAATGAAGAGAGCAGCAGAAGAAATTGCACAAGTATGGGACGACGGAGTCCATGACGGTCCGTTGTGACCACGACAATTCATCGCGAGGTCCGTCGACCCAGCCGCGTTTTGACATATTTCCAGCAAATAGAGTCCTTATTTAATTAGGTTTTTATTTTTCTATAAATAGTTCGAAAAACCTCGTTTTTGAGGTTAGACTCTGTATTGTTAGACACCGTATTAGTAGACACTGTATTGTTAGACTTTTGATTATCATTAGACTTTTTGTGGGATTCTTGATTACTTTGAGATTCTTGCAAGTGATTGTTGGTGATTTTTTGTGATTAATCAAGCAAACTTTTGGATTTTACTCGTTCTCATTGAAGAAAGTACATCAATTCTTATATAATATATTTGAATTTTGTGATTATGACTATGGGTAACTAAACTCCATAACTAGGGATGTGGGAACCATAGGCAAATAATGAGGTAAAACCTAACTAAAATAATAATTCTAGAATAGTTTCTTGCATTTATTAATAATTTTTTCGCTTAGAAGTCTTTTTAACGGATGGACAACGTTAGAACTCGCCTTAATGCTACTTGCAGGACCAAGGAGGTAGATAATAGGAAAAGAATTATCAACATAGATTTAGTGTATGTTATCTAATAGGCTAGTATTGATTGGTACGAGGTAATAACTTAGTCAAATATCGAATACGATGCTTAATATGAGGTAAAGATAAGGGTTAGGATAGCAACACACGTAGCCGGACCAAGGTACGGAGTGAGATTTTCTAGATGCCGGACGAAGGATTTAGAAATACATAACTTATCACTTTTCATGCAAGATACTACGAAAGAATTGTTATAGTTAGAATTATCAAGTTATGAACCTGTGGGGAACACGTAAACCCTAGTTATTTTGATTCATTGATTAAACTCCAACATTCAAAGCTGTTAAGTGTCTCTTTAAATTTAGTTAGTTATTTTCATTCATTTAAAAATAGAGACCCCCCTTTTATTGTTTTTACCTTCCATGGAATTAGTTGCCTGAACAATAGTAATAATAGATTGAAGTTAACTCTAAACTATTTTCCTCGTGGGAACGATCCCAACCTCACTAGTTGGGTTATTTACTTGACATGACCGCTTTACTTCTTATTTGAGAAGTAAGTTTGAGTGTATCAAATTTTGGCGCCGCTGCCGAGGAATATGGCTTTTAGATTAACTTAAACTTATTACTATAGTTTAGTTGATATTTTCTTGATTTTACTTTGTTTTATTGTTTTTTATTTGTGCAGAACCAACCTCTTTGCATACCAAATACACGGAGAGGAAGAGAAACCTTGTTTCCCTACGATCACAAATTAGAGCGTACACTATGCAACATGAATCCAAACTTGGGAATCAGTGATGATGATCCAAACTACAACATCCCAGCTTCGGTTGATGTTCATGGTCAGTTGTTACCCGATGCTCTGGGTGAACACCAACAGAGGGGACAAAATCCCGTTCCACGGCCCCAAGCATACTACAGAGGCTATGATAACATAGCAGACTCCGATGGGCCACTTGTCTTGCCTCTTCTTCCCACAGGCCACACCTTTGTGGTAACTAGTAGCCTGATGCAAATGCTCACTGCCAGAGGTTTGTTTTCAGGGCTACCTTCTGAGGATCCGCATGCCCATATAGCTAAGGGAAGGGCAGTGTGTAAAAGTTGTGTAGGGAGGCCTGCCTTGGACTTAGATGTAATAAGGCTCAGAGTGTTTCCTCTCTCACTGACGGGAGAGGCTGCTATATGGTTCACTAAGCTCCGTTATAACTCAATTTTCACATGGAACCAACTGAGGGATGTCTTCTTAGTACGCTACTATCCGGTCTCCAAGAAACTAAACCACAAAGACAGAGTGAACAACTTTGTGGCACTACCACGAGAATCAATTAGTAGTTCTTGGGATAGATTCACCTCATTCTTGAGAAGTGTCCCAAATCACCATATAGATGATGAGTCACCGAAGGAATACTTCTATCAGGGACAGGATGATAATAATAAAGCTGTGTTGGACACTATAGAAGGTGGATCTTATGGGGAGTGTCCTTATGCTGAGATTGCTGAAAAATTAGAGAAAATCTCCCGGAACAATAAAGCTTGGAGTACTAGGAAGTCCAATACCGGGAGAAACACCTTCGCAGTGCAGTCCACTCACAACCCAGCCATAGATGAGATTCGTGAAGAAATGGCTCAGATGATAACTGAGCTTAGGTTGGTACTAAAACATGTCACTGGGGTGCAAAAAAGATAAATACAGTCAACTACTTGTCGAAACCACCGCCACAAAATGATGAGTGTTATTATGAGGAGGATTCCTATGCGGTAAATGAGCAAACAGGGGGTTTCCGACCAAGTGCCCAAGGCTCTAATTAGGAGAATTCGCGCCAAGGTCAAGGGAACCAAGGTCGGAACTATGGTAACTACAACCGTGAGGGTCACTATGTCTGAGATGGAAACTATAACCGCGACAACAACTTCAACAGGGGTAACTATGGTAACAGAAATGACAGGAATGCGCCCTATGTTCCTCCTCAAAATCGTGAAGTTACTCCTAGGGATGGTGGAGGTAGTATGTCACGAGTTGAGGATACGTTGCACAAAATGATGAGGAGGTTAGATGCTAGAGATGAGCACATTAAAGAGTTAAGGTGTGATTTCGCAAGAATTGGGCAAAAATTTGATACACATGCAATATCGATTAAGCAGATCGAGTTACAAATGGCCAAATTATCTGCGACAGTGAACACACTGCAACCGGGCACTCTTCCTAGCAAGACTGTCCAAAATCCAAAAAATGATGTGCACTGTATGACAATCACTACTCGGGGTGGTAAGCAAACCATTGACCCACCTATGCCGTCTAATGAGGAACATGTGAGAAAGGATGATGATAAGGTGGTAAAGGGTAGTAGTGAAGCAGAAGAGAGCAATGGAAAAGATGCAGAAGTCTCTATGAAGGTAATTCCCATGCCTAGGCCACCACTACCCTTCCCTCAGAGATTAGTGAAAAAGACCGAGGATGGTAAATATCGGCGTTTCATAACAATGCTGAAGCAGCTTTCTATCAATGTCCCTTTGGTAGAAGCTCTAGAACAAATGCCTGGTTATGCCAAGTTTATGAAAGATCTGGTCATAAAGAAAAGATTGGTTACTTTCGAGGATGATGATAGACTGCAGCATTGTAGTGCTATTGCTACAAGATCCCTCGTTCAAAAGAAAGAAGATCTGGGTGCGTTCACTATTCCTTGTACAGTTGGGTCATTACATTTTGCGAAAGCATTATGTGATCTGGGGGAAAGCATAAATCTCATGCCCCTCTCGATTTACAAGAAGTTGGGTTTGGGGGATCCAAAATCCACTGCGATGCGGCAACTGATGGCTGATCGGACAGTGAAAAGGCCTAAAGGGATACTCCATGATGTGCTAGTAAAAGTGGAGCCATTCATCTTCCCGGCTGATTTTGTTGTTCTTGATTGTGAAGTCGATTTTGAAGTGCCTATTATTCTTGGGAGGCCATCCTTGCTACAGGTAGAGCCTTAGTTGATATGGAAAAGGGATAGATGAAACTTCGATTGAACAATAAAGAAGCGACCTTCAACATTTGTAGGACCATGAGGCAGAGTGGTGAGCTCCAATCGGTATCCGCCATATCCCACAAAGAAAATATGAATAAGGAAAATGAACAAAAAAATGAAAACAATAGTTTATGATTCGGGATTTAGTGCTTTTAGACAGTTCTGGGTCGCCTTGTCTTCCGGGCAAGCTCAAGTCCACACGGATTGGCCCTTACTCGATTACCCAAGTATTCCCTCATGGAGCAGTAGAGTTAAAAGCCAAGGAGGGAGTGTGGTGTAAGGTGATTAGAGAACTAATAAAACTCTATTTCGGGCATGCCTAATCGGTGAATAAAGTGATAGAGGCATACCACCTTGATGAAGGCTGAGTAATCAAGTGTCCTCAGTCGTGCCGCAACGTTAAATCAGGCGCTTGTTAGAAGGCAACCCAATACTTATAGTCTCTTTAGTAATGGTGGCATTTTTCTACTAATGGGCTTGAAATTTGCAGGCACATCACAAGGAAATTCTGCAGAAACTTACTCTGCAGCATTCACTGACGGAGTCCATGACGGACCGTTGCGCCTGCGACGGACTGTCGCATGAATCCATCGTGCCAGGTACGTCTTTTTGTTATTTTTAAACTAGAGCACACACGACAGAACCAATGCCGTATCTTCAAAACTGACGGACCGTCGTCGAGGAATCGTCGCATCATTAATGAGGCGTACCCGACCTGACCCGGCTGGAGTTTTTTACAAAATCTTACCGTTTAAACTCCCCAACCCCTCATTTCACCCCCATTACTTCACTTCTCCCCCTATTTACCTCCCTTTTCAACTTCCAAAATCTCTCCCTCTATCAACCAATCATTGTTCCCCCAAAATTCTCCAAAGCCCTAAAGTTATCATCTACTAGTCGGAGTTGCTACTGTGGGTGTCTCCTTGATCACCAAGTACTTTTCCATCTCGTTTTTCTCCAATTCTCAGGTATGTGTCTCTAATTTCTACTCATTTATCTTGCATTTTTGTTTATCAATTACTTTTAGCCTAGTTCTTATTGATATGTTCATTTCTTTTATATAAAATTCTGTCTAACCTAGGTTAAAAATGTTCAAAATTGTCGTGTTTACAACCCTAGACATAGGTGCTTTGACATTGCTAGATTACTAGGTATTTGGGATAGACAAATGTAGGTCCAAAACACTACACATTTGATTTGGCTCATCGGGGATGAATGGGGTACCCCCAGTTCTGTCACTGATCTACAGGACGAGACCCCGATGACGGACCATCGTACCCACGACGGACCGTCGTAGGGTCCGTTCCAAAAGCCCTAACACCCCACTGTCTAATTTTGTGCAAGTGTCCTCAAATGGACATATGCGACGGACCGTCATACCCACGACGGTTCGTCCTGCACAACCGTTCTGGTTGTCAGAGACCCTATTCCTGAGGGTCTCTCTCCATTTTTCTAAGTGTCCTCCAACGGACACATGTGATGGACCGTCGTCTTTACGACGGTCCATCCTGCACAACCGTTCTGGTTGTTAGAGACCCTGTTTCTAAGGGTCTCTCTCCATTATTCTAAGTGTCCTCCTACGGACACATGTGACGGACCATCGTACCTATGACGCTCCGTCCTGCACATCCGTTTTGGTTGTTAGACCCCTCTCCTAAGGGTTCCCATATTTTTTTAATTGTCCTCTGACGGACACTTACGACGGACCGTCGTACCTTTGACGGTCCATCCTGCACATACCGTCATACTTTTCAGAGACTCTCCTTCAGGGTTCTCTATATATACATAGTCTAAGTAAGACACGACGGACCCCATGACGGTCCGTCATAGTCACGACGAGCCGTCACCAGGCCCGTCGTGTTTCATTGTTACTATAGAAATGTCATTTTATTTGAATTTTTTTGTGTGGTTTTGTTTGTCTTGTTTGCCATTTCTCGTACTTATATTTATCCTTTACAGGTACTATATACTATGACACCTACACAAGATCGAGTGTATGCACGCGGGCGATCCAAGTCTGTCGCCCCGTCTGCCCGCTTGGTCATTGGCTCTGATGATGAGCGTGACCCCGAGTACGTGCCCCCAGGCACTTCCACCCCTTCCCGTGCTTCACGTGCCACCAGAGACACACATAAAAAGGTGGCATCCGGCGTATTCACTGCCTCCCAGTCTGATGAGGATCGCACACTGACCGGCACACCTTCTGGATCAGCCATAAATGAAGAAGGAGCGTGTGGATCCTTAGGAGTATCGTGGTCGGAGGAAGCCTCCGGCTCTGCCGAGGTTCCCGCACCCGCCACCGCTGCAGCGTCGGCCTCGTCTGATGAGACTGACAGTTCGGAATCCACATCAGGTTCACCAACTCAGGCCCTCACCCCGGCTACTAACCAGCCCAACATGTGGTGTGTCGACGGGAAATTTCAAGTCTACTCCTACGCCAAGTTCTTGAATGACAAAGGAGTTATGACTCGAACACTCACATGGGAGCGGCGGGTCCTTACAGGGAGTCTCCCGACGATGCCTGAGATCCACAATCTCTTCACCAGACATCGCCTGGAGTAGACAGCACGTCCGTTGTGACGTTATAGTGAAGAAATGGTCTAAGAGTTCTATGCATCCTACGTAGCGACTCTCCGATCATAGATTGATAGGCGGGCTGCCCCCGCCAAAAAGGACCCATTGGAGCAGGTCCGAGTACGGGGTGTTCAGGTCGATATTTCCTTGCCTGCCATCCGTCAGTTTCTATACAGCGAGGGTGTTGATGCTACTCGGACCCCTCTCACTGCTGAGTTTGACTACCGATGGCATCTTGTTAAAGATGGCCAGTTCCTGCGCGAGCCATCGCTGAGAGAGACCACCAAGAGGTAGATGGCCCTGCACCTGTCAGTTGATGGAGAGGGTGCCAACTGGGTGACCGAGCCAAAGGGGGCCATCAAGAAGGCCAACCTAACTTTCACGGTAAAGTTCTTCTGGTTGATTGTCCGCCACTGCCTTTCCCCCACAGCCGCTGATAATATCGTTACATGGGATCGAGCAGTGTTGATGGCGGCGATGATAGCCGGGTTCGAGGTGGATTTCGCGTGGCTTCTACAGGCAGTCATGCACGAGAGGGATTTCAAGGTCAGAACTACTTACCCCTTCCCGTGCATGATCTTTTCTCTCTGCAGGTCCGCAGGTGTGCCTATATGGCACATTGATCAGCTCAAGACCCCTCTGGGCTCTGTTGATGTCGGCCTCATCAGATATGAGGCCAATGAGTTGGCTCAACGCAGAGGGCCCCGTTCAGAACTGCCCCCACTTGCTGACGATCTTGCTGATACGATAGCCCAGACCCGCACGGCTACGCAGGCGGCATCCACTGACACTACCCCGGTTGAGTCTATACCGGGTAGTAGCATTGCCCCGAGATCCTCTTTCACAGCCCTTTACCCGAGTTGGTCCCGCTTGCGAGGGTCCAAAAATTAGAGGCGCAAATGGCTACACTTCTGCATCATATACAGTCGTGGATGCAGAAGTCCATTATCGAGACAGAAGAGCGCTCTGAGCGGAAAATGGCCCAGTATACAGAGCGAAAGATCGCTAAGGTTCACCAATGCTTGGATGCTTTTGAGTTGCGGGTACTAGCCCGGCCAGCCCCTCTGGTGGATGTGTCGACTTTTTATGCTGCGGTGGACAGTCTTCGCGCAAATATCGACGCGATCTTAGAGGATAGGGTGCCTGAGTCTGAGGCCCTTTCTGTCGAGCCTGCTGAAGACACGGTGCTGGCGGCCCTATTCGCAACCTCACAGATTCCACCACCTCCCCCTCGAGAGCATGCCAAGAGGCGTAGGGGTAGAGCAGAGGACGAGGCGCGAGGAGAGCCTCATTTTCTGAGGAGGCGGCGCACCAGATTAGAGCAGAAGAGTTAGCGGCTGGGGCGTCTAGCTCCCGAATGGTGGAGATAGCGGGAGATAGTGTTGTTGTTGCAGAGGACACCACTGAGGGTGTCCAGATTACAAAGAAAGTTGGTTCCGGGGAATCGGATCCACCAGCTTGCTGATCGTCGGCGCTTTGCGCCACAGGTTTGCTTCACCTACCACTCTAGTATTTCAATTTTTATGCATTGGGGACAATTGCATGTTTTTTTGTTGGGGGTTGGGTAAATGGAAAGTGAGTGCTAGGGTGAAGTCTGAGTAGCCCAATTCACTATCCTATTTTGGGGTTTTCTTTCCCGTGTTCTTTTTCCCCAAGAGACTGATTACTTTTTCTATTGAACCGGCATGTCTATATCTTTTGTACATAGTTTAATTCTAGAGCATGATGGCTAAAATGATATCCTGATAAATTGGAAAATGATGCACGACTAGGCATAGTAACTGATAAATGTGTGGCTCTAAGCATGACATAGAGGTACACCATTGCATAACCCTAAGTCTAAAATTCGAACTAGGTGTCTGATAATCTAGTAGAGTGATGATATGTCAAGTGAGTGTGAGCTTAATTTGAATAATCCACTATTTGTACTAAGCTAGAACTTTCCTGGTTAGTCCTGCTAAAAGTAAGTTGTAATAGACAATTAGGAAAGGATCATAGACCCTTATTCAATAAAGCCCATTTTTAGCCTAAATAAAAGAGAACCAAATGAAATTTATCCTTCTTTGATCCAAATGATCTGATCTTAAATTAGACCTTTCCTTTTCACCCCAACTAATCTTTTCTGAGAATAATGTGTTGGCCCTGGTCCATCCTTAGACATGTGCACCTCAGCTTATGCCAAAAGCATAAGTTGAGGGTGTCTAATGCAGTAAACAACCTTCTTTATGGCCCTGACCCAACTTTGGGTATTGTGTACTTCTACTCATGGCAAAGCCATGAGTTGAGGGTGGCTATTATGAGGAATGCTCTGTAAAGTGGGGTTGAAAGAACTAAGAGAGAGAAAGAATAAAAGTAAAGTTACTCAAGAATTAGTTGAAAGAAAAGTAAATAAAAAGAAAAATATACAAGAAATACAAGCAAGAAAAGAAGAGAGTCACTTACACAAATGAAGAAAGAAGAGAAAATAGCAAGGTGAAAGAATATGAGAAACAGGGCGAGATAAAATGATAGAAAATGGTATGTTTAGCTGATATGTCAAGAAGGGCAAAAAGTCACTAAAGTATACCTAAATATACCATACCTGACCCTGAGCCTATGTTACAAGCTAAGAAAGTGCTATCGTGATCCTAAGGGTTGTATAGTGAACTTAAGGCAGTGAAAATAAGGGCAAGCTTATGGCAATATATATGAATGAGCGTGAATTTGTTCTGAGAGCGAGTGTTGAAAAGTAATCCTTATACTCAAACTGAAATCATTGTGTGAAAAATGAGGATTTTGTTTCAAAGTGAGGACACTAGTTGTAATACCAGAAATATTAGCATCTCAGTGAGAAATTGAAGATGATAGGTGTTAGTTCATGGTGAGTCTGTGTCATATCTGATCCAACATAATTCAAGCCTAATAGTGATAGCTTGCATAAATATGATGAGATTAATCGGGATTGATAGCCAAAGATTTTGTATTGAATTATAAAACATGGATACTATTGTACAAAGATTTTGTATTGAGTCATAGTGCGTCGCTTGAGGACAAATAACGAATTTAAGTTGAGGGTGTTTATATACCGTGGTTTCACGGTATTATTAATATTTTTTCCTTAAGTTTAGTGTGTCCAAAAGCCTTTTTGTGCTAATTTTATATAAGTTTCTCTTTATTTGCAGGATATATGTCTAAAGATGAATGCGGAGATTTTGAGCGAAGAAATGCAGAAGAGACCCCCTACAGAACTTGTGACGGTCCGTCGTGCTTGTGATGGTCCGTTGGTGGCAGCGTAGTGCAGCTGCAGAAGGAAGATGGGGAAGTCTGACCAAGTGTGGGGTTACGGAGTCCATGACGGTCCGTCATGTCTATGATGGTCCGTCCTGCAGGTTCGTCATGAAGTTCAGAGAAGTAATCCCAGTACCCATATTCCAAGATTTTAAGTGTTTTGGAACGAAGACCCTCGACGGACCGTCTTGTCTGTGACGATCCGTCATACTTGCCGTTAAGGATAATGAAGAGAGCAGCAGAAGAAATTGCACAAGTATGGGACGACGGAGTCCATTACGGTCCGTCGTGACCACGATGATCCATCGCGAGGTCCGTCGACCCAGCCGCGTTTTGACAAATTTCCAGCACATAGAGTCCTTGTTTAATTAGGTTTTTATTTTTCTATAAATAGTTCGAATAACCTCGTTTTTGAGGTTAGACTCCGTATTGTTAGACATCGTATTAGTAGACACTGTATTGTTAGAATTTTGATTATCATTAGACTTTTTAGGAGATTCTTGATTACTTTGAGATTCTTGCAAGTGATTGTTGGTGATTTTTGGTGATTAATCAAGCAAACTTTCGGATTTTACTCTTTCTCATTGAAGTAAGGACATCAATTCTTAGATAATATATTTGAACATTGTGATTATGACTATGGGTAACTAAACTCCATAACTAGGGTTGTGGGAACCATAGGCAAATAATGAGGTAAAACCTAACAAAAATAACAATTCTAGAATAGTGTCTTGCTTGTATTAATAATTTTTTTGCTTTGAAGTCTATTTAACGGATGGCCAACGTTAGAACTCGCCTTAATACTACTTGCCGGACCAAGGAGGTAGATAATAGGAAAAGAATTGTCAACATAGATTTAGTGTATATTATCTAATAGGCTAGTATTGATTGGTACGAGGTAATAACTTAGTCAAATATCGAATACGATGCTTAATATGAGGTAAAGATAAGGGTTAGGATAGCAACACACGTAGCTGGACCAAGGTACGGAGTGAGATTTTCTAGATGCCGGACCAAGGATTTAAAAATACATAACTTATCACTTTGCATGCAAGATACTAGGAAAGAATTGTTATAGTTAGAATTATCAAGTTATGAACCTGTGGGGAACACGTAAACCCTAGTTACCTTGATTAATTGATTAAACTCCAACATTCAAAGATGTTAAGTGTCTCTTTCAATTTAGTTAGTTATTTTCATTCATTTAAAAATAGAAACCCCCCCCCCCCTTTTATTGTTTTTACCTTCCAAGGAATTAATTGACTGAACAATATTAATAATAGATTGAAGTTAAGTCTGAACTATTTTCCTCGTGGGAACGATCCCAACCTCACTAGTTGGGTTATTTACTTTACATGACCGCTTTACTTCTTATTTGAGAAGTAAGTTTGAGCGTATCAATATCTCAACACTAGAGTCACTAACTTGGACTAAGTGATAGATACAACCCTTTGAAACTAACTTTCTCACCTTAAGGTGTGACATGTATCGACCCTTAGGTACTACTGAACTACTACTCCACTCTAAGACTTGTTCATTTGGAGATTGAAACTTGACTACTCGAGTTATACAATCAACTGAGGCATAACATACATGTAGCCTTTCTATACCAAGAATGACATCAAAATCTACCATGTCTAACTCAAATTTCATCATCCATTGTGTCTCTGTGATTGATGCAGACGGGACAATCACGATACATTATCTCTATTAGAATGGGCTCACAAATATTTGTAGGAACACTGAATGTTAATTATGTTACTCAGGAATAACATCAAAATTCAATGCAACATAAAGATTTACAAATGATAAAATCGCTCACAGGTATAGTAAAGCATAAATAGTAATGTCAAAGACTTGTATAATACCAATGACAACAATTGGCAAATCCTCTTGCTCTTAGTGACTATCAATATCATAGAAGTGGTTTGTTCCTCCGCCAAAACCATTTTTTGCATGTTCTTTTGATACTCTTTCATAGAGTGACCCTCTTGTACGCACTTGAATCGACCTCTCTACTCGTCACGACACTTCCCTTTATGGTTTATACCACACCTAGAACATTCAGGAGCCTTACTAGCACTTTGTTCCATACTACCTTGAGAATATGCAGGGTTATCTCTAAGACCCTAAGAATTTTGACTATTATACTTACCTTTGTTGTTAGGTGCATGTGTATTAGGAGATTGCGGAGAAGGTTTGTTCTTTTAATGTTGGACAGATGACCATTTGACATTACCTTTTTGTTGCCCGTACTCATTCCCTTGTGTCTTAGCCCTCATATTATTAATTCTTCTATTCTTCAGCTTATTCTCCTCAAATTATTGTACAAGGATCATAAGCCTCGCTAGTTCAAAATCCCCTATGGCATAGCATTCTTGACAACCTTTTTTGACCGATGAGACAACTTAGCAACAAAATAGACTTATCCTTCTCCTTATGTTAGAAACTCTCTGGAGCATATTGAGAAAGTTTTGTGAACTTCAGACTATCTCATGAACACTCATAGACTCCACATTAAGGGTCAGAAACTCTCTTATCTTTGCCACTTGCAACTCACGGACAATGAAATTCAGCATGAGATCACTCTCAAACATAGCCCAAGTCACTCTGGTGCATCCTCACTCTTATTTTTCTTCCATTGGTCGAACCAGATTCTAGCAACACCCTTCATTTGGTATGCAGCTATTCCAATGTCTTCGCCTTAGAAACGTGCATCTCATCGAATATACTTTTCAGCTTCTTAATGAAGTTCTGCCGATCCTCAATCACACTTGAACATGTGAAGCCTTGGGATTTCATCCTTAAAAGCTCATGGATCCTTGAAGTATCAGCTACTTCACGTCGATTATCTCTCTGCCAACTTGATAGGTCACAACTTGACTTAACCTCCGGATAACTTCACCGAATTCAATATGTGTGACCTTTCTTTGAGGTTTCACTTCTAGTACATTAGGTACCCTTTTTTCATCAACATAACTCTTAGAAAGACGACCTCTAACACCTCTTTGTGGAGGCATGATTCTCTGAAAACACGCACAAGCACAAATTAGAAGGAAACTTCTAAGATATAAAACTCTAATACATTAAATGAGTATGAAGAAAGTGAAGGAATTCCTAAATGTTGCAGCCACTGAATTATATATATGGCGCCCTTCACACCGATAATTAGGACTCTACAGATACGACTTTGTAGACTCCCTAAGAATCTTGAACTCTATGCTCTAATACCAAGTTTGTAACACCCCAAGCCTACACCCTAGATGCCACCGGCACTCAGAGACCATTACTGGACCCACGTGATCCTTTTGCCTGGCTTACTTGCTCGGCGGAATAGTTAAAGCATTAAGAAAAGATTTTAAGAGCTAAACAACTTAACTACTTCTAACTGAACTAATAATGTTTTAAAATTATATATTTATTTTAAGCCAAAGTGGCAACTCAAATCTCAAAATAAGCCAATAATAAAATCATGACGAATGGACTAACATCTTATTGAATATATATGAAGCCTCTAATAACTTAGATAGATGTTGGGACAAGCCCAAGAACATCTTAATGAACTAAAGTTAAAACTGAAAGCAATAAAATGGATCTTTTAAAAATACAAGAAGGCTCACCAACTGACTTTGGCCTCTTTTTGAATAATCTGAAAGATAACCAATTTTTTTTTATCAGAAACTTGTCACCAAAATTAGTAGCTACAATTTGCCTATTCTCTTAGAGGATATCGGAAAGGTGACTACCAACTTATCAAAGTTGATGCCATTCTTCTACTCACACCAGGAAAAGTAGTTTACATATATGCCACAATACTAACTTATGCATATTTGCAAAAATACTGTCAAACTTTTCCTGTTGGTTATAACCAGAGGTGTGTACAAATAAATGTCTAATTAGAGCAGTATAGTATAAATCAATTCTATGAATACTGCTATAGGAGCACATCCAGAAAACTACTAAGGCTAAAATTAACAAATCATTCATTTCTTCTAGATGCAAGAACTGTAAAGTTTTCTATCAAAACTCAAATAACAAGAATATTATATATTAATTGGTGCCTGTTAATGAACAAAAGTATTACTAATGCAAATTATATTACTTATGTTAAGAGTTTTGGCTCATTAGTTTCTTCTTGTTATTTAATGTACTAGATGGAAGTAAGCACGACATGCAATGGAGTGAATGTGGTTGATGTAGCAATAAGAAGAAGTTCATGTTTGAGTGAAAAGCCTCAAACAACACCTGAATTACACTAAAACAATTCTCACTAAAATAGGACTAGAGTTGCACAAAAAATAATTGCACTAGAGTCACAGTAAACAACACTAGAATCACACCAAAACAACACAAAAATTGCAGCAGAAATGCCTCAAAATAAATATCGAATTACACAAAACATTAGCAGTAGTTTCTCTCTAAAACAGAATTATAATTGCATCAAAAACAACTGCACTAGAGTCACACAAAAATGACAGTAGAATCGCATAAAAACAACACTAAAATTGAATCAAAAAGTTTCAAAACATCATTAGAATTATACCAAACAGCAGCCACAGATACACTTTAAAACATGACTAAATTGCACTAGAAACTACATTAGGAAAGAATCGAAACAACTCCAAATTTAGACTTACATGGACATTTCAAGAACGCTTATCAATAAATGATTTTCCATCATGTCCATGTGTATGAACATCCAGAGGTAACTCACTTGATGTTGGATCTCAACCTGTTTCAAATGCTTATACAAAAGAAATCACGTTATATATATCATACAATAAAAGATGTTAGCTATAGAGTTAGTAAAATAGATATGCTGACAAGTTTCTTGCATTTGCTCCAATTGAAATAGAGTCGTCATTGGGAGTCCCAACAGTAGTTTCACGGTCACCACGATAATTTTTGGAATTAATTTCTGATTTTTAATAGACTCTACACTTTCCCAAAGTTTTATCCATCTTTCCCACACATATTCGGGTACATAACCCCGCCTAACTCCTTATTTTTTTATTTTAGAATTGAAATTTGTAAATATTTCAATGTTGCCTTAACCATGCAGTGTCTTATGACTTATTTTTCACTAATGGAAACATCCCAATAGAATTTTTTCTGAAATAAGTTTTGAAAGTAATACATTAATGACCTATCTATATATGTGAATACACATGCTAAACTCACTTACAACAAAAAATTATACCTTGAATTCTCCAAAATAACCATTTCTTACATCATTTGAGACACCTTTACAATTGATTCCATTGGGATCAACAACACTTTTGAAGGATTTGGATGTGAAATTCAAGAATATTTGAGAAGGTCCCAGCCTGTATAAATTTGAATAGGTTTAGGAGGGCTATCATAATCAAAAGTAATATAAGTATCTAACATTATAATTATAAGTGATATCATAAAGAATACATATATTATTGATTTACAAATCTATCAATTGTGACCTATATTAGTTGAGTTAAAAAACTAATATAGTGTTATTTACACAACTTATGAGTTAATCTCAGCATCCAGAACTTCCGTTAGACTCATTTTTTCTAAATTCAAAGACAGGAAGTGTCATCGACACAACAAGTAGCAGGATATCCTTACCTTGGATTCATTCAGAACATCATATACATATGAAACTAACTAATTATGCGCATAACTTTAGGTCACAAAAAAAAAAAGATGTGAGTTCATAGATAAAATACGATTAAAACTAACGCAAGTCATGTATTAAAGGCTTTTCAGGTCTTCAAATAAACAAAATAGGTCATTTCAAACAAAACTTAAAGCCTCACAGTGAAATTAGAAAGGTCTAGACAACTGAGCAGGTAGTAAAATAGAAAAATAAACTTTTTTTAGTACAACAGGAAAGCTAGTAGCAGCTGATTGTTTCTCAACAAACAAGGAAATTTAAAGTAATTTAGCAGCATAAATAGCCAACCACCACTTAAAGGTTGCTTCACTAGACTACTCAGATTTAAAAACTAGAATATTTAAACCAAACAATCATATTTCAATGGTAGCACTCAATAGACAAGAGATCATGTTCTCTAGATTAAATATTATTTTTAAAGGACGAGCAATTGATAATGTAATTGTAAAATCCTATCCAGATATCTTCAATTTGTTTAATGAACTTACTGAAGCATTCTAGTTGTACTGGACTTATTTAAACTATCTAATTAGTATATTAGTCTCACAAAATTGATGACAAACAAAAGGAATTGAAGCATTACAGTTAATTTATTTTACAAACGACACTTTCCACCGTGAAAAAAACTAGATCAAGAAATTTTTTTTAGCCAATACTATATTTCATCCAGCAAGAACTAATCACAAAAACACCCACAACAACAGAATAAGAATTCTCCAAACTTTTAACTAATCTCTTTAACAAATCCCTCACTCGAATAGTCTCAAGACAATGACAACAATCTTCATCAAAATTACATTGAATAAAGAAAATACTTCAAAATTTAAATCTTGAGCTAAACCAGAGATAGAAATGAAGAGTGAGGCTTATTTCAAGCGAATATAAATCGGTCCATGATGATGAGGTTATAACAACAGGGGCCTGCAACATTTTAATATTTCATTACCTTGGTTATTAGAAAGAATATGAAACAATAATAATATAAATAAAAAAGTTAACATTCACTGTGAATGAGGTCAGGATGCATTCATTTTATAGGTAGTTCCTTTATAACACTCATTATCTAGTTGTCTGGATAGTAATTTAAGTTTCTTCAATTATCTATACATGGCTGTAATGATAGGAGGAAATAAAAACTTTGTCTAAAGAAGAGTCTACTTTTGTTGACCAACTTAGTCAGAATACAAAAATCAATCAGAAGTAGTTGTTAAGCACTAGATAATACTTCATTGTTTTAGTTTCTTTTACCTAATGTACAGTGTGCAACTATGTCAAAATACAAACAAAATGAACCATAGAAATTTCTGTATTATGCATATAGGATGAATTTGACTTTCAAATCTAACTATGATCCTTGGTTATTTCTCTCTATACAAGTTTAATCTCCAACACTGTAACAACTCATATTCTAGAATGAACTAAGGTTAAACTAAGAAGAACAAAAATTATAAAATTTGAAAATAAGTAGGGAAATCTGGAAAATTTCCTGATTTAAGAAGGGAGTTTTGGTCATTTTCAAACGGTCATAACTTCCAGCTCACGAAGAGTTTAGGTGCATTTTTTATATGCATGGAAATCTCATCGTAAGATATTTCCAACGACATCAAGTTTGCAAATTTTCTAGGTCGTATGAATGAGATACGACTTTTGAAAGTTGGGAAATTGAGTAGGGAAAGTTCCAAATCCGAATTTGTTAAGGGTATTTTGGTCTATTCCTAAATTAATTATTATTTTCGTTTCAGGGGTAATAAGTTGGGGTCTAAGATGATCCCAATCAGTTTTAACATTTAGAAAATAAGCTAGGGCTTTGAGAGAAAGGAGAAAAGAGGAGAAGGGAGAAAAAGACGCAAGAACGCCAAGAATTTGTTTGTGGATTTCGTCGGGGTGATCTCTAACAAGGTATCTGAGATCATTCGGTGTTGGATTCGTTCACCTGCCCTCCAGTTTGAAGTTCTTGTCAGTTGAATTGTTGTTGATTTTTGTTAGTTTTAATCCGCGTTTCCAGACAATTTTTGGTCTAAACTATTGGGTAATGAGTTATTTAGGTATCCTAAGAGTTTACGGTGGAATCCATGGGTGTTTGGGAAGGCTTAGAGGTGAAAAACGAAAAAGAAAGTCGGAAAACCTATTTGATATATGCTGGGGCGCCGTGCCTCCAAAACCCCTCAGACAGAGTCTGTCCGACAGGCTTTGAAGCGCCGCGCCTCTTTGAGCGCCTGAGGACAGCCTCTGTCCATCAGGCTATGGCTCTCCGCGCCTCTAAGACCTCCACGACCCCTGGATTTGTTCTTTTCCTATCTTTTTATACTTGTTCATAACTGATGTACCCTTCATTCCTAGTTGATTCCAACACTCTAGAGTACATATAAACATCATAAAATCACCGATAAACATGAGATTATTATCCTTGAATTCATGATCCAATTCAAGTAAAGTTAATATCAAAGTCAAGAAAGTTAAAAGTCAAGTCTAGAGGTTAAAAAACAAGCCAAAGTAAAGTTATCAAGTTTCCTAAAATCTTTCACAAACATTTTTCACCTTGTTTTAAAGACTTAAAGTCAAGTTAAGAAAGAGTAAGAAACTAAGTATTCCTTAAGAGTTAAGTTTCAAAGCAAAGAATATCAAGTTGAGTTCACTTCTCAAGATTTATAACGGAACTAAGTAGTCGCTAAGAGTTTAAACAAAAACATTGTTTTCAAACTTTTGAGAAGGAAGGGAAGCTAGACTTCCGCAGAGCCTATGTCTAGTTTCAATAGAAGGAAGACGAAATAATCTAAGTTTTGAGCACTAATCTCAAACCACAAAATCGTATGTTTTTAAACATAGGAGCAAGTATATTTTTGGGAGTACTATTGAGCACCGATATCGGGGAGAATTCAGATAACTTATAGCTCTCATGAACCATGTAGCCACCATGGGTAAAAAAGAGTCATACTAATTGATCCATTAGGCAGTTCATGTCTTATACCTTTGGCCGGGTATAGGATGCGTTGGCAGCGTGCGGTAGACCGTTTTACTATCACCGTAGCTCTTAAGTAATGGTTGTCGATTAGAGAGTCTCTCACAACAAAATGTATTTTTATATACATTGATATTGTATTTTATGCACAGTAGTATTATATATATATATATATATATATATATATATATACACACACACCCAGAGGTTTAAGCATGCTTCAGTCAACATTTCTTTATATTATATTTATTTTAACTTCGTATATCGAATATGAGTTAGTACATAATGAGTTGAGTAGAGCCAAGGTATGTATTCATTCAGACTCCCTTTCAAGCCTAAGTTTTATTTAGTTTTCGAACTCGCATAATCTTAGTTTCAATGTTGTGAGGCCAGTTGGCCTGTATCATTTTTTGATGTAGACTCAGGTAACTAGAATCAGCCTGTGACGTTTCGTTTATCCAGATTGAGCTCCAGAGTCAGTGGTGAGCCTCCTCGCATTCTGGAGTACATACATTTGTTTTGCTTTTAGTATTTTTAGTTTTAGGATGTTGCGGGGTCTGTCCCAACATCCTCTCTTTAGTCAGTTTAGTGACTTCGTAGACACTAGTATTTCAGTTGAGAGTTTATTATTGCTTGTTGAGACTTGAGTGTCGTCATGGCAAGATATTGTAAGAAGTACTTTCTTTTAAAAATGTCTTATTTCTTGTTTAAGTTGAGTTTAGTCTTCCGTTGAGTTAAGTAAGTCAGGCCAAGGGTCTTCTTGAGGGCCAACAATGGTCTTCGAGTGTCAGTCCCGCCCAGGGTGTAGGCTTGTGGCGTGAAAAACACAATTGTAATAATCGGAACAATACATATATACAACTCTAATCAGAAAATAAAATCTTGTCAAGTGTCTTCATTCATAGAATCTATAAAATTGTAGACTTTCACAACATAAGTCAGATAGCGGGAAGACATTTGTTTAAGATGAGCTTGATTCAACATTTTGGAAAAAAAAAGTCACCCCAGTCAAAACGATCATTTACTACTAAACATATTATTCTTTCTAAATGTACTACTCTCTATGACAATTAAGAATTAGTCAATTATACAATAAGAAATTAATCTGATTTTTGTTTCTTTTATGAAAAACAGACAGAGGAAGATAACTTCAGCAAGTATCAACATGAGATAATTACTCAATCTCTTTAGAGAAATACTTAGAGTTTAGAAGATTCAAGGCAACTCTGAACTGATATGTCATACTAAACCTATTCTCATTCCTTTGTATTGCTCAGTGAGTAAATATTTACTGATTACTTTCATTTTAGGAAAAATATAATTAATATAATTTCCTTCTCTTTATTAACCTCATGAAAATTTAGGGAAAACACAAATTCTAGAAAAAAACCTATTTTTAAAACACTTAAAATTTTAAAATCCATATTTTGAGAAAATACCGATCCTACTTCAAGCAATCAAGATAAATGAAATGGAAAGATTTAAGAGTTAAAATATCATATTTTCATACACCCAAACAACTAAAATCTCTATTTTGAGATAACGAGTTGAACTGAAAACCAATGATTTTTTCAAGTGAATCGATTGACACCCAAATTCAGAGAATCTAACATCAAAAAGTAAAAATTAGTTGGGATTCATATTTTGTTGAAAGAAATGTTGAAACTACCCATTTTGAACAAACCACAACCCTATTGAGAGGAGATCTAAACGAAATTGAAATCGACATGGGAGATTGGGCTTACAGTAGAGACTTGGAAAGCTAGTAGTGGAGACTTGGAAAGGAGAGGGAGAACTTCAATGGAGCTTGCAGGGAGACTTGGAAAGTTTCAATGGTGATGGAGCTTGAGAGAGGATTTTTTTAGTGGCAGCTTGAAATGTGGAAATAAATTGGGCCCTAGAATATATGGCCTTAAAAATATTTGCAATGGATTTACTGAAGGATTCTACCATCCGTCACTTTCAAATAAATGTATTTATATAGAAAACATTATAATAATGGATATTTTCGTCACTATATAATATCAATTTTTAAAAATTATATTAAAATTAAGCAATCTTTTTTTTTTAAACTAATCCTGTCGCCCAATAATTATTAACTTTGTCACTCCTACTTAGTTACTAAATCCGTAGAACAAATTTTACGCCCAAATTTTGCGCTAATATTTAGTAACACAATAAATAATTCGTTGTCAATTCGTCGCAATATTATAACTCAAAAAATTATTTGTCAATTTTGCAACAAAATAGTAATTCTGTTGAAAATCCATCGTTATATAGTGAAGAAATAGTGTTCTTCGCTAACATCCATCGCTAAACGCTATTTTTTAGTAGTGTGTTCTCTAGAAAAGTGTAGGATGACCGAGTGGTGCGGGCCTAATAACGTCGTACTATACCTATAGCTTTTAAGTGATGATTGTCGGTCAAAGAAACTCTCACATCAATAATTGCATAATTTCCTAAAGAAGTTCTTCGTAGTATGAATGGGGTATGAGACTTTATTCATGCATTGCACAGGTACACTTTGAGAGGAAGCATGGTATGTCTTTTATTATGATTATGAATTCAAATCAATTTATTTTGTATTTTTACATACATCTCAGAGTTATTTGTAACTTCACGTACACACAAAGTTGAAAACCATGTCTTAAACAACTTTATTTATATTGCACATGTTGTTAAACTGTTTTTATAATGAAATAAGTTAAGTATTCATGAGTTGAGAAGAGTCAAGGTAAGTATTTCTTCTAGAATCTCCTTCAAGCCTATGTTGTATTTTAGCATTCCAACTTGCATATTCGTGCATTCAATGTACAGATGCCAATTGGCCTGCATCGCATTATGATGCAGACGTATGCAACTGGGATCAGCATTCCAGCACAGTGTTAATCAAGGTAAGAACCCTAGAGTCAGTTAGCGAGCCTCCTTGCATTTCTGGGGGATCCATGTTATTGCTTTCAATTTACTAGAATGTTGTGGTTGTGTTGACCCAACATCCATCTTAGTTATTAGAGGCTTCATAGACAGTTAGTCAGATGTTATTCCATTCGTCATTATTCTATTATTGGATTATGTTCAGATTTGAGTTGCCACTTTTGCTTAAATTAAATGTTTATTTTTTATTATTATATGTTAAGTTTGAGGTAGTTAAATGCTTAATAGTTGTAATATTTTCTTAATTCTTTAAGTCTTACACTATGTAAGTCAGGCCAAGGGTTCGCATAGGGCCAACAATGGTCTCAATGTGCCGACAACGTTCAGGGTGTAGGCTCGGGCGTTGCATTAAATTGTTGAACCATTGTGTGTGAATTTGGAATCATTCTTTGTGTGAGGGCATTTGAGTACCTTTGTTGAGCCTGAACTTGCATTTGAAGCAAGTATTGTGAGCTTGCGAATCTTTGATAATGGTGAGTCACAACTTGAATCTTTGAGTGCACAATTTGTCCTTGCATGAGTAAGTTGAGTCTTTTATGTGCTTTCATGATTGAGTCTTATGTAACACTGTTTAAGTCATCTTTTTTGAACTACTGAACTTGAGTTTTACTTGAGGACAAGCAAAATTTTAAGTTAAAGGTGTTGATGAGTCTGAGATTGTGAATCATTTATGGATTTAGTAGGATAGATTAATGTCCTCAAATGCTTATTTTGTTCCAATAACTGATGTAAAATTCTTGATTTCCAGGTATTTTGATTGAGGAACAAAGCATGGACACTAATATGCAAAAAATAATGAAGAAAGCCGAAAGAATAATGAATTGAAGGACTGGTAATCACCAAGTCCCTTTGGCGAGTCGCCTAATGGCCAACATCTCGCCTAAAATTTCAATGTTCCAACAAAAAATTTGTAAGAGAAAGGAGAAATTGGTGTGTCACCGAGTGGTTCAATGATGCAGTGTTAGATCGCTCAATGTGACAACACTTGAGGATGTTGAAGGCCAAAGCGAAAGGCGATGGAACTGACTAAAGGTTGGATAGTCGAACAGGTCAGCGAGCCCTACTTACTGCGTCAAATATCCCTTTTGCAACATTTTTTGGCGATTATTAATATGTTTTTGAACATTTTAGTTAGAGGAGGATCTATCATATTATTCAGTATAGTGATTTTCAGTTTTAATAATTGAAGTTGTCCAGCTTTTAGAAATTGGAAGCGGGTCTTTGATATTATTCAATCGAGACATTTGTGTAGACGAAATTAATCTTACCTACTTAATGGAAAACAATTTGGTAATGATTTTTATCTTTTTATGATGTCTAGCTAAACCCCAATTCTGGGGAGTGAATATATTATTATGGGCTGATTTAGCTTATTAGCATTGCTAATTGTTAGCTTAAATTCTTTTTAGAAGTGATTTAAATGATTATTTGTTGTTTAATTAACAAAATTATAGTTGCAAATGTAGTTCTACCTTAGTGTTTTGGCTTGCTCGATAAATAGGTTTTAAAACCAAGATTATTGAGTGATAGTATGTGGGTATTGGGATGTCATGGGTTTACTTCGAGAGAGTGTATCCTAAACCTATTTCCACACATTCAGTTCGAGAGTGTGAATGGACTAAGGCGTAGGTTGTTTTTATGTTGCATGCTTGTTAATGTTCAAGAGAAATCGATTTGATTTGGGGTAAATTGTTTGAGAGAAAGTTTACCTCCTCTATAGTCTAGGTTAATCACTATTACACATCTATTTACTAACTGTTGCAATTACCCATTTGTCTACACTAGCCTATGATCGAATCACATCCTAAGAAAACATCTCATTATTGTTATTTTTGTGTTAGTTTTTGTTGGTTTAGTTGATAATCAAACCAGAACACCATGTTAGTTGACATTCACGTCACTCCCTAATTTGAATTATGTTTTTATTCGTAAATGTCCATTTCTATGGTTAATTTGATAAAATTCACACTTTACTCTTGAATCTTAAACACATACCACTCCATGTGGGATTCGACCTAAACTCATTTAGTTGGGGTATTATACGCTTAGAATTGGAATAAGTGTCCTTGAAACATTAATCACTCGCTCATATCGAGGGGAAAGAACCTATCAAGGAAAGAGACCTTGAACTTGTCTTAATTTGGAGGACCCGGATCAACCTCCCTCTCTTCCTTCCATTGGTTGGACCATACTTGAGAAACACCCTTAAGTCGATAAGAGGAAAATTCTTCATTTTCCACCGCTTTAACTCCCATGATTATCAACCCCACAAAAACTACATGAATGAGCTCTTCAAGATCTTCCTCAAATATGGAAACATGAAACTGTACATGATTCTTTCTAATGATGTCTCTCTTCTAGTTACTATTGTACCCAAATTTGGTTTTAGGGGGACCACAACCTCCCTATTGTATTGATTTGTCATATATTATGCCAATATGTGAAACAAGCACTAAACTCTATATTAGTTATATGCTCTACCAAAGTGTCGATGGGAACTTGAGTAGATTCTCGTTCCACGTTCTATACCACATTCATTTTAGAATATACCATTCAAGTGGTCATATCCATAAAAGGATTGGACAGTAATTAAGAGAGAGCGATACATATAGAGTTTAATCTCCATCACACAACTTTAGAGTAACGAAAAAAATGGAGTTTCCAAAATATTATATAGCCTCACATTCATTAATGTGGCACTTCAAACTTATGAACAAGACTCTACTCGATGTTGATTATGAGACCTGCTACGACCTTAATAAGCTTTGTACTTTGAATATACCAAATTTATCACAACCCAAAGTACACCCTAGATGAGACATGACATATAAGACTATGAGAGGCCCTATACTAGCCATTTAACTTACATCATACAAGATAATAAACAATAGAGTTTAAATATCACAAGCTCAGGTAGCCCCTTGGATTAAATGGCATATAAGACCTCGAAAAAATTCATACAAGCCACATACCTTTCTTTATACAAGATAATAAAAGTATAAGATTCGAAAGATTAAAAATAAAGTTTATAAAATGAAGCATAAGTCAAAACATCGTCACAAAGCTATATAGTACAGAAGAGGTTTTCCTCACATTACTTGTACATCAAGTCCAAACTTGAAATAAAAGTACATGATGAAATAAAGTCTCAGTCCTCGAATATGTGAGGACTCGTCAATATTCAAGTGTCTACTTATGGTCCTTAACCATGGAAGTTTAAACCTAGAGCCTCAGACTCAATATTTTTATAAGAAATGTAGGCAAGAGTATGTGTTTGTACAAAATGCACTAAGTATGAGAGTCCTGCATAACACATTTTAAAACATGCTTAAAAGGGGAATTTTCATAATCATGCAATGACTAAGATAAAACATGGGGTAAAAGAGTTAAGCAACATAAATCATAAAAACATGGTCAATGCACGATAACATCTTTAAAAAATTTGTGATACTTCTTGAAGTAACCTTAGCTTTTACTATTAGAGATTTACCTTAAAGTGACATATAAGACCATGTGATTTATCAACCCCAATTTTGATGTCTTCCCCACACTTACTTGCAAAGATAAGACCATGAACTCCTAACTTATGTGGATTCTCTAGCTAATGTTTGTCAAAGACAATCATTCTATAGGGACACATAGGTATGGGATAAATAGATTGCTATTAGAAAGTCAACCTCTACAAACACGAGAACTTCCATCTCAATATCCTCTTGGTACGAAGCGTAAATCCCACGGAATAGTCATTTTCTTAAATTGTCTTTATCATCCATGGAAGGGCACGACATATTGCTAACCTAAGATAATTTTCATTATATAGCTCATTCACTTTGATTCATTTTAGGTGAGAAGACCTTTACCCCTTAGAAACCTTTATGTTAGGAAACCTATCACAACACAACAACAACAACATTGATAGTTCACTGTCAAAGAATCATTAAATATTTACATCAATTTCATGAGAACATGCACATTCAAAACCCACTTTCAATTATCATAATCTAGAAAACATAGCTTAGGCATGGGTTTATGGGAATTCATCATAAAATCATGTAATTATCTCAATTTATTCATGATGGATCATAAAATGATTGAGTAAATCAATTTTTAAAAGAACCCTCAACATGGTAGAACACCCTTACTCAATTGGGGAATTATAACTTTTCATATTGGAAAATTTGGGACTTCATGAAGAAAAGGTCTCTATAATTAAAGATTATCATACCTTGATTATCAAAACCCTTTAGAATATTCGAATTGCAAGCTTGATCCTGGAAACCCTACGTTGAGTCTATCTTCTTCATACTTTATAGAGAAAGAAATATTTTTTAGAGGAATACTTGTCCGTAATTTTGGAATTTGAGAGAATGATTTAAATTAGGGAAATTCGGGGTGAAACTTACTGATATAGGACTTCTAGGTAAGGGTAAAATGACATATTATTAGGATATAATATTTAGGAAAAGACCCAAAAAGTACCTACAAAAATAACTGTCAGGCCCCCCGACAACCATGACCTAGAATTTGTCAATCAACTGACAGACCATCCTGGTCGGGCATCAACTAGTTCAAAGACAAAGAATATTAGACCTCAAACAATGGTACCCACCCACTGGTCATGTTTCCACTGATGGGTTGTGGGTTCCGACTGTGGGTCTCACTTTTTGATCCTGAATTTTCTCTAACTCTAGGACTCACTTGCGGAACCAATTTATGGCTCGTGTTGTGAATGAAAAATTGTCTCAATAAAACCATTAGAAAGTACAAAAACTTGACATTTTGAAGAAAACTTGACTGCACAATCCACAAACCCACCTATGGTCCGTATGTGTTAGAGAACGGACCGTCGGCGACCTCCGTCAATCCTAGCACCCAATTCCTAAAAAAACTAACATTTCTACTTTTTGAATCTGAGGTGTTACATTTAATGAATTATTCATATAAAAGAGTTTAATATTAGAAGTCTAATATAAGTCTCAAAGCCATAATTTACATCATGAGGAAATGATTGGGACTAACTTATACAACACATACAAAATTTTAAATGTAAACACAATAAAACAATAAAATAGTCTTTGCCCTAAGAATATGACTACTCACCAATCTTCAATATCTCTATGGGATAACTAGCCACAAGTATGGTAGGTAGGAGCATCAGACCTTTGATAAATGAAACAATCTAGGATATATTATGTGTTAATACATTGAATGTACCAAGTACGATAGCAATGCATAGGATTTATGAAATCATCCTAAAAGGACTTTTTATGACATGCAATGAACAAGATAAATCATAAAATAACATTATAGAATACATAAGTGATTACCAAGGTAAGCTATAAACTGTAAACTGTGCATAGGAATGGCACTGCATGCCATGATTTCTACCTATAGTCTATTTTAATTATGTTGTGTGACATATGAATGTGAGATTCTTTATTAAGTGTTGCATATTATTGAGATTTTAGGAAGTGAAAGTAGCTTACTGCCGACTATTTGAATCAAAATAGTGAATAATGGCATTTCGTGGCTCTCAATGCTCATCGAATGTACTCTTTCTTCATTGTAGCTTGAACAGGTCATGAACAAGGTCAAAAAATCTTCTCCTTCATCTGTATTTCTGTTGTATTTTATGATTGGTCAAAACTGCAATTTGAATCTTCCCATAAATAGAATTGACTACCAATTCTAAATGAACTGACATTACATCTATGTTCCATCTTGAACATCTGAGCCTATATCTTGTTCATTAACGACATATACTTGATCGGCTTTTTGTTCATTCCTGCCTCCAATTTTCACATATCATTCAATTTTTGTTTTTAAACTTTATATTTTCACTTTATTTTCTTGTTTATTCAACCAACCTGATTCTTATCATTATTTATTAATTAAATGGAATTATAAAACATGAAATTTAATTAATTTTTGTACTAGATATATTAATTTGTGTATTTTTCTCAGTGAATTTCGTGCATAGAGAAATTGCTTAGAATTTTAATTGCAAGTACAAATTAAGTCATAATATGTACTAGATATATTTATGTATACATCTTTTTTTCTTGTATTTGTGCTATTTTTATCTGACAAAAATCAGTATTTATGAAGGTATTGAAAGTTGAACAATAAACGGCCATAGATCGATACAGTAAAATATATGTGAAGCAAACTTTATGTTAAAATAAAGAATAAAATTATCTAATTAATAAGAATGTCATATAACTTCGTTTTATTTCAAACTTTAAAATGTTAAGATGATAATTAAATGAGAATTATTTAAGGAAAATATTAATTAATAGTTGTGGATCGCAAAGTCGTTTAGTGAAAGACAAAAATTTAATCAACATTTTTAATGTTCTTCATGATTACAAGAACTAGTTATATATATATATATATATATATATATATATATATATATATATATATATATATATATATATATATATATATATATATATATATATATATATATATATATATATATAAGAACAAATTATGACTTATTTTGTATTTCTAAGGATAAAGGATGTTTATTGTCATGCTCCGAGCTACCCGAGACGCGGACACGGAATCTAGGGCCACAAGTGATCCCAAGCTAACCCTGCTAGCATGAGCATGAGCATACTAAAGATAATACACTGAATTTGGAAGCTAAATTGTAATTAAAATTGAAAAGATGGGGAAATACTCATATTCTATAACTGCGATAATGATATACTGATGAGTTTAATACAAAGAAGTTATTAACTAAATATTAAGATGCAACTAACTATGTTTGAAGTAACCCTGTAATTGACTAGAAATGTTGGGACAAGCCCCAACTAAGTCTAGCAAAAACATAAACCAAATGACTAAATGACTGAAATGAACTCATGACTATTATTGTCTTGACCCAAAACGAGCCGCGAGTGGCACCCACAATTATCCTACTATGTGAGCGAACCACCAAATCTAAACCCCAACATTTCAAACATAATGAACAAAATACAATGCGGAAGACTTAAACTCATTAACATAACCAATTAATTAACTTCTAAAAACTCAATCATTATTATTCCCAAAATCTGGAAGTCATCACCACAAGAACATCTATCCTCAAATTACTAATCTAAGAGTACCTAAGAAGCTAAAATAAGTAAAAACTAGTCCATGCCGGAATTTCAAGGCATCAAGACATGAAGAGGAAGATCCAGTCCAAGCTAGAAGCAATAGCTCACCCTGAAATCTGGCTTGATGAAGACTTGCTAGAGTTGCGGTTGAGTTGAAGACGACGGCACGTTTGCTGCACTCCACAATTAACAAAGAAAAACAAATACCAGTAGGGGTCTGTACAAGGCACAAGTACTGAGTAGGTATCATCGGCCAACTCAAAATAGAAAACAGTATATATCAGATAATAACATAAAATCAACTAATATTCTTAACAGGCGACATTAACAATTACCATAACCCTTGGTCACAACACCAACCACATCAATGAGGACTCAAGCCTCCCCATCATACTCATTTGGGAATTAGTTCTTTACAATTTAGTATATTATCATAATTCAAGATTCATTATCTTTATTCCTCTTGTGTCGGTACGTGACACTCCGCTCCACTTCTACTATCCTGGTGTCGGAACGTGACACTCTGATCCATATACTATCCAGGTGTCGGAACGTGACACTTCGATCCATATACTATCCTGGTGCCGGAACGTGACACTCCTATCCATATACTATCCTGGTGTCGAAACGTGACACTCCGATCCATATACTATCCTGGTGCCGGAACGTGATACTCCGATCCATATACTATCCTGGTGGCGAAACGTGACACCCGATCCATATACTATCCTGGTGTCGGAACGTGACACTCCGATCCATATACTATCCTGGTGCCGGAACGTGACACCCGATCCTCTATTACTATCCTGGTGTAGGAACGTGACACCCGATCCTCTAATCTCATTACTTTAGTTCATCAAGCCTTCTTTTATACCAAGGCATCATCATTAACAAAGTAAATTTAGGATTCAAGATTCAATAGACTCATCATGCTAATTCATCACAATTATATAATCACATCATGTAAGCACACAATTAAGCATATAGAAGACTTATTAATACTACCCAACACATATCATTCACTATTAAGAGTTTACTACGAATATCATAAACCATAACCTACCTCCACCGAAGATTCGTGATCAAGCAAGCAAATTCCCCAAAGCTTTGTTTCCCGTTTCGTTCGTCTCTCTCTATCGCTGTTCTTTCTCTTTCTATTTTTCTTATTCAAACCCTTTTTCTTTTACCCTAATTGTCATGTGATTAAGTATAAAAGGTGATAAAAATAACCCACTAATTATTTCAAGGTTATCTCCTTTAACCCCCAAGTAATTGAATTATTAACATTAATCCACTAACTTTATAATTATAAGCATGAATAGTCCAAAACGCCCCTTTAAAAACTTTAACAGAAATCCGACCCAGTCTGGGTTACGCAACCTGTGACGGTCCGTCATGGCTGTGACGGTCCATCCTGCAGGTCCGTCACAAAGTTCAGAGAGTTAATTCTGTGGAAAGATTTGTGACGGTCCGTCGTGCCATTCCGTCACGAAGTTCAGAGAGTCGATTTCAGTACCCAAATTTCAGAATTCTAAGTGTTTTGGAACGAAACCCCCTCGACAGTCCGTCGTGCCCATGACGGTCCATCGTGGGATCTATCGACCAAGACAGTTTTTCCAGAAATAAAATATGCTGCTCAAAACGACTAAATAGGTCGTTACAATTATCCTCGGAGAATGAGGACTCACCACTAAATCTGCGGAACGGGAGATCGAGTATCGATCTATGCGTGATTTGGATGCTGAGAACCTGAACCTACATCACGAGAAGATGTAGCGCATGTATGCGTCAATACTTGAAGGTAATGAGCATATAGGATAGAGTAAAGCTGAAATAATACATAACTGTAAAAGCACAAAAGCAAGTATATAATCTGAACATGATATAGATTTTGAATGCTGAGATAACTAAATGCAATAACCAATTTATAACATGTTGAAACTGAATACTGGATATAGTAATAATTGGTCAATGCAGATGGAATCTGACTAATCTATATGATCTACTAATAACTGATAATAAAATCACATGAGCTAACTGTGGAGTCCAATGTATACGCCGCATTGAGAGGACCCAATATACCCTGCCAGAGGTATACAGGCATGTTGGCGTGATCACTAAACTGATGCCCACATAGGGGACTTACAACATACTTGGCTAATAGTTCTAGGACTATTGGGTACGATGAACCTTAGTCCATCTCGGTGTTAATTGTACTCCCAGTGAATTATGAAATTAACTGATTATGACTGAGTTTTTATAAATACTGGATAGCTCAAAACTGAACATACAAACTGAGAATGCAACAATTAATCTGGTAGTTATGCATTTATAACGGAGGCATGTATATCTAAAGTAAATGATATATCTTACCTAACATAATTAGTTCAAGAACTAACGAAATGCATAGCTAGGGTTCTGAAATTCATGCAATAATATAAGTAATAATATGGTAATCTGATTTAGAACATATAACAAATAAATTCATTAATTTCTATTGAAGTTTTAGAAACCATATGTGTAATCATGATTTGGGAATCAAGAATATGACTGAAAACTAGGGACCCAATGGGTGAAATAAACCCACTACTGAAATCCCACGTACTTGGTAATGAAATTCAATAAGAAATATTTAGATTTCAGGGTTGGAACTGCTGGAACCTTGCTGCGTTCTTGAACTAGGGTTCTTGACCTTTTTCTCCTTTCTTGCCTCTAATTATCTAAATTTTTATTTAATGATTTGACTTAGGTAAGTTTTAGTTATGTTTCTAGGCTTAAACTAACTAAAATCTGATGATTTAGGGTCAAAATGACATATTTTAGGGTTTAAATGAAGTGGGAAAAGACCAAAGACCCTTGAGTTAATCGTTGTTGGACCAAATAACGACTTGGCTGACGGGCCATTGATTAATCGACGGTCCGTCGTTTGGATCTATAGGTTGGGTCTGTTCGATAGGTCTTTACTAAAATGGGCATAAATTTTTACTGGAGGTTTGACTTTAGCAAACTCGATGGATATAGAAAGCTAATTCAATTATATATCATTTCATATGTCATGGGACACCTAATTTATTTTATGCTAAGCGTTATGTTCATTTGAAGTTGACCCAACTGCATTTTCCCCTAACTGACTGCTAATTTCCACCTACAGTCCGTACGAACATTTACGGACCATGCTGGTCAATCGTGGTTGTTGTCATAGAGTGGGTAAATGATGTCTCGATCGACAGATACAAACTACAGACTGTAGTTTGACCAATAGAAAGTAGGTCCATCCGTCATTCGACACTTAGTCAAATTTTCTGGGCTGCATCTTAGGGTATTTTCAGTAACAATTGACGGATGTGCAGCACGGGCCGTAGGTCAGGCTACGGTCCGTCAATGGTAACGGTCGATTGCACATGCAGTTTTCTGAAAAGCTAATTTTTTGTTTGTTCTGGATACTGGGTGTTACATTATCTCCCCCTTGGAAACATTCGTCCTCGAATGAAGACTAAACAAGTTGAAATAGTGGGAGAGAGCTGTAATCCCTAGTATTAAACACTGAGAACTGAGTGTCTGACTGAATTAAGTTCCGAGAACATGTAAATAAGCTTAAAATGCAAGTAAAAACTGAGGGAACATGATTCTAAGGCTGAATTCACGCATGAGTTACTGAAAAATAAAAGAGGAACTATTACCTCAAGCTGGAGTGGAATCGAAAGGAAAGAGGTGAGATACTTGGCTTTCATGGTTGCTTCAGCTTCCCAAGTAGCTCCCTCTACAGACTGACACCTCCATAAAACATTAACTGAGGCGACTTCTTTATTTGTCAACCTTCTAACCTGACAATCAAGAATCTCAACTGGTACATCCTCATAATAAAGACTATCTTTCACCGATGCACTCTCTAATGGCACTACAGAGGCTGGATCACCCATACACTTCTTGAAGAGTGAGATGTAGAAGATCGGACACACTGCTGCTAATTTTGTTGGCAACTCTAACTCATATGCAACCTTGTCAACCCTTTTCAAGATCTTATAAGAGCCTACATATCTAGGACTAAGCTTCACTTTATTGCCAAATCTCATCACTGCTTTCATAGGTGACACTTTTAGGAAAACCCAATCATCAACTTGGAACACTAGTTCCCTTCTCCTTACAGATGCATGAAATTTCTGACGACTTTGGGTGGTCTTATGTCTATCTCTAATGAGATGCACTTTCTCCATAGCATAAAGGACTAAATCTTGTCCTATTAAAGCTGCTTCGCCTACTTCAAAACAACCAACGGGAGATCTACTTCTACGCTCATACTGTGCCTCATAAGGGGTCATCTGAATGTTGGAATAGTAGCTATTGTAATAGAAGAACTCAATATGAGGAAGGTGATCATCCCAACTACCTTTGAAATTGATCACACAAGCTCGCAACATATCCTCTAGGGTATGAATGGTACACTCTTCCTTTCCATATGTCTATGGATGAAATGATTTACTAATAACCTGAGTACCAAGACCTTTCTGAAATGACTTCCAGAAATGAGAGGTTAACTGAGGACCTCTATCTGAGATGATATACAAAGGAACCCCATGCAACCTCACAATTTCATTAATGTAATGTTTGGCGTAGTGCTCTGCTGAATCTGTAGTCTTGACCGTTACAAAGCAAGAATACTTAGTCATCCTATCAACTATCACCCAAATGGAGTCATGTCTGCGAGTACGAGGTAACCCTATGATGAAGTCCATATTGATCACATCCTACTTACAAGTGGGAATATCGATCTCTTGAGTCATACCTCCTAGTTTTTGATGTTCTACCTTGACTTGCTGGCAGTTGGGGAACTTACGCACAAAATTTGCTATATCCCGCTTCATGTCATTCCACCAATAGACTTCCCACAGATTGTGGTACATCTTAGTGGCACATGGATGAATAGAATATCTAGAGTTATGGGCTTCTGCAAGGATATGTTGTCTGAACTCACCCACATCAGGAACACATACCCTGGTAGCAAAGTACACCATCTCCCCTTGGGAGAAAACCTCCACTCTCTGATTGTGGACTACACCTTTAAGTTTAATCAAGATTGGATCACTGTCTTGCTTTTCCTTAACCTTTACTAGCAAAGAAGATTCTTCCCCATTCTGAATTGTTACACTACTTTCTGATATGCTCATAAGGCGAACTCCTAAGCGACCAAGCATGTGGATATCCTTCCTTTGCTCCTTCCTTTCTTCCTCAACATGGGCTACACTACCCATAGATAATCTACTAAGAGCATCTGCAACTACATTTGCCTTACTAGGATAATAATGCACACTCATATCATAATCCTTAAGGAACTCAAGTCATCTCCTCTGGCAAAGATTCAACTCTTTCTGGGTAAACATATACAGAAGGCGCTTATGATAGTAAATACATCTACATGAACACCATACAAGTAGTGTCTCCAGATATTTAGTGCAAACACCACTGTTGCAAGCTCAAGGTCATGAGTTGGATAGTTCTTCTCATGCACCTTAAGTTGTCTAGAAGCATACGCTATAACCTTATATTGCTACATCAACACACAACCTATGAAAACTCTGGATGCATCACAATAGATCACATAACCATCTGAACCGTTTGGTAGAGTCAAGATATGAGTTGTAGTCAATCTTGTTTTCAGTTCTGCAAATCTTTTCTCATAATCATCTGACCATTGGAACTTGACCATCTTCTCAGTCAACTTAGTCAATGGTGAGGCTATGGATGAGAATCCTTCCATGAACCTTCTATAATAACCCGCTAGACCTAAGAAACTTCTAATATATGTAGTAGAGGTAGGTCCGGTCCATTGTTTCATTGCTTCTATCTTATGTGAATCCACTCGGATCCCTTCGCTAGACAATGTGACCAAGGAAAACAATAGATTGCAACCAAAACTCACATTTACTAAACTTAGAGAATAACCGGTGATCTTTGAGAGTTTGTAAAACAATTCTCAAATGACTTACATGTTCTTCCTCATTCCTAGAATGAGGATATTATCTGTCCAAGTACTTTTTTAACACTCTATTCATCAAATCCATGAAATTCGCAGGAGCATTGGTTAGTCCAAACAACATAAGTACAAAATCATAATGACCGTACCAAGTTTTGAAGGTTGTTTTCCATATGTCAGTATCTCTAACTCTAAGTTGATGATAACCCGATCTGAGGTCTTTCTTTGAGAAATGGCTAGCGCCCTGAAGTTGGTCAAACAAGTCATCAATCCTAGGTATGGGATACTTATTTTTGATTGTGACCTTGTTCAACTGTCTATAGTCAATGCACATTCTGAGAGAACTATCTTTCTTCTTTACGAACAACACTGGTGCACCCCATGGTGAAATACTAGGTCTGATGAAGCCCTTATCTAAAAGGTCTTTCAACTTCTCTTTCAATTCATTAAGCTCTGGTGGATCCATTCTACAAGGAGGAGCAGAAATAGTCTAGGTATTTGGAAGGAGATCAATTCCAAAGTTGATTTCCCTTTCGGGAGGGACTTCAGGAAGATCTTCTGGAAATACTTCTGGAAACTCACAGACTACTGAAATTGACTCAAGAAATGGGGTTTCAGAGCTAGAATCCTTAACCCGAATTAGATGATAGAGATAATCCTTAAAGATCATCTTTCTTGCCTTAAGGTAGGAAATGAATCGACCCATAAGCACTAAACTATTACCCTTTCGCTCTAAGATTGGTTCGTCTGGAAACTAAAAACGAACAATCCTAGTTTTACAATCGACTGAGGCATAACAGGAATATAACCAATCTATGCCTATAATGAATTTGAAGTCTAGCATTTCTAGCTTTATAAGATCTGCTGAGTTGACTTTTTGAGAGACTGTGAATGGGAAACTTTTGTATACCCGTCTATCTATAAAAAGGTCACCGATTAGAGTAGATACTGAGAAAGGTACTGAGAGAGTTTCTGGACTAATACTGAATTGGACTGCTACATAAGGAGTTACAAATGAGAGAGTAGCCCTTGGATCTAACAATGCATAAACATCAAGGTCAAAGACTCGTAATGTACCAGTGACTACATCAGGAGAACCTTCCTATCCTGGCGAGCCCGAAAAGCATACAACCTTTTCTGGCGTTGACCGTCACCTGTACCAGATGAGTTACCTTACTGAATTGGGCGACTTGTTGGTGCTGATGAAGTTGTAGGGTGGGCTATACAATTACCACCTGCTTGACCCTCTCTAGAAGGAAAATCCCTCAACCTATGACCATACTGACTGTACCAAAACATCCTTATTTTCCTGCGAGACACTCGCCCGGATGGTTCTTACCATACTTAGGGAAAGTGGGGTAAGTCTGGGTGCCTGAAGCACTTCCCTGAGACTTAGATCCTGGTGCTCTAATCTTTTGGTCATACCTGTTCTTGGAGGATGAAACACTAGCTGACGAAGGGGCTATAGCTGAATACTTCTGCTAATTCTGCGAGTGATTTCCACCACCTAATTTCTTCTAAGAATAGTCGTAATTCCCAGTCCTAGCCTTCTTATTCTCCTTGTCATGTTCCCTAAGATTATCACCCTCAATCTGCTGAGTGTGAGTCATAAGCCTAGAGATGTTCATATATCCTAGTAACATAGCATTTCTGCACTCAGATTTCACCAAATTCGACACTCCATACAAGAACTTATTCATCTAAGCCCTGGAGTCAGTAACCATTTGAGGATCATCATAGATAGTTGATTAAACTTGAGCCTATACTCTTGGACCATCATGTTTCCCTTTCTTAAGTTCATGAATTCTTGAGCCTTTAGTTCTCTCAACTCTATTGGGAAAAACCAGTTCAGAAATGTCTCACTAAAGCAATCCCAAGTAATAAGAGTTGAATTTGTACCCCTATTTTCCTTCCACTGAGTGTACCAGATATGATCAACATCCTTCAACTGGTATGATGCCAACTCAAACCGATCATACCCAGTGACTAGCATTACTTCTATGATATTCTTGATCTCATTCAAGAAATTTTGAAGTCCTCATTAGTTTGTGATCCTAAGAACTCAGGAAGATTCATCCTAACAAAGTCATGGACCCTTGTTGCTGCTGATCTATCATTTGCACTCACGGGAGCATGAACCCGATTATTCAGGTTGGTCATACTCTCAGCCAACATCCGTATAGCATTTCTGAACTCAGTATTGGAGACTTCCTGATCTGAGAAAGGAGGAGCTACATTTGCATTCCTGGCATTCACATTCTTAGTGTTAGCTTTACGAGGAGGCATGATTTGAAACATAGGACGTCAAGTTGAAGTTGAATAAGATCATACCTTATGCATGATAAGAGTAACAAGAAAATGAAGTTTTCCTAAAACACTTTGTAGCATTCCTCTCATTAGATATGGTGCACTTCACACCCGTGAAAAGGACTCTATTTAATGAGACTTTTGAGACAGCCTAGGACAATTAAACCTAGTGCTCTGATACTATGTTTTATCACACCCCGAGCTATCCCCGAGATGCGGACAGGTAACCTAGGACCACAAGTTATCCCAAGATAAACCTGCTGGTATGATCATGAGCATACTAAAGATAATAAACGGAATGCAGAAGCTAAATCGTAATTTAAACTGAAAAGATGGGGAAATACCCATATTCTATAACTAAGATAAATGAAATATTGATGAGTTTAATACAAAGAAGTTGCAAACTTAATATTAAGCTGAAATCAACTATCTCTGAAGTAAGCCTCTAACTGACTAGAAATGTTGGGACAAGCCCCACCTAAGTCTAGCAAAAACTAAAACTAAATGACTAAAAGACTGAAATGAACTCATGACTATTGTCCTAGGATAATTAGTACTCACCACTGAATCTGCTGAACTGGAGATTGGATATCGATCTATGCATGATTTGGATGCTGAGAACTTGAACCTACATCACGAGAAGATGTAGTGCATGTATGCGTCAGTACTTGAAGGTACTGAGCATGTAGAATAGACTAAAGTTGAAATAATACATAACTAAACAAGCACAAAAGAAAGTATATAATCTGAACATGATAGAGAGTTTGAATGCTGAGATAAGTGAATAAAATGACAAATTTATAATATGCTGGAACTGAATATTCGATATACTGATAAATGATCAATGTAGTGGAATATGACTTATCAATGGGAGCTAATAATAACCTATAATAGTACCACATGAGCTAAATGTGGGCTCCGATGTATACACTCCATCGAGAGGACCCAATATACCCTGCCAGAGGTATAAATGCATGCTGGCATGATCACTAAACTGATGCCTATAAAGGGGACTTACAACCTGTTTGGCTAGTAGTTTTGGGACTATTAGGTTCGCTGAACCCTAGTCCAACTCAATATTATTGCTACTCCCAATGAATTATGTAATTAACTAATTATGATTGAGTTTCTTTAAATACTTGATAGTTAAAAACTGAACATGCAAACTGAGAATGCAACAATTAATCTGGTAATTATGCATTTATAATGTAATGACCTGTTTAGTCGTTTTGAGCAGCAGATTTTATTTCTGGAAAAACTGTCTTGGTCGACGGATCCCACGACGGACCGTCGAGGGGGTTTTGTTCCAAAACACTTAGAATTCTGAAATTTGGGTACTGAAATTGACTCTCTGAACTTCATGACGTAATGGCAGGACGGACCGTCACAGGCACGACCGACCGTCACAAGTCTTTCCACAGAATTAACTCTCTGAACTTTGTGACGGACCTACAGGACGGACCGTCACAGCCATGATGGACCGTCATAGGTTGCGTAACCCAGACTGGGTCGGATTTCTGTTAAAGTTTTTAAAGGGGAGTTTTGGACTATTCATGCTTATAATTATAAAGTTAGTGGATTAATGTTAATAATTCAATTACTTGGGGGTTAAAGGAGATAACCTTGGAATAATTAGTGGGTTATTTTTATCACCTTTGATACTTAATTATATGACAATTAGTGTAAAAGAAAAAGGGTTTGAATAAGAAAAATAGAAAGAGCAAGAACAGCGATAGAGAGAGACGAACGAAGAGGGAAACAAAGCTTTGGGTAATTTGCTTGCTTGATCACGAATCTTCGGTGGAGGTAGGTTATGGTTTATGCTATTCGTAGTAAACTCTTAATAGCGAATGATATGTGTTGGGTAGTATTATAAAGTCTTCTATATGCTTAATTGTGTGCTTACATGATGTGAATATATAATTGTGATGAATTAGCATGATGAGGCCATTGAATCTTGAATCCTAAATTTACTTTGTTATTGATGATGCCTTGGTTTAAAATAAGGGTTGATGAACTAAAGTAATGAGATTGATGATGCCTTGGTATAAAGGAAGGCTTGATGAACTAAAGTAATGAGATTAGAGGATCGGGTGTCACGTTCTGACACCAGGATAGTGATAGAGGATCGGGTGTCACGTTCCGACACCAGGATAGTAATTGAGGATCGGGTGTCACGTTCCGACACCCGGATAGTATATGGATCGGAGTGTCACGTTCCGACACCAGGATAGTATATGGATCGGAGTGTCACGTTCCGGCACCAGGATAGTATAGAGGATCGGGTGTCACGTTCCGACACCAGGATAGTATATGGATCGGAGTGTCACGTTCCGGCACCCGGATAGTATATGGATCAGGTGTCACGTTCCGGCACCAGGATAGTATATGGATCGGGTGTCACGTTCTGGCACCAGGATAGTATATGGATCGGAGTGTCACGTTTTGACACTAGGATAGTATATGGATCAGAGTGTCACGTTCCAACACCAGGATAGTATATGGATCGGAGTGTCACGTTCCGACACCAGGATAGTAGTAGTGGAGCGGAGTGTCACGTACCGACACAAGAGGAATAAATATAATGAATCTTGAAATACGTTAATATGCTCAATTTAAAGAACTAATTCCCAAATGAGTATGATGGGGAGGCTTGAGTCCTCATTGATGTGCTTGGTGTTGTGACCAAGGGTTATGGTAATTGTTAATATCGCCTGTTAAGAATATTAGTTGATTTTATGTTATTATCTTATATATACTGTTTTCTATTTTTAGTTGGCCGATGATACCTACTCAGTACTTGTGCCTTGTACTGACCCCTACTTGTATTTGTATTTCTTTGTTAATTGTGGAGTGCAGCAAACGTACCGTCGTCTTTAACTCAACCGCAACTCTAGCCAGTCTTCATCAAGCCAGATTTCAGGGTGAGCTATTGCTTCTAGCTTGGACTGGATCTTCCTCTTCATGTCTTGATGCCTTGAAATTCCGGCATGGACTAGCTTTTTACTTATTTTAGCTTCTTAGACATTCTTAGATTTAGTAATTTGAGGATAGATGTTCTTGTGGTGATGACTTCCAGATTTTGGGGATAATGATTGATAAATTTTAGAAGTTATTTAATTGATTTTGCTAATGAGTTTCAAGTCTTCCGCATTGTATTTTGTTCATTATGGTTGAAATGTTGGGGTTTAGATTGGCTGGTTCGCTCACATAGTAGGATAAGTGTGGGTGCCACTCGCAGCTAGTTTTGGGTCGTGACAAACTTGGTATCAGAGCATTAGGTTCGTTGGTCTCATCACACAAGAACGAGTCTAGTAGAGTCTTAAGGAACGGTAGGGGGACGCCTTTACTTTTCTTTGAGAGGCTATAAGACTTTAGGAAAATTCCATTCGTTCTTTCTTTCTTTCGTGCTATTACTTGGATCCAATTGGTATCTAGGTGATACAAATTGGTATCTGACCATCTTCACTCTATTTCGCAGATGGTTAGAACTAGAGCGACAGCGAAGCCAACACCAACACCGGCAAGACAAGATGCAACTGAGCCAGCCACTGGGGCTGTAGCTCGAGGAGGATTAGTGGCAAGAGGCCCTGGTAGAGGTCGTGGGAGGACGTCCTCTAGGGGAAGAGGACAAGCACCTGGCCCATCTAGTACTAGGGCGGTGACTCCTCCACCGACTGAGGAAGTAGTAAGAGAGGGTGAGGAAGGGGAAAGTGAGCAAGTGCAGAATGAGGAATTACCACCCCAACCTACCCCAGAGATGATTAGTCAGGTTCTTGCTTATCTTAGCGGGTTATCTGATCAAGGCCAGACACCTCCAGTGTTTTCTGCACCAGCACCTCAGGTTCCGGAAGTATGACAGGCCACTGCTGAGGCTCCCCGCATGGATGCCTCATTGGAAATAGGCACGTTTCCTCGTTTGACTACAGGGCCCATAATGAAAAGTGGTCAGCATGAACTTTTCAGTAAATTCTTGAAATTGAAACCTCCAGTCTTCAAGGGTGCTGAATCTGAGGATGCTTACGATTTTCTGGTTGATTGTCATGATTTACTACATAAAATGGGCATAGTGGAACGATTTGGCGTTGAGTTTGTAACCTATCAGTTTCAGGGAAATGCCAAAATGTGGTGGCAGTCACATGTTGAGTGTCAACCCGCACAGGCACCACCTATGACTTGGGCGTCATTCTCTAGCTTATTTATGGAGAATTATATCCCACGGACCTTGAGGGATAGGAGGAGAGATGAGTTCTTGAGCCTAGAGCAAGGCAAGATGTCGGTGACTGCGTATGAGGCTAAGTTTTGTGCATTATCCAGGTATGCCACCCAGCTTTGTTTCAGTCCACAAGAACGGATTCGCCGTTTTGTGAAGGGGTTGAGGTCAGATTTGCGGATTTCAGCCTTACAGGTAGCGGCTACAGCAAAATCCTTTCGGTAAGTGGTAGACTTCGTGATAGAGGTGGAAGGTGTGAAGCCAGATGACTTCACCATGGCATCGACATCAAAAAGGTTTCGTAAGGGAGGTGAGTTTAATGGTTCTTACTCCAGAGGGCAGGGTTCAGGAGGTTATCCAGCCCGACCCATTCAGTCTTCACTACAGACAGTAGTTAGGGGTCCACCTCAGACCGGTCAACATTTCTCTGAGGTTGGAGGTTATTCCCAGACTTCGTCATTCTCATAGAGACCGATTCTTGAATCCAGAGAGTGTTATGGATGTGGAGAGACTGGACACATTAAGAGGTATTGTCCAAAACAGAGTTGCAGACCTCAAATAGTTAGAGGTAGAGGTGGTCATGGAAGAGGCCGTCATTCTGGAGGACGTGGTGGCCGAGGTAATGGTGGTCACCAAAACGGCCGGGGTGACGGGCAAACTGGAGATACTACAACACCACATGGTAGGGGCAACGGGTAGACAGGTGATAGGGCCCATTGTTACGCTTTCCCCGGGCGGTCCGAAGCGGAGACATCTGATGCTGTTATCACAGGTAATCTTTTGGTTTGTGATTGCATGGCTTCTGTATTATTTGACCCTGGCTCCACATTTTCATATGTATCTTCCTCATTTGCTACTGGTCTTAATTTACATTGTGAATTGGTTGACATGCCTATTCATGTTTCTACTCCGGTGGGTGAGTCTGTGATAGTTGAAAAGGTATAAAAGTCTTGTTTGGTGACTTTTGTGGGGAGCAATACTCATGTAGACTTGGTCATTTTAGAAATGGTTGATTTCGATGTAATTCTGGGTATGACTTGGCTTTCTCCAAATTTTGCAATCCTAGATTGTAATGCTAAAACTGTAACGTTGGCCAAGCCTGGGACAGATCCGTTAAGGTGGGAGGGTGACTACACTTCCACTCCAGTTCGTATCATCTCCTTTCTTCATGCTAAGAGAATGGTTAGTAAAAGGTGTTTAGCGTTCTTGGCACACCTCAGGGATGACACTACCCAAGTACCTTTAATTGAGTCGGTTTTGGTAGTCCGTGAGTTTCTGGATGTGTTCCCTGCAGACCTTCCTGGTATGCCACCAGATAGGGATATCGACTTTTGCATTGATCTGGAGCCGGGTACTCGCCCCATTTCCATACCCCCTTATAGAATGGCTCCAGCAGAGTTAAGGGAGTTAAAGGCCCAACTTCAAGAGTTGTTAAGTAAAGGCTTCATTAGACCAAGTGCATCCCCTTGGGGTGCTCCGGTGTTATTTGTGAAGAAGAAGGATGGGAGTTTTCGAATGTGTATAGACTACCGGGAGTTGAACAAGGTAACTATTAAGAACAAGTATCCCATTCCTCGCATTGATGACTTGTTCGATCAGTTACAAGGTGCTTGTTTCTTCTCTAAGATTGACTTGAGATCCGGTTATCATCAATTGAAAATACAGGCAATGGATGTGCCAAAGACTGCTTTTCGAACCAGGTGCATTACGAATTTGTAGTAATGTCTTTTGTTCTTACGAATGCCCTGCTGCTTTCATGAGCTTGATGAATGGGATATTTAAGCCATATCTGGATCTCTTTGTGATCGTATTTATTGATGATATACTGATATACTCCAAGAGTAAAAAGGAACATGAGGAGCATTTGGGAATTGTATTGGAGTTGTTGAGAAAGAAAAAGCTTTATGCCAAATTCTCCAAGTGTGAGTTTTGGCTAGAATCAGTGTCCTTCTTGGGGCACGTGGTTTCTAAGGATGGAGTGATGGTGGATCCTTCTAAGATTGAGACAGTGAAGAATTGGGTAAGACCGACTAATGTGTCAGAAGTAAGGAGCTTTGTTGGTTTAGCTAGCTATTACCGTCGATTTGTCAAGGGATTATCTTCTATCGCTTCCCAATTGACGAACTTGACTAAGCAGAATGTTCCATTTGTATGGTCGGATGAATGTGAGGAAAGCTTCCAGAAACTCAAGACCTTGCTGACTACTGCAACTATCCTTACCTTGCCAGTAGAGGGTAAGAACTTCATTGTTTATTGTGATGCATCCTATTATGGTTTGGGTGCAGTGCTAATGCAAGAGAAGTATGTAATTGCTTATGCTTCGAGGCTATTAAAGGTGCATGAACTTAACTATCTGACCCATGATTTGGAGTTGGCTGCGGTAGTGTTTGCATTAAAGCAATGGAGACACTATCTGTATGGGGTTAAGTGTGAAGTCTATACGGATCATCGTAGCCTACAGTATGTCTTTACTCAGAGGGATTTGAATTTGAGACAGAGGAGGTGGATGGAACTACTGAAGGACTATGATGTTACCATCTTGTATCACCCAGGAAAGGCTAATGTTGTGGCAGACGCCTTAAGTAGAAAAGTAGGGAGCATGGGTAGTTTAGCCCACTTACAAGTTTCTAGACGCCCGTTGGCTAGAGAAATCCAAAACTTGGCTAATGACCTTATGAGGCTAGAAGTAAATGAGAAGGGAGGATTTTTGGCCAGTGTGGAGGGGAGATCTTCTTTTCTTGACAAGATCAAGGGAAAACAGTTTGATGATGAGAAACTAAGCCGAATTCGGGATATGGTGTTGCGAGGAGAAGCTAAAGAGGCAATAGTTGATGAGGAAGGTGTTTTGAGGATTAAGGGAATGGTATGTGTGCCCCGTGTTGATGATTTGATCCACACTATTCTTATAGAGGCTCATAGTTCCGGATATTCTATACATCCTGGTGCAACCAAGATGTACCGTGACCTAAAGCAACACTTTTGGTGGAGTAGAATGAAGCGCGACATTGTTGATTTTGTTGCCAAACGTCCAAATTGTCAGCAAGTAAAGTATGAACACCAGAGGCCCGGAGGAACACTTCAGAAAATGCCCATTCCTGAATGGAAGTGGGAGAGAATTGCAATGGACTTCGTGGTTGGTCTTCCAAAGACATTGGGAAAGTTTGATTCTATTTGGGTAATTGTGGACAGATTAACTAAGTCTGCTCACTTCATTCCGGTCAAGGTGACCTACAATGCAGAGAAGTTAGCCAAACTCTATATCTCAGAAATTGTTCGATTGCATGGAGTTCCACTTTCCATCATATCAGATAGAGGTACGCAGTTTACTTCTAAGTTTTGGAGAACATTGCATGCTAAATTAGGTACTAAGTTGGATCTTAGTACTGCATTTCACCCTCAGACCGATGGTCAGTCTGAGCGAACGATTCAAGTGTTGGAGGATATGCTTCGTGCATGTGTGATAGAATTTGGTGGTCATTGGGATAACTTCTTACCCGTAGTGGAGTTTTCATACAATAATAGCTATCACTCAAGTATTGACATGGCCCCATTTGAAGCATTGTATGGTAGGAGATGTAGGTCTCCCATTGGTTGGTTTGATGCATTTGAGGTTAGACCTTGGGGTATTGACCTTTTGAGGGATTCATTAGAGAAGGTGAAATCTATTCAGGAAAAGCTTCGAGCGGCTCAAAGTAGGCAAAAACAATATGCAGATCGAAAGGTTAGAGATTTGGAGTTTATGGAGGGTGAGCAAGTCTTGCTGAAGGTTTCGCCCATGAAAGGGGTGATGCGGTTTGGTAAGCGAGGTAAGCTTAGCCCAAGGTATATTGGTCCCTTTGAAGTTCTGAAGCGCGTGGGGGAGGTAGCTTATGAATTAGCCTTGCCCCCAGGACTGTCAGGAGTGCATCCGGTATTTCATGTGTCTATGTTGAAAAGATACCATGGGGATGGAAACTACATCATTCGTTGGGATTCGGTTCTGCTTGATGAGAATTTGTGTTATGAGGAGGATCCTGTTGCTATTTTAGATAGAGAAGTCCGCAAGTTGAGGTCAATGGAAGAATCGACCAGTTGAAGAGTCCACTTGGGAGAAGGAGGCTGATATGCGAGAAAGATACCCACACCTGTTTACAGATTCAGGTACTCCTTTTCGCCCTTGTTTTTCTTCTTGGGATCGTTCGAGGACGAACGATGGGTAAATTGGTATCTATTGTAACGACCTGTTTAGTCGTTTTGAACAGCAGATTTTATTTCTGGAAAAACTGTCTTGGTCGACGGATCCCACGACGGACCGTCATGGGCACGACGGACCGTCGAGGGGGTTTCGTTCCAAAACACTTAGAATTCTGAAATTTGGGTACTGAAATCGACTCTCTGAACTTCGTTACGGAATAGCAGGACGGACCGTCGCAGGCACGACGGATCGTCACAAGTCTTTCCACAGAATTAACTCTCTGAACTTTGTGACGGACCTGCAGGATGGACCGTCACAGCCATGACGGACCGTCACAGGTTGCGTAACCCAGATTGGGTCGGATTTCTGTTAAAGTTTTTAAAGGGGCGTTTTGGACTATTCATGCTTATAATTATAAAGTTAGTGGATTAATGTTAATAATTCAATTACTTGGGGGTTAAAGGAGATAACCTTGGAATAATTAGTGGGTTATTTTTATCACCTTTTATACTTAATTATACGACAATTAGGGTAAAAGAAAATGGGTTTGAATAAGAAAAATAGAAAGAGCAAGAACAGCGATAGAGAGAGACGAACGAAGAGGGAAACAAAGCTTTGGGGAATTTGCTTGCTTGATCACGAATCTTCGGTAGAGGTAGGTTATGGTTTATGTTATTCGTAGTAGACTCTTAATAGCGAATGATATGTGTTGGGTAGTATTATAAAGTCTTCTATATGCTTAATTGTGTGCTTACATGATGTGATTATATAATTGTGATGAATTAGCATGATGAGGCAATTGAATCTTGAATCCTAAATTTACTTTGTTAATGATGATGCCTTGGTATAAAAGAAGGCTTGATGAACTAAAGTAATGAGATTGATGATGCCTTGGTATAAAAGAAGGCTTGATGAACTAAAGTAATGAGAATAGAGGATCGGGTGTCACGTTCCGACACCAGGATAGTGATAGAGGATCGGGTGTCACGTTCCGACACTAGGATAGTAATAGAGGATCGGGTGTCACGTTCCGACACCAGGATTGTATATGGATCGGAGTGTCACGTTCCGACACCAGGATAGTATATGGATCGGAGTGTTACGTTCCGGCACCAAGATAGTATAGAGGATCGGGTGTCACGTTCTGACACCAGGATAGTATATGGATCGGAGTGTCACGTTTCGGCACCACGATAGTATATGGATCGGGTGTCACGTTCGGCACCAGGATAGTATATGGATCGGGTGTCACGTTCCAGCACAAGGATAGTATATGGATCGGAGTGTCACGTTCCGACACCAGGATAGTATATGGATCAGAGTGTCACGTTCCGACACCAGGATAGTATATGGATCGGAGTGTCACGTTCCGACACCAGGATAGTAGTAGTGGAGCGGAGTGTCACGTACAGACACAAGAGGAATAAAGATAATGAATCTTGAAATACGTTAATATGCTCAATTTAAAGAACTAATTCCCAAATGAGTATGATGGGGAGGCTTGAGTCCTCATTGATGTGCTTGATGTTGTGACCAAGGGTTATGGTAATTGTTAATGTCGCCTGTTAAGAATATTAGTTGATTTTATGTTATTATCTAATATATACTGTTTTCTATTTTGAGTTGGCCGATGATACCTACTCAGTACTTGTGCCTTGTACTGACCCCTACTTGTATTTGTTTTTCTTTGTTAATTGTGGAGTGCAGCAAACGTACCGTCGTCTTCAACTCAACCGCAACTCTAGCCAGTCTTCATCAAGCCAGATTTCAGGGTGAGCTATTGCTTCTAGCTTGGACTGGATCTTCCTCTTCATGTCTTGATGCCTTGAAATTCCGGCATGGACTAGCTTTTTACTTATTTTAGCTTCTTAGACATTCTTAGATTTAGTAATTTGAGGATAGATGTTCTTGTAGTGATGACTTCCAGATTTTGGGGATAATGATTGATAAATTTTAGAAGTTATTTAATCGATTTCGCTAATGAGTTTTAAGTCTTCCGCATTGTATTTTGTTCATTATGGTTGAAATGTTGGGGTTTAGATTGGTTGGTTCGCTCACATAGTAGGATAAGTGTGGGTGCCACTCGCGGCTAGTTTTGGGTCGTGACATATAACTAAGGCATGTATATCTGAAGTAACGAAATATCTTACCTAGAATGTATATCTTACCTAACATGTATAAATACATAGTTAGGGTTTTAAAATTCATGCAATAATCTGAGTAATAACATGATAGTCTGATTTGGACATATAACAAATGAATTCATGAAGTTCTGTTGAAGTTCTAGAAACCCTAGGTTTAATCATGATATGGGAATCAAGAATATGACTGAAAACTAAGGACCCAATGGGTGAAAGGAACCCACAAGAGAAATCCCACATACCTGGTGATGAAATTCACGGAGAAATATTCAGATTTTAGGGCTGGAATTGCTGGAATCTTATAGCATTCTTAAACTAGGGTTCTTGACCTTTTCTCTTTTCTTGCTTTTAATTTTCTTAGTTTTGATTTAATGATTTGACTGAGGTAAGTTTTAGTTATGCTTCTAGGCGTAAACTGACTAAAATCTGATGAATTAGGATCAAAATGACGTATCTTAGGGTTTAAACGAAGTGGGAAAAGACCAAAAGACCCCTGAGTTAATTGATGTCGACCAAACGACGACCTGGACTTACGGGCCGTCATCCAATTGACGGTCCGTCATTTGGGTCCGTAGGTTGGGTCTATTCGACAAGACTTTACTAAAACGGGCATAACTTTTTACTCGGAGGCCTGATTTTATCAAACTCGGTGGCTATGGAAATCTAATTAAATTATCTTTTATTTCATAGGTCATGGGACACCTAATTTATTTTGTTCTAAGAGTTATGATCATTTGAAGTTGACCCAACTACATTTTCCCCATAATTGTCTGCTAATTTCCACCTACGATCATACCTGCGATCCGTAGGTCCATCTACAGACCATTCGGTCAATCGTGGTTCTTGTCAGAGAGTGGGTAAACGGGGTCTTGATCGGCGAATACAGACTACGGATCGTAGTCTGACATACGGACGGTAGGTCTATCCGTCGTTCGACACTTGGTCAAATTTTTTGGGCTGCGCCTGGGGGGAGTTTCAATTACAATCGACGGATGAGTAGCATGGGTCGTAGCTCAGGCTATGGTCCGTCGATGGTAACCGTCGATTGCACCTGCTGATTTCTGAAAGACTGATTTTTGGTATTTTTTGGATATGGGGCGTTACATTTATGCTTTAAGATAATATAGATAGATATAGACATTGTCTCGGTTCATTTTTACTTGTCATATTTGGGCCTTAAAAATGACTTGAGAAATAAGCAAATAATAATGACGATAAAATAAAAAAAAATACTTGGTTTTCTTCATATGTTAAAAAAACATGTAAAAGCGAAGAAAATATTTTTGAAATAATGAAAAATTAAATGTAAAAAGAGGAGTAGATGTATTTTACTTCATGTAGTTACATAACTATGATAAATTATACGGAAAATTATCAAAATGCTTGTTCCAAAAATGTCCTATTATTATTTTTGGTAAATAAATGTTCTTTTTCTAATAGATTCTTTTTCCTGATAAAAATAGTGTAATCACCATTTATATTTATATATGTAATCCATCGTTTATTTTTATTTAGATAACATACAAAATCCTAATTAAAAAGAAAAAATAGTTTCTCAATATATTTGTAATCTAAGAATGATAAACACTTATTAATTATTGATTTTAATGTTAAGATACAATAGTTATAATGATTAATGCATTAAACGATATAGTTTATTAAATTGTTCCACATTACCAAATATATTTAAAATATCAACAATGAAGTTATTGATGACTATTTTTTCATATTAACTTCAAAATTAAGGAATATATTGGCAAATTGCAATAATGATTAACAAGTAGATATGTTTTATATTTTCTACTACATTTTAATAATTTTATAAATGAGAAATAATATGCAATTAATATGATATTACATATAAGACATATATTACTTTAAAAAAATATAAAATGTAACTCTATTTTAATTGATAAAAGGAGATTAAAAAGAAAAAAATTGTTTTTTCACTTTTATATTTGTTAAAGGGTTTTAAAAGAAAGCAGTTAAATAAAAATCTTCAAAAAACAATATTTTATTAAAATTAATGTATATTAAAGGATATATTAATTAGGAAATGTACATTTTTATATAAATTACCTTGTTTGATATGAAAAATTATTGACGTAAAGAATCTAATTTGAATAATAGTCAATATAAAAATCAATTGCATATCTAATTTATCCTTTACTTTCATAATGTCTAATTTTATATTTGACTTATCTTGTTTGATATGGAAATTTATGAATCTAAGGATATCTAATTTGAATAAAAATCAATTGCATACCCAAATTAGCCTTCACTTTTACTTTTTTTTCAATTTGTATTTGTCTTATCTTGTTTGATATGGAAACTTATTAATATAAAAAAAATCTAATTTGAATAAAAATCAATTGGGCACCTAATTTTGACTTCACTTTTATTATGTCTAATTTTATTCTTGACTTACTTGGAAACTTATTAATGTAACGAAACACAATCTGAATAAAAATCAATTGCATACCTAATTTTACTTTCACTATTTTTAGTATAAATAGGAATTTAGTATTGTGTTATTGGTAGACCCTTGTTCCATCTTCCTTTAATATTTTCTGGATCTTTTGGCTTAAGAAAATTTTTGGATCATAAGAAGTCAACACTTAGATTCATGCTTAAATGTAGGTTATTTCCTTTCTTGGTGTTTAGAAGTTATTTAGTTTTATTTCTATCATGTCACTTAATGTTTCTTCTGTTTTCATACCTATGTTTCATATGCTTAAATGAATTTTTTGAACCCGTCTTAGCTTAAGGTAAAAAACAAAGTCAAGAATTATTAGTTTATAAACTTTAATTAACAATTCTTTTTTTCTTTTGCGCATTATAAATAAATTATTTGTACATACACATTTTTTTAAAAAAATAAATAAATCCTTGAGTTTTTCCTCATTCATTAAGTATAGTGGATTTTCCCTGAGTGAGAACTTTATGAAACACTTTTAAGGCATGTTGAGAAATAATGACATTTTGAAGTTTTGTTTTATATTAGTCAAACCACAACAACACCTTTTCTTCTTCCATTAGAAAAAATTATTCCTCTCTTGAAGGACTATTTTTGCAACAAAATTTTAATTATAAGGACCATAAGTTTAATGCAGCGTGTTAACTCTTTCTACTCATCCCCCCCCCCCGGGCAATTCAAATGATTTCAAATTTTGCTCTCCTTTAGCCCCAATATGAGTTTCACTACTTTTCTTCTTTGCTTGTTAGGTTGTATTTCTGTTTGTTTCATGATGTGCTTTTTCTGCTTTGATATAGCATTTTTTTTTTAGTTTGATTCAAACACTCATAACGCCTAGTCGTGTCAATGCTAATAATCATGTAATGTGTTTGTGTTTATGTAAAATTGTTTGCTATTATACTTGATTTATAGGATGACTTTGTGTTGTGCCTACTTGTAGATTTCATTTGTGCCGGTAGAAACAAGTTTCTCAAAGAAATAACTGACTAAGAAACTTCATTACATGATTGATACTATATCTCTATCAATATGTAAGCGCATTAGAGTTGATATTACCAATTCCCAAAATTTACCATTAAACAACTTTACAATAGACAATTATTATTTACTATTTTACTTAAATAATGATCATATTATTATTATCGTAATATTTAAAAGTTTGAAGTTATATGACATTCTTATTAATTAGACTAGTGTACATACCCGCGCGTTGCGCGGACACAATACATTAAAATAATAATAAGGTATATTTTATATGAAAAATAATATCCATGTAAATAAATTAAACAAATAATTAAAAGAAAAATAATTTACAATACTTTGAAATTATTTCAAGGGATAATGCACATACCCCGTCAACCTATCAACCTGTGCACAAAATCCCAGAGACACACTATACTATATTGAGGTCCTATTATCCCCTGAACTTATTTTATTAATATTTCTAACCCTTTTTGGCCTACGTGGCACTATCTTGTAGGTCCAACGCTGATTGACTTTTTTTTTCAAGTTAGTATCACGTAGGCCGTAAAGGGGTAGAAAATTACTTATAAAATAAGTTAAGGGGGGGTAATAGGACCTTAACATAGTATAAGTGTGTCTCTGAGATTTTGAGATAGGTTTAGAGGGTATTTGTGCATTTTTCCTAATTTCAATCACACTATAAAGTTATTTTATGGTCTCAACAGCAGTGATTTTATATTTTTCATAGTAAACGTAAGTCAATTATATCAAAATACAATATAATATAAAATATAATAAAGTATTATGTATGTGAAATAATCCATTCGTCTCTTATTAGCTGATTAATATTACAGTGATCTAAAACCTGAAAAAAAATTAATTGCAAGAGTAGTAAAAAAATTTATTAAAGTTTTATTGATTTAGTAATATGATCAACTAATATAAATTAATTATATTTACGATAAAGATAAATCAATATGCAACAGTTATATTTATTATAACTAATACTCCATATTCCTTTTAATTGTCATGTTTTGTTTTATTATATAGAGTAAAATATAAGAATTTTAACTAACAATTTACGATATATGTTTTCGTCAAAATAATATGTAAATAATGATTATTTATAGTAATTTTTCATATAATTATAAAATATAGTATTTTTTATTGAATTAATGTAATTTTATTTTAATTTGAAAATTGATCAAATTAATTTATAAAAAAAACTAAATATAACAATTAAATGTTGACTAAGGATATATAAAATGAAAGAAGTAAAATAAAATAATACAATTATTTTGGTATATTGGTTGTATTTTGTGAGACCACATCTCTATAATTTCATCTTTCTTTCTTTATTTTTAATTAAGCAAATAGTATATTTCATATGAAATATAAATATTCAAATTAATTAAATAAAAAATAATTTAATAAAAATTAATATATAATATTTTGAATTTTTTTAATTATACTATAAAGGTGTTATTGTGGTTTCAACATCAAAGTTTTCACAATTTTCATTATAAACATAAGCTATTTATATTAAAAATATATATATATATATATATATATATACTAAAGTATTGTATATTTGAGTATATACATTCTTCTCATATTTGTTGATCAATATTAAATTTATACGGTGATTAAAAACATAAATAAGAAGAATATTTTTCTAATTCATGCCTTTAAATACTTCTTGTGAATTATACAAATAAATATGAATATTTTAAAAAATAAAATTAATTGCAGGAGTAGTTAAAAAAATTATTAAAGTTTTATTGATTTAATAATGTGATCAACTAATATAAATTAATTATATTTAGACAATGATAAATTAAGATGCTACAATTTTATTTTCGTAAAAATAAATAAATACTCTATATTTTTTAAGTGTCATATTTTCTTTTTTTTTTATGAGTAAAACATAAGAATTTTGAATAACAATTTGTGTTATATTTTTTTATAATATTAATTGCAAATAATAATTATTTATGGTGTTTTTCGTATAATTTTATAATATAAAAATATTTTTCTTAGAATATAAAATTAATATAACTTTATTTCCATTTGAAAATTGGTTAAATTGAATTTTGAAAATAAGTATAACAATTACATATTGATGAAGGAGGTGTAAAATGGAGGAAGTAAAATTAAAAAATTGAACTTTTTAGGTATCTAAATTAGTGTGCCACAATAAACTTTCAATGTATGCACAAATTTCAATAATATCATCTTTCTTTCTTATCTTTTAATTAATCAAAATGGTGTTGGCCCAATCTAATGAACTCCAAAAAAGTGAAATAAAAGAACGTCAGAAATTAGAAACTTAGTAATAGCAAAATGAAAACTTAAAATATATGGATCTTTCTAGATTGTGGAAGGAGACGAAACATGGCGATGGAATCAATTTTTGAGATTAGGAAAATGATTTTCCTCTTTAGATCGCCGTTGGTGAGAATTAGTTATATCATCTCTAAGCACATGTGCGTTGTTCATAATAGTATAAATATTTTTCATGTAAAGTTTCTTGAAAGATTGAAATTTATAATTTGAATCTCATCTCGACTTCGAACATCTAATTAGAACATTGCCTAAGAAAGACTTTCTTAAAGTAGATATCACACTTGAAATGAGATTTTGATTGGAATTGTATTTAGATTTTGTAACGACCTGTTTAGTCGTTTTGAGCAGCAGATTTTATTTCTGGAAAAACTGGCTGAGAAGACGGATCCCACGACGGACCGTCATGGGCACGACGGACCGTCATGGGCACGACGGACCGTCGAGGGGGTCTCGTTTAAAAACACTTAGAATTTAGAAATTTGGGTACTGAAATCGACTCTCTGAACTTCGTAACGGAATGGCAGGACGGACCGTCGTGGGCACGACGGACCGTCACACATCTTCCACAGAAATTAAGTCTCTGAACTTTGTGACGGAAGCAGCAGGACGGACCGTCGCAGGCACGACGGGCCGTCACAGGCTGCGTAATCCCAGGCTGGGTCGGATTTCTGTTAAATATTTTAAGGGGCGTTTTGGACTATTCCTGCTATAATTATAAATTTAGTGGGTTAATATTAATAAGTCAATTTCTTGGGTGTTAAAAGAGATAACCTTGAATTAATTAATGGGTTAATTCATCATCTTTTATACTTAATTATATGCTAATTAGGGTAAAAGAAAGAGGGTTTGAATAAGAAAAATAGAAAGAACAAGAGAGGGAGAACGATCGAGAGAAGAGGGAAACGAAGAGGATAGCAAAGATTTTGAGGATTTGCTTGCTTGATCACGAATCTTCAGTGGAGGTAGGTTATGGTTTATGATATTCGTAGTAAACTCTTAATAGCGAATGATATGTATTGGGTAGTATTGTAAACCCTTCTATATGCTAATTGTATGCTTGCATGAATGTGATTATATAATTGTGATAAAATAAGCATGATGAAGCTATTGAATCCTAAATCTTGAAAAACCCTAATCTACTTTGTTAATGATGATGCCTTGGTATAAAAGAAGGCTTGATGACGAAAGTAGTGAGATTAGGGGATCGGGTGTCACGTTCCGACGCCAGGATAGTAATAGAGGATCGGGTGCCACGTTCCAGTATCAGGATAGTAATAGAGGATCGGGTGCCACGTTCCGGTACCAAGATAGTAATAGAGGATCGGGTGCCACCTTCCGGTACCAGGATAGTATATGAGGATCGGAGTGTCACGTTCCGACACCAGGATAGTATATGGATCGGGTGCCACGTTCCAGTACCAGGATAGAATGAGGATCGAAGTGCCACGTTCCGGCACCAGGATAGTATATGGATCGGGTGCCACATTCCGGTACCAGGATAGAATGAGGATCAAAGTGCCACGTTCCGGCACCAGGATAGAATATGGATCGGGTGTCACGTTCCAACACCAGGATAGTATATGAGGATCAGAGTGTCACGTTCCGACACCAGGATAGTATATAAAGCGGAGTATCACGTACCGACACGAGAGGAATAAAGATAATGAATCTTGAAAGATGTTAATATACTCAATTTAATGAACCTATTTCCCAAATGAGTATGGTATTGAGGCTTGAGTCCTCATGGGTGTACTTGGTATTATTTATTAATGATTATAGTACTTGATATTGCTACAGATTGAGTATTGTAGTTGATTTTATGATGTTATCTGATATATATACTATTTTCTATTTTGAGTTGGCCGATGATACCTACTCAGTACTTGTGTTTTGTACTGACCCCTACTTGTATGTTTCTTTCTTTGTTATTTGTGGAGTGCAGCAAACGTACCGTCGTCTTCAACTCAACCGCAACTCTAGCCAGTCTTCATTACACCGGATTTCAGGGTGAGCTAATGCTTCTAGCTTGGACTGGATCTTCTTCTTCAAGTCTTGATGCCTCGAAATTCCGGCATGGACTAGCTTTTACTTATTTTAGCTTTCTTAGATACTCTTAGTTTTAGTAATTTGAGGATAGATGTTCTTGTGATGATGACTTCCAGATTTTGGGGAATAATAGATGTTGAGTTTTTAGAAGTTATTGCATTGATTTTCATAAATGAGTTTAAGTCTTCCGCATTGTATTTTGTTCATTATGTTTGAAATGTTGGGGTTAGATTGGTTGGTTCGCTCACATAGTAGGATAAGTGTGGGTGCCACTCGCGGCTCGGTTTTGGGTCGTGACAAACTTGGTATCAGAGCATTAGGTTCGTTGGTCTCATCACACAAGAACGAGTTTAGTAGAGTCTTAAGGAACGGTAGGGGGACGCCTTTACTTTTCTTTGAGAGGCTATAAGACTTTAGGAAAATTCCATTCTTTCTTTCTTTCTTTCGTTCTATTACTTGGATCCAATTGGTATCTAGGTGATACAAATTGGTATCTGACCATCTTCACTCTATTTCGCAGATGGTTAGAACTAGAGCAACGACTGCACCAACACCAATACCGGCAAGACAGGATGCATCTGAGCCAGCCACTGGGCTGTAGCTCGGAGAGGAACAGTGGCAAGAGGCCGTGGTAGAGGTCGCGGGAGGTCGTCCTCTAGAGGAAGAGGACAAGCACCTAGCCCAACTAGTACTAGGGCGGTGACTCCTCCACCAACTGAGGAAGCGATAAGAGAGGGTGAGGAAGGGGAGAATGAACAAGTGCAGAATGAGGAATTACCACCCCAACCTACCCCAGAGATGATTAATCAGGTTCTTGCTTATCTTAGCGGGTCATCTGATCAGGGCCAGACACCTCCAATGTTTTCTGCACCAGCACCTCAGGTTCTGGAGGTACAACATGCAGCTACTGTGTCTCCCCGCATGGATGCCTCATTGGAAATAGGCACGTTTCCTCGTCTGACTACAGGTCCTATAATGACAAATGATCAGCATGAACTTTTCAGTAATTTCTTGAAATTGAAACCTCCAGTCTTCAAGGGTGCTGAATCTGAGGATGCCTACGATTTTCTGGTTGACTGTCATGAGCTACTACACAAGATGGGTATAGTAGAACGGTTTGGTGTTGAGTTTGTGACTTATCAGTTTCAAGGGAACGCCAAAATGTGGTGGCGGTCACATGTTGAGTGTCAACCAACAGAGGCACCACCTATGACTTGGGCATCATTCTCTAGCTTGTTTATGGAGAAGTATATCCCCCGGAATTTGAGGGATAGGAAAAGAGATGAGTTCTTGAGCCTAGAGCAAGGTAGGATATCGGTTACTGCATATGAGGCTAAGTTTTGTGCATTATCCAGGTATGCCACCCAACTTTGTTTCAGTCCACAAGAGCGGATTCGCCGTTTTGTGAAGGGTTTGAGGTCAGAATTGCGGATTTCAGCCTTACAGGTAGCGGCTACGGCAAAATCCTTTCAAGAAGTGGTAGACTTCGTGATAGAGGTGGAAGGAGTGAAGCCAGATGACTTCACCATGGCATCGACATCAAAAAGGTTTCGAAAGGGAGGTGAGTTTAATGGTTCTTACTCTAGAGGACAGGGTTCAGGAGGTTACTCAGTCCGACCAATTCGGTCTTCACTACAGACTATAGTTGGGTGTCCACCTCAGACCGGTCAACACTTCTCTAAGAGACCTATGCTTGACTCCAGAGAGTGTTATGGATGTGGGGAGACTGGACATATTAAGAGGTATTGTCCAAAACAGAGTTACAGACCCCCAATAGTCAGAGGTAGAGGTGGTCATGAAAGAGGCCGTCATTCTGGAGGACGTGGTGGCCGAGGTAATGGTGGTCACCAAAACGGCCGGGGTGACGGGCAAACTGGAGCCACTACAACACAACATGGTAGGGGCAACGGGCAGACAGGCGATAGGGCCCATTGTTACGCTTTCCCTGGGAGATCTGAAGCGGAGACATCTGATGCTGTTATCACAGGTAATCTTTTGGTTTGTGATTGCATGGCTTATGTATTATTTGATCCTGGCTCCACATTTTCATATGTATCTTCCTCATTTTCTACTGGTTTTAATTTACATTGTGAATTGCTTGACTTGCCTATTCGTGTTTCTACTCCGGTGGGTGAGTCTGTGACAGTCGAAAAGGTGTATAGGTCTTGTCCTGTGGCTTTTGTGGGGAGCAATACTTATGTAGACTTGGTTATCTTAGAAATGGTTGATTTTGATGTAATTCTGGGTATGACTTGGCTTTCTCCGAATTTTGCGATCTTGGATTGTAATGCTAAAACTGTGACGTTAGCCAAGCCTGGGACAGATCCGTTAGTGTGGGAGGGCAAACACACTTCCACTCCGGTTCGTATCATCTCCTTTCTTCGTGCTAAGAGAATGGTTAGTAAAAGGTGTTTAGCTTTCTTGGCACATCTCAGGGATGACACTACCCAAGTACCTTCAATTGAGTCGGTTTCGGTAGTCCGTGAGTTTCTGGATGTGTTCCCTGTAGATCTTCCTGGTATGCCACCGGATAGAGATATTGACTTCTGCATTGATCTGGAACCGGGTACTCGCCCCATTTCTATACCCCCTTATAGAATGGATCCAGCAGAGTTAAGGGAATTAAAGGCCCAACTTTAAGAGTTGCTAAGTAAAGGTTTCATTAGACCAAGTGCATCCCCTTGGGGTGCTCCGGTGTTATTTGTGAAGAAAAAGGATGAGAGTTTTCGGATGTGCATAGACTACAGACAACTGAATAAGGTAACTGTTAAGAACAAGTATCCTCTCCCCCGCATTGATGATTTGTTCGATCAGTTACAAGGTGCTTGTACCTTCTCAAAAATCGATTTGAGATCTGGTTATCATCAATTGAAAATACGGGCAACGGATGTGCCCAAGACTGCTTTTCGGACCAGGTATGGGCATTACGAGTTCTTAGTGATGTCTTTTGGGCTTACGAATGCCCCTGCTGCTTTCATGAGCTTGATTAATGGGATTTTTAAGCCATATATGGATCTCTTTGTCATTGTATTCATTGATGATATATTGGTGTACTCAAAGAGCAAGAAGGAACATGAGGAGCACTTGAGAATTGTATTGGAAATGTTGAGGGAGAAAAAGCTTTATGCCAAATTCTCCAAGTGTGAGTTTGGATAGATTCAGTGTCCTTCTTAGGGCACGTGGTTTCTAAGGATGGAGTGATGGTGGATCCATCTAAGATTGAAGCAGTGAAGAATTGGGAGAGACCTACTAATGTGTTAGAAGTAAGGAGCTTTGTTGGTTTAGCTAGCTATTACCGTCGATTTGTCAAGGGATTCTCTTCCATTGCTTCCCAATTGACGAACTTGACTAAGAAGAATGTTCCATTTGTATGGTCGGATGAGTGTGAGGAAAGCTTTCAGAAACTCAAGACCTTGCTGACTACGGCACCTATCCTTACCTTGCCAGTAGAGGGTAAGAATTTCATTGTTTATTGCGATGTATCTTATTCTGGGTTGGGTGCAGTGCTAATGCAAGAGAAGAATGTAATTGCTTATGCTTCGAGGCAATTAAAGGTGCATGAACGTAACTATCCGACCCATGATTTGGAGTTGGCTGCGGTAGTGTTTGCATTAAATCAATGGAGAGACTATCTATATGGTGTTAAGTGTGAAGTCTATACGGATCATCGTAGCCTACAGTATGTCTTTACTCAGAGGGATTTGAATTTGAGACAGAGGAGGTGGATGGAACTACCGAAGGATTATGATGTTACCATCTTGTATCACCCAGGAAAGGCTAATGTTGTGGTAGACGCCTTAAGTAGAAAAGCAGGGAGCATGGGTAGCCTAGCTCACTTACAAGTTTCTAGACGCCCGTTGGCTAGAGAAATCCAAAACTTGGCTAATGACTTTATGAGGCTAGAAGTAAATGAGAAGGGAGGATTTTTGTCCCGTGTGGAGGCGAGATCTTCTTTTCTTGACAAGATCAAGGGAAAACAGTTTGATGATGAGAAAATAAGCCGAATTCGGGATATAGTGTTGCGAGGAGAGGCTAAAGAGGCAATAATTGATGAGGAAGGTGTTTTGAGGATTAAGGGAATGGTATGTGTGCCCCGTGTTGATGATTTGATCCACACTATTCTTATAGAGGCTCATAGTTCCGGATATTCGATACATTCTGGTGCAACCAAGATGTACCGTGACCTAAAGCAACACTTTTGTTGGAGTAGAATGAAGCGCGATATTGTCGATTTTGTTGTCAAATGTCCAAATTGTTAGCAAGTAAAGTATGAACACCAGAGGCCCGGAGGAACACTTCAGAGAATGCCCATTCCTGAATGGAAGTGGGAGAGAATTGCAATGGACTTCGTGGTTGGTCTTCCAAAGACATTGGGAAAGTTTGACTCTATTTGGGTAATTGTGGACAGATTAACTAAGTCTGCTCACTTCATTCCGGTCAAGGTGACTTACAATGCAGAGAAGTTGGCCAAAATTTATATCTCAGAAATTGTTCGATTGCATGGAGTTTCACTCTCCATCATATCAGATAGAGGCACACAGTTTACTTCTAAGTTTTGGAGAACATTGCATGCGGAATTAGGTACTAGGTTGGACCTTAGTACTGCATTTCACCCTCAGACCGATGGTTAGTCTGAGCGAACGATTCAGGTGTTGGAAGATATGCTTCGTGCATGTGTGATAGAATTTGGTGGTCATTGGGATAACTTCTTACCCTTAGCGGAGTTTTCATACAATAATAGCTATCACTCCAGTATTGACATGGCTCCATTTGAAGCATTGTATGGGAGGAGATGTAGGTCTCCCATTGGTTGGTTTGATGCATTTGAGGTTAGACCTTGGGGTACTGACCTTTTGAGGGATTCATTGGAGAAAGTGAAATCTATTCAAGAAAATCTTTTAGCGGCGCAAAGTAGGCAAAAGGAGTATGCAGATCGAAAGGTTAGAGACTTGGAGTTTATGGAGGGTGAGCAAGTCTTGCTGAAGGTTTCGCCCATGAAAGGGGTGATGCGGTTTGGTAAAAGAGGTAAGCTAAGCCCAAGGTATATTGGACCATTCGAAGTACTTAAGCGAGTAGGGGAGGTGGCTTATGAATTAGCCTTGCCTCCAGGGTTGTCTGGACTGCATCCGGTATTTCATGTGTCCATGTTGAAAAGATACCATGGGGATGGAAACTACATCATTCATTGGGATTCAGTTCTGCTTGAGGAGAATTTGACTTATGAGGAGGAGCCTGTTGCTATTTTAGATAGAGAAGTCCGCAAGTTGAGGTCGAGGGAGATTGCATCCATCAAGGTTCAATGGAAGAATCGGCCGGTTGAAGAGTCCACTTGGGAGAAGGAGGCTGATATGCAAGAAAGATACCCACATCTGTTTACAGATTCAGGTACTCCTTTTCACCCTTGGTTTTCTTCTTGTGATCGTTCGAGGACGAACGATGGGTAAATTGGTATCTATTGTAACGACCTGTTTAGTCGTTTTGAGCAGTAGATTTTATTTCTGGAAAAACTGGCTGAGACGACGGATCCCACGACGGTCCGTCATGGGCACGACGGACCGTCGAGGGGGTCTCGTTTCAAAACACTTAGAATTTAGAAATTTGGATACTGAAATCGACTATCTGAACTTCGTAACGGAATGGCAGGACGCACCGTCGTGGGCACGACGGACCGTCAGACATCTTCCACAGAAATTAAGTCTCTGAACTTTGTGACAGAAGCAGCAGGACGGACCGTCGCAGGCACGACGGGCCGTCACACGCTGCGTAATCCCAGGCTGGGTCGGATTTCTGTTAAATATTTTAAGGGGCGTTTTGGACTATTCCTGCTATAATTATAAATTTAGTGGGTTAATATTAATAAGTCAATTTCTTGGGGGTTAAAAGAGATAACCTTGAATTAATTAATGGGTTAATTCATCATCTTTTATACTTAATTATATGCTAATTAGGGTAAAAGAAAGAGGGTTTGAATAAGAAAAATAGAAAGAACAAGAGAGGG
>CM064973.1:30453359-30466069 GCA_032847665.1 Solanum chilense | reverse complement strand
TATTCGTAGTAAACTCTTAATAGCGAATGATATGTATTGGGTATTATTGTAAACCCTTCTATATGCTTAATTGTATGCTTGCATGAATGTGATTATATAATTGTGATAAAATAAGCATGATGAAGCTATTGAATCCGAAATCTTGAAAAACCCTAATCTACTTTGTTAATGATGATGCCTTGGTATAAAAGAAGGCTTGATGATGAAAGTAGTGAGATTAGGGGATCGGGTATCACGTTCCGACACCAGGATAGTAATAGAGGATCGGGTGCCACATTCCAGTACCAGGATAGTAATAGAGGATCGGGTACCACGTTCCGGTACCAGGATAGTAATAGAGGATCGGGTGCCACGTTCCGGTACCAGGATAGTATATGAGGATCGGAGTGTCACGTTCCGACACCAGGATAGTATATGGAGCGGAGTGTCACGTACCGACACGAGAGGAATAAAGATAATGAATCTTGAAAGATGTTAATATACTCAATTTAATGAACCTATTTCCCAAATGAATATGGTATTGAGGCTTCAGTCCTCATGGGTGTACTTGGCGTTATTTATTAATGATTATAGTACTTTATATTGCTACAGATTGAGTATTGTAGTTGATTTTATGATGTTATCTGATATATACTGTTTTCTATTTTGAGTTGGCCGATGATACCTACTCAGTACTTGTGTTTTGTACTGACCCCTACTTGTATGTTTCTTTCTTTGTTATTTGTGGAGTGCAGCAAACGTACCGTCGTCTTCAACTCAACCGCAACTCTAGCCAGTCTTCATTACACCGGATTTCAGGGTGAGCTAATGCTTCTAGCTTGGACTGGATCTTCTTCTTCATGTCTTGATGCCTTGAAGTTCCGGCATGGACTAGCTTTTACTTATTTTAGCTTTCTTAGATACTCTTAGTTTTAGTAATTTGAGGATAGATGTTCTTGTGATGATGACTTCCAGATTTTGGGGAATAATAGATGTTGAGTTTTTAGAAGTTATTGAATTGATTTTCATTAATGAGTTTAAGTCTTCCGCATTGTATTTTGTTCATTATGTTTGAAATGTTGGGGTTAGATTGGTTGGTTCGCTCACATAGTAGGATAAGTGTGGGTGCCACTCGCGGCTCGGTTTTGGGTCGTGACAGATTTAGAGTCGTTCTGCTAACAATCGTATGTTTTGTGAAATGGTGAGTTTATTTTTTGTAATTGACCATGCTTAATAAGAACTTCTATTGAAGATTAGTTGCATGAATCAGCTTCTTGTAAGTGATGTTAATTTTGTAAAATTTATTAGGAAATGTCTTCTTCGGCTGTATTTTTTCTTGATCTTACTCTTTCTGGGATGGTCACCTAAGGTATTATATTTTAAATTTAATTTAATTAGTACATGCATGCTATAAAATAGTTGTAATATGTTTATTCTATGCATATTTTGTTATTTTGCTTGGTGATTGAAAGTTTCAGCTGTGTTCGTATTAGTGTATTTGTTACTTGCAATGATAGGTTAGATCTCTATTTTGTTTTTGTTTTTATTTTTAACCACATTGTTAGAGTAGATTGTGATGAATTATTGCTTCTTGTGGAAGCAAGAAAGTGATTACTTGTTCTTTAAAATTAAAAAAGACATCTATAACTATGTATCCAAGCTAATTTATTTTCTTCTCAATTTGTTTTTTTTACGCCACTCTCTAAATTTCAATTCGACTAATATTGTTATTTTTTGTAATTTAAATGTGCTTATACTTATATTATGATGCATGCTTCAGATGAAGATCAACTGAGCTAACATATATGCTTGATATATTATAATTAAGTTTACTTAAATTAACATAACATAAATAATTGTGTGTTTACTTGTTTAATCTTTCTTTATTATATTTTTAGTGTGTAGCTTCTTTGGAATATCTGATGTTATATATGAACTACTTTAAATACTTGGTATAGGATATCAAAATTAAATCTAAAGTTTAAGATATATCTAGAACACAACCCTGCATTGCATATATATAGTACATTTTATTTTAAAAAAAAAAAAAATAACACTACACACACATTTAAGATGATAAATATTAAGTTCTAAACATATTTTTTAATAATAAACTACTTATAGAATATTATTATCAAGTTATAACATATCAAGAAAAAATATATTATTCTCATTAATCTTTTTAAATAAATATTAACTTATTTAAATAATTGTATTTATTATTCAGTTACCTTTTTTAAACCAATATATTTAATTAAATTAATTATTTTAAGTTACCTTTCTTTAACAAAACTCTTTAACTAGTGTAAATTAAATTAAATATTATATAGTTACCTTTTAATAAAAAATTATTAAATAATAGGGATTTTATCATTCCATAATTAATAACTACCCATCAATATCTAAAATAATAACAGTTTTCTTTTTAAAACTGTCAGACGTTATTAAAAAAATAAATTATATTCCCCAAATATATTGTTCTTCCCCAAATCCTCACAAAATTTTCTTTTTGCACGCCTACATTTAATCTTCATCAAGTTTGGCTCAAAAAACTTTCACTTTTAACATTCTTCTTCACCAATTCTTCCACTTTTGCACTCAAATCTTCCATTTTTGCACTCAAATCTTCATCTTTTGCACTCAAAAAATGATATAATGTCGAAGAGAGACAATGAAAACCCCCGAAAAAGTAGAAGGTTGAATGATGAAGCAAGATCGAGTTCCGTGGGATAGGGTTGACGAAGTAATCATCCGTCAGCATCAACGACAAATTCCATTGGTTCCTTGATATATTCAGGATCAAACGTAGATGTCTATATGTTTATGATTTGATGATGGGAGGATCTGTTCATTCAAGAAAAGTTGAAGAAGTTGTTGATAAACTTGCATCCATGATTCCATTATTTCTGACGAGCACAGGGTTTTATGGCAAAAGGCTTGATTTGTATGTGAATAATCTCCCTGATTATCGACAAAAGTCTCATTCTGAACCTCTCAGTATCAAGAATGTTACACATGTTCCTCAACAAAAAGAAAGTTCAAAGTATGTATACTTGTTACATTATTTTTTCTTCATCTTAAATTAAATTTGCTTATAGTCATTACAAAATTTTTATTATTTCAATTTTTTTTACAGTGATTGTGGTCTATACACATCTCTCTTTGCCGAATACATGAGCAATGGTGTTTTTGATATATCACATATTGATATTGATTCAAAATATCATCGTCAAAGATATGGTACATTACTTTGACATTATGCAAAATCAAAGAATGATGAAGGCGCAATAAGTGAAAGTGAAGTTACAGGAACAGTTGCTAGCAAGAAGGGTGGACCTCGATCATAAAGAACAAGTTATGGACACCACTAATTATCCTACTCCAAAATTCCGTAACAGGAAGTAGAAATCTTCATGGCACAATGCACATTTTTTTGAATGACTTTTTTTTTTTAACTTATGAACAATTTATGTAATTTTCCAGGTTTTTATTATGAATACTGATGGTTTTATATAAATTATTACTGATTATTATTAATTAAAAAATGTGTCTCACTTTGTATAAATTTTGAAAGCAACAAAAAAATATAGAAACACTGTATTAATCATTTATGAACATTATATGAATTATGAATGCCATATTATAATTTGATATATAGAACATAGACAATACTATTTTTTAAAAAAAAAAATTTATATAAATGATAGTCTGCTTCAATATACATTTTATATAATGTTAAATGTGTATGATATTTGTATAAATTGTACTTTTCAATATGTAATGTTAAATTCTTATATGCATAATGTATGAAAAATATATGAAATAGTACTGACATATGATTCAACATGACAATATGAATAAATATATAATTATACCTTAATAGTTGTGTATGACTTTTGCATAAATTTGTTTTGTATGAATACTATATGAATATTGTATACTTTTAAATACAAACATAAACAGATGTTACTTATATTACTGGTATGAATACTGTATGAAAAATGTATGAATTATATCATATAAATTCTTATATGCATAATGTATGAAAATTATATGAAAATAGTTCAGACATATGATTCAACATGACAATATGAATAAATATATAATTATACTTTAATAATTGTGTATGACTTTTGCATAAATTTATTTTGTATAAATACTGTATACTTTCAAATACAAACAAAAACAAATGTTACTTATATTACTGGTATGAATACTGTATGAAAAATGTAGAACATAAACATACATTATTTTTATATGAAACTATTGCTTGTATAAATGTATAGATTTTGTATATAGTCCTCATTCATTATGCAATAACTGTATGGATACTATATGATTATATGACTTATTAATGGTAACGAATGTTAATATATGAGCAGTTGTATATACAATGTATGACATTTGTATGAAAAGTAATATGATTCAATAAAAAAATAATGTTATAACAATGTAAATACTCAAAAACACAGATGTAAAAGTAGGAAATCATTATATTTGTACAGGATAATTTGAACATGTCTTCCTATTGTGTCCAACTTGATGGCATCTACTGCATGTGCTTTTTGTCCTCTTGAATTTCACATCAGCGAACCCCTTCCAGCGTTCAAATTTGGGTCTTCCCGCTGATCTTTTTGGACCGGGTGGTATCATTTTAGGCTCTGAAATATAACTTGGTATATCCCATGTACTCTTGCACGGGATAGGCTCGACAGAAATGGCATAAGCATCTCTGAAATTCTTGAGGCTATAATATATTTTATCTCTACAGAATTTATATTTTCTTCTATATTAAGTTGAGATACTATAGCATTAACTAAACCAATATAAAGAGTAGAAGTATCATATAGGATGCCCTCCATCTCAAAGTCGACGTATTTTCCTGTGTTCACAACATTAAAATTACATTTAGTGCATCACATAATACATACAAAATTCATACACAATTTAAGTACAATTCACTGATATATATAAAAAAAATCCAATTTAATACACATTTAATACAAAGTTTATACACAATTCAAACATATGAAACATATCAAGTATGAAAAATCAATTCATACACAAATATTATACAATTTACTGCTACATACAATCTAAAATGCACTTTTCATAAACAATTTATACAATTTAATAAAAATTATATACACAATTAATCCAACCTTTATACAGAATTCATATATATATATATATATATATATATATATATATATATATATATATATATATATATATATATATATATATATATATATATATATATATATATATATATATATATATATATATATATATATATATATATATATATATATAAGAAATCAATCACTGATATATACAATAAAAGAATGAGCGTTCATACATATTTCATACAATATATTGATACATTACATACATAAATAATACAGTATTCATATTTTACCAATATACAAAATTTTAACATCTGACAATTTAAATATAATATGGAATACCTTTTACCAAAAATTGACATTTCATATAATGTTCAAACAATATCAATACAAATTGTCAAATTTTGTTCATAATTTTTTCATAATAAAAACTGCAAATTGATTCAAAATCGGTAAATTTTTGTATTTTATCCAGTAATCAATTATCACACCAAACTTCATTTTATTACACATCAAAAGAAAATTACTATTACGTAATATTTATTATCAAAAACACATCGTAATTGTATCACAAAAAAATACATCAAATCAACATCTGCAATATAACAGAAATAAAAAAAACGACACATTTCATACACGACAACAAAAAAATATATACAATTACAACCAATAATTTATAATTAAAACATAACAAATCATAAATTAAAACTAACCCGATGAATTCCATTTGCCACCATGTTTAATTAAAATTGACACAATTTTCTCCATCAAATCAAATCTAAACGTATTCAACCTTCAATTTTAATTATTTTTCAAAAAAAAATGAAAAAATATATCAATATTCAAATATAAGAATAATCCTCACTTTTTGAAAAAAAAAAATCAAACAATGGACATTTATGGAAAGAAGATAACATATTAGAGTTTTTTAAGGATAAAAATCATAACTTATTAGCATTTAAAACAAATTGAGACATTTATGGTGTCTATCTATTATTAAAATATTTTCAAATCCCTTAAAATGTGCACATAAGTTATCAGTTAATAATAATAACTAATTTCACGCACATTATCTAATTTTAAATTAATCCGTTTTTTTTTACTATCTAATTTTACAAAATTAAAATTAACATTATTTTCTTTTTAAAAAAATGCTATAACTTGATATATTAAATGTTATAGAATGAAAATAATACTCTTATGCCATAACTTGAGAATATGACTACATAAAATGCTATATACCTAATTTACACTTTCAAACATTGTGTTATATTATAAAGTCATATTTCAAAATTCGATAGTTAACAAAAATATGTTAACTTTGAAATAAATTAACTCTATATATAGGTATTATTACGAGAGATAGAGATAAAGTTTTAGAGAAGTTAGTGAGAAGTTAAAGTTAGTGAAAAGTTAAAAAATTGCTCTTAATTTATAATTACTTTTGTTTTTTAAATTGCAGAATTAGAGGCTATTTCATTTGGTATATTGTTGCTATGTGGATTTGCAAAAGATAAGACGAGATTATATATGATAAAATTGTATTCAATTTTAATATTTATATCGCTAATGATGAGAGTTGTTTATATTATTTATTTATTATTTTAAATATTAAATTAGTGATTACTTGGAAATGTGAAACATGTAATTTCTTTTATTTACTTTTTCATTTAAATGTTAAGATAGTGATTACTTGGGAATGTTAAACATGTGATTTTATTTCAATTTGTTTTAAAAAAAATTACAGAAATTGACACATTAAAGTGTGTCATGCAAATGAACGCACTTCAACATTTTGTAATTGATTTCCATTTTAAATGAAAAATAGTAGTGATAAATATCGAGAACCAACACATGTTTTTTTATTTAAATTTTAAATTAGTTGACACGTGTCAACATCTAATTTAAGTAATTTTTATTTTAAATGTTAAATTAACGATTTAATTATCGAGAACCGACACTTTTATATATATATATATATATATATATATATATATATATATATATATATTAACATGTAGTTTGCTCACATATATTTTACTGTATCGATCTATGGCCCTTTACTATTCAACTTATTCTAATACCTTTATATTTATCGATTTTTTAAAGATAAAAATAGCACAAATACAAGAAAACAAGATATATACAGAATTATACCTACTACATATTATTACTTAATTGGTACCTATGCAATTAAAATTCTAAATAATTTCTCCATGCATGAACTTTACTGAGAAAACTACACAAATTAATTAAATTTCTCATATGCACATTTAGGCATGTTCTAAATTTAACCTCATAAATCATAAAGACAACTAAAAATAAATGCACATCTACATGAAGAACACAAATCATATAAGCTCATTTTGTCATTTAAACAAAGAATTCAATTAGAATATGCATAACATCAGGGCACCATGAACTACTAGAAATTCTTTGTCTCAAGCTTGAATAGGAATAGAAGGAAAGAGACTAGGATATCAACACTCTCGACAACCTTACTACTCAACATGTCATCCCCCACTTTTGAGGAAACCCCAACTAAGGCTATCATGAAAAATAACATAGGAACCTCAATATGATATTCTCGCTATAGGGAACCATTACTTGCCAGTATCTTCATCCATATTAGCTCCCTTGCACTCTTTGGCTTGAAGCACATGGAATCCACCACTTTAAACACTTCATCTATAAAGCCTTATGTCACGACCCAAAACGAGCCGCGAGTGGCACCCACATTTATCCTCCTATGTGAGCGAACCAACCAATCTAAACTCCAACATTTCAACATAATAACCAGAATATAATGCGGAAGACTTAAAACTCATTAATGGAAATCGATTAAATAACTTCTAAAAACTCAATACTTATTATTCCCAAAATCTGGAAGTCATCACCACAAGAACATCTATCCTCAAATTTACTAAATCTAAGAGTATCTAAGAAGCTAAGATAAATAAACAGCTAGTCCATGCCGGAATTTCAAGGCATCAAGACATGAAGAGGAAGATCCAGTCCAAGCTAGAAGCAATAGCTCACCCTGAAATCTGGCGTGATGAAGACTGGCTAGAGTTGTGGTTGAGTTGAAGACGATGGCACGTTTGCTGCACTCCACAATTAACAAAGAAAAACAAAATACAAGTAGGGGTCAGTACAAGGCACAAGTACTGAGTAGGTATCATCGGCCAACTCAAAATAGAAAGCAATATATGACAGATAATAACATAAAATCAACTAATATTCTTAACAGGCGACAACAACAATTACCATAACCCTTGGTCACAACGCCAAGCACATCTATGAGGACTCAAGCCTCCACACCATACTCATTTGGGAAACAGGTTCTTTAGATTGAGTATATTAAGATATTTCAAGATTCATTCTCTTTACTATCCTGGTGTCGGAACGTGACACTCCAATCCATATACTATCCTGGTGTCTGAACGTGACACTCCGATCCATATACTATCCCGGTGTCGGAACGTGACACTCCGATCCATATACTATCCTGGTGTCGGAACCTGACACTCCGATCCATATACTATCCTGGTGTCGGAACGTGACACTCCGATCCATATACTATCCTGGTGTCGGAACGTGACACTCCGATCCATATTCTATCCTGGTGTCGGAACGTGACACCCGATCCTCTAATCTCATTACTTTAGTTCATCCAGCCTTCTTTTATACCAAGGCATCATCATTAACATGTAAATTTAAGATTTAAGATTCACAGCCTCATCTTGCTAATTCATCACAATTAGATAATCACATCATGCAAGCACACAATTAAGCATATAGAAGACTTTATAATACTACCCAATACATATCATTCGCTATTTAGAGTTTACTATAAGATAGTATAAACCATAACCTACCTCTACCGAAGAATCGCGATCAAACAAGCTATCTTCCCAAAACCTTTGCTTTCCTTGCGTTCTCTCTTCTTGATCGTTCGTTTCTCCCTCTCTTTGTTCTTTGTATTTTTCTTATTCAAACCCTTTTTCTTTTACCCTAATTGTCATATAATTAAGTATAAAATATGATAAAAGTAACCCACTATTTATTTCAATGTTATCTCCTTTAACCCCCAAGTAATTGAATTATTAACATTAACCCACTAACTTTATAATTATAAGCATGAATAGTCCAAAACGCCCCTTAAAAACTTTTAATAGAAATCCGACCCAGTCAGGGTTACGCAACATGTGACGGTCCGTCATGGCTGTGACGGTCCGTTCTACAGGTCCGTCACAAAGTTCAGAGAGTTAATTCTGTGGAAAGATGTGTGACGGTCCGTCGTGCCAACGACGGTCCGTCCTGCCATTCCGTCACGAAGTTCAGAGAGTCGATCTCAGTACCCAAATTTCAGAATTCTAAGTGTTTTGGAACGAGACCCCCTCGACAGTCCGTCGTGACCATGACGGTCTGTCGTGGGATCCGTCGACCCAGACAATGATTTCCAGAAATAAACGCTGCTGCTCAAAACGACTAAACAGGTCGTTACAATAGATACCAATTTACCCATCGTTCGTCCTCGAACGATTACAAGAAGAAAAACAAGGGAGAAAAGGAGTACCTGAATCTGTGAACAGGTGTGGGTATTTTTCTTGCATATCAGCCTCCTTCTCCCAAGTGGACTCTTCAACTGGTCGATTCTTCCATTGAACTTTGATGGATGCAATCTCTCTTGATCTCAACTTGCGAATTTCTCAATCTAGAATGGCAACAGGCTCCTCCTCATAAGACAAATTCTCATCAAGCAGAACCGAATCCCAACGAATGATGTAGTTTCCATCCCCATGGTATCTTTTCAACATAGACACATGAAATGCCGGATGCACTCCTGACAGTCCTGGAGGCAAGGCTAATTCATAAGCCACCTCCCCTACTCGCTTAAGTACTTCAAATGGTCCAATATACCCTGGACTTAGATTACCTCTTTTACCAAACCGCATTACCCTTTTCATGGGTGAAACCTTCAGCAAAACTTGTTCACCCTCCATGAACTCCAAGTCTCTAACCTTTCGATCTGCATATTCATTTTGCCTACTTTGCGCCGCTAAAAGCTTTTCTTGAATAGATTTCACTTTCTCTAATGAATCCCTGAAAAGGTCAGTACCCCAAGGTCTAACCTCAAATGCATCAAACCAACCAATGGGAGACCTACATCTCCTCCCATACAATGCTTCAAATGGAGCCATATCAATACTTGAGTGATAGATATTATTGTATGAAAACTCCGCTAAGGGTAAGAAGTTATCCCAATGACCACCAAATTCTATCACACATGCACGAAGCATATCGTCTAATACCTGAATAGTTCGCTCAGACTGACCATCGGTCTGAGGGTGAAATGCAGTACTAATATCCAACTTAGTACCTAATTCAGCATGCAATGTTCTCCAAAACTTAGAAGTAAACTGCATACCTCTATCAGATATGATGGAAAGTGGAACTCCATGCAATCGAACAATTTTTGAGATATAAAGTTTGGCTAACTTCTCTGCATTGTAGGTCACCTTGACCGAATGAAGTGAGCAGACTTAGTTAATCTGTCCACAATTACCCAAATAGAATCAAACTTTCCCAATGTCTTTGGAAGACCAACCACGAAGTCCATTGCAATTCTCTCCCACTTCCATTCAGGAATGGGTATTCTCTGAAGTGTTCCTCCGGGCCTCTAGTGTTCATACTTTACTTGCTGACAATTTGGACATTTGGCAACAAAATCAACAATGTCGCGCTTCATTCTACTCCACCAAAAGTGCTGCATTAGGTCAAGGTACATATTGGTTGCACCAAGATGTATAGAATATCTGGAACTATGAGCCTCTGTGAGGATGGTGTGGATCAAATCATCAACACGGGGCACACATACCCTTCCCTTAATCCTCAAAACACCTTCCTCATCAATTATTGCCTCTTTAGCCTCTCCTCGCAACACCATATCCCGAATTCGGCTTAGTTTCTCATCATCAAACTGTTTTCCCTTGATCTTGTCAAGAAAAGAAGATCTTGCCTCCACACGGGCCAAAAATCCTCCTTCCTCTAGTATTTCCAGTCTCATAAAGTCGTTAGCCAAGTTTTGGATTTCTCTAGCCAATGGGCGTCTAGAAACTTGTAAGTGGGCTAAACTACCCATGCTCCCTGCATTTCTACTTAAAGCATCAGCCACCACATTTGCTTTTCCTGGGTGATACAGAATAGTAATATCATAGTCCTTCAACAGTTCCATCCACCTCCTCTGCCTCAAATTCAAGTCTTTCTGGGTAAAGACATACTGTAGACTACGATGATCTGTGTAGACTTCACACTTGACCCCATATAGATAATGTCTTCATTGCTTTAATGCAAACACAACTGCAGCCAATTCCAAATCATGGGTCGGATAGTTACGTTCGTGTACCTTTAGTTGCCTTGAAGCATAAGCGATTACATTCCTCTCTTGCATTAGCACCGCACCCAAACCCGAATAGGATGCATCACAATAACCAATGAAATTCTTACCCTCTACTGGCAAGGTAAGGATAGGTGCCGTAGTCAGAAAGGTCTTGAGTTTCTGAAAGCTTTCCTCACATTCATCCGACCATACAAATGGAACATTCTGCTTAGTCAAGTTCGTCGATTGGGAAGGAATAGAAGAGAATCCCTTGACAAATCGACGGTAGTAGCTGGCTAAACCAACAAAGCTCCTTACTTCTGACACATTAGTAGGTCTTACCCAATTCTTCACTGTTTCAATCTTAGAATGATCCACCATCACTCCATCCTTAGAAACCACGTGCCCCTAGAAGGACACTGAATCTAGCCAAAACTCACACTTGGAGAATTTGGCATAAAGCCTTTTCTCCCTCAATACTTCCAACACAATTCTCAAATGCTCCTCATGTTCCTTCTTACTCTTGGAGTATATCAGTATATCATCAATAAATACAATCACAAAGAGATCCAGATATGGCTTAAAAATCCCGTTCATCAAGCTCATGAAAGCAGCAGGGGCATTCGTAAGACCAAAAGACATTACTATGAATTCATAATGCCCATACCTGGTTCGAAAAGTAGTCTTTGGCACATCTGTTGCCCGTATTTTCAATTGATGATAACCGGATCTCAAGTCAATCTTAGAGAAGACACAAGCACCTTGTAACTAATCGAACAAGTCATCAATGCGAGGAATGGGGTACTTATTCTGAATAGTTACCTTATTCAACTGCCGGTAGTCTATGCACATCCGGAAACTCCCATCCTTTTTCTTCACAAATAACACCGGAGCACCCCAAGGGGATGCACTTGGTCTAATGAAACCTTTACTTAACAACTCTTGAAGTTGGGCCTTTAACTCCCTTAACTCTGCTGGAGCCATTCTATAAGGGGGTATGGAAATGGGGCGAGTATCCGGCTCCAGATCAATGCAAAAGTCTAATATCCCTATCCGGTGGCATACCAGGAAGTTCTGCAGGGAACACATCCAGAAACTCACGGACTATCGAAACCGACTCAATTGAAGGTACTTGGGTAGTATCATCCCTGAGGTGTGCCAAGAACGCTAAACACCCTTTACTAACCATTCTCTTAGCACGAAGAAAGGAGATGATACGA
>CM064973.1:30440259-30453259 GCA_032847665.1 Solanum chilense | reverse complement strand
AGTAAAGGGTGTTTAGCGTTCTTGGCACACCTGAGGGATGATACTACCCAAGTACCTTCAATTGAGTCGGTTTCGATAGTCCGTGAGTTTCTGGATGTGTTCCCTGCAGACCTTCCTGGTATGCCACCGGATAGGGATATAGACTTTTGCATTGATCTGGAGCCGGATACTCGCCCCATTTCCATACCCCCTTATAGAATGGCTCCAGCAGAGTTAAGGGAGTTAAAGGCCCAACTTCAAGAGTTGTTAAGTAAAGGCTTCATTAGACCAAGTGCATCCCCTTGGGGTGCTCCGGTGTTATTTGTGAAGAAGAAGGATGGGAGTTTTCTGATGTGCATAGACTACCGGCAGTTGAACAAGGTAACTATTAAGAACAAGTATCCCATTCCTCGCATTGATGACTTGTTCGATCAGTTACAAGGTGCTTGTGTCTTCTCTAAGATTGACTTGAGATCCGGTTATCATCAATTGAAAATACGGGCAACAGATGTGCCAAAGACTACTTTTCGAACCAGGTATGGGCATTATGAATTCATAGTAATGTCTTTTGGTCTTACGAATGCCCCTGCTGCTTTCATGAGCTTGATGAACGGGATTTTTAAGCCATATCTGGATCTCTTTGTGATTGTATTTATTGATGATATACTGATATACTCCAAGAGTAAGAAGGAACATGAGGAGCATTTGAGAATTGTGTTGGAAGTATTGAGGGAGAAAAGGCTTTATGCCAAATTCTCCAAGTGTGAGTTTTGGCTAGATTCAGTGTCCTTCTAGGGGCACGTGGTTTCTAAGGATGGAGTGATGGTGGATCATTCTAAGATTGAAACAGTGAAGAATTGGGTAAGACCTACTAATGTGTCAGAAGTAAGGAGCTTTGTTGGTTTAGCCAGCTACTACCGTCGATTTGTCAAGGGATTCTCTTCTATTCCTTCCCAATCGACGAACTTGACTAAGCAGAATGTTCCATTTGTATGGTCGGATGAATGTGAGGAAAGCTTTCAGAAACTCAAGACCTTTCTGACTACGGCACCTATCCTTACCTTGCCAGTAGAGGGTAAGAATTTCATTGGTTATTGTGATGCATCCTATTCGGGTTTGGGTGCGGTGCTAATGCAAGAGAGGAATGTAATCGCTTATGCTTCAAGGCAACTAAAGGTACACGAACGTAACTATCCGACCCATGATTTGGAATTGGCTGCAGTTGTGTTTGCATTAAAGCAATGAAGACATTATCTATATGGGGTCAAGTGTGAAGTCTACACAGATCATCGTAGTCTACAGTATGTCTTTACCCAGAAAGACTTGAATTTGAGGCAGAGGAGGTGGATGGAACTGTTGAAGGACTATGATATTACTATTCTGTATCACCCAGGAAAAGCAAATGTGGTGGCTGATGCTTTAAGTAGAAATGCAGGGAGCATGGGTAGTTTAGCCCACTTACAAGTTTCTAGACGCCCATTGGCTAGAGAAATCCAAAACTTGGCTAACGACTTTATGAGACTGGAAATACTAGAGGAAGGAGGATTTTTGGCCCGTGTGGAGGCAAGATCTTCTTTTCTTGACAAGATCAAGGGAAAACAGTTTGATGATGAGAAACTAAGCCGAATTCGGGATATGGTGTTGCGAGGAGAGGCTAAAGAGGCAATAATTGATGAGGAAGGTGTTTTGAGGATTAAGGGAAGGGTATGTGTGCCCCGTGTTGATGATTTGATCCACACCATCCTCACAGAGGCTCATAGTTCCAGATATTCTATACATCTTGGTGCAACCAATATGTACCTTGACCTAATGCAGCACTTTTGGTGGAGTAGAATGAAGCGCGACATTGTTGATTTTGTTGCCAAATGTCCAAATTGTCAGCAAGTAAAGTATGAACACTAGAGGCCCGGAGGAACACTTCAGAGAATACCCATTCCTGAATGGAAGTGGGAGAGAATTGCAATGGACTTCGTGGTTGGTCTTCCAAAGACATTGGGAAAGTTTGATTCTATTTGGGTAATTGTGGACAGATTAACTAAGTCTGCTCACTTCATTCGGTCAAGGTGACCTACAATGCAGAGAAGTTAGCCAAACTTTATATCTCAAAAATTGTTCGATTGCATGGAGTTCCACTTTCCATCATATCTGATAGAGGTATGCAGTTTACTTCTAAGTTTTGGAGAACATTGCATGCTGAATTAGGTACTAAGTTGGATATTAGTACTGCATTTCACCCTCAGACCGATGGTCAGTCTGAGCGAACTATTCAGGTATTAGACGATATGCTTCGTGCATGTGTGATAGAATTTGGTGGTCATTGGGATAACTTCTTACCCTTAGCGGAGTTTTCATACAATAATATCTATCACTCAAGTATTGATATGGCTCCATTTGAAGCATTGTATGGGAGGAGATGTAGGTCTCCCATTGGTTGGTTTGATGCATTTGAGGTTAGACCTTGGGGTACTGACCTTTTCAGGGATTCATTAGAGAAAGTGAAATCTATTCAAGAAAAGCTTTTAGCGGCGCAAAGTAGGCAAAATGAATATGCAGATCGAAAGGTTAGAGACTTGGAGTTCATGGAGGGTGAACAAGTTTTGCTGAAGGTTTCACCCATGAAAAGGGTAATGCGGTTTGGTAAAAGAGGTAATCTAAGTCCAGGGTATATTGGACCATTTGAAGTACTTAAGCGAGTAGGGGAGGTGGCTTATGAATTAGCCTTGCCTCCAGGACTGTCAGGAGTGCATCCGGCATTTCATGTGTCTATGTTGAAAAGATACCATGGGGATGGAAACTACATCATTCGTTGGGATTCGGTTCTGCTTGATGAGAATTTGTCTTATGAGGAGGAGCCTGTTGCCATTCTAGATTGAGAAATTCGCAAGTTGAGATCAAGAGAGATTGCATCCATCAAAGTTCAATGGAAGAATCGACCAGTTGAAGAGTCCACTTGGGAGAAGGAGGCTGATATGCAAGAAAAATACCCACACCTGTTCACAGATTCAGGTACTCCTTTTCTCCCTTGTTTTTCTTCTTGTAATCGTTCGAGGACGAACGATGGGTAAATTGGTATCTATTGTAACGACCTGTTTAGTCGTTTTGAGCAGCAGCGTTTATTTCTGGAAATCATTGTCTGGGTCGACGGATCCCACGACAGACCGTCATGGTCACGACGGACTGTCGAGGGGGTCTCGTTCCAAAACACTTAGAATTCTGAAATTTGGGTACTGAGATCGACTCTCTGAACTTCGTGACGGAATGGCAGGACGGACCGTCGTTGGCACGACGGACCGTCACACATCTTTCCACAGAATTAACTCTCTGAACTTTGTGACGGACCTGTAGAACGGACCGTCACAGCCATGACGGACCGTCACATGTTGCGTAACCCTGACTGGGTCGGATTTCTATTAAAAGTTTTTAAGGGGCGTTTTGGACTATTCATGCTTATAATTATAAAGTTAGTGGGTTAATGTTAATAATTCAATTACTTGGGGGTTAAAGGAGATAACATTGAAATAAATAGTGGGTTACTTTTATCATATTTTATACTTAATTATATGACAATTAGGGTAAAAGAAAAAGGGTTTGAATAAGAAAAATACAAAGAACAAAGAGAGGGAGAAACGAACGATCAAGAAGAGAGAACGCAAGGAAAGCAAAGGTTTTGGGAAGATAGCTTGTTTGATCGCGATTCTTCGGTAGAGGTAGGTTATGGTTTATACTATCTTATAGTAAACTCTAAATAGCGAATGATATGTATTGGGTAGTATTATAAAGTCTTCTATATGCTTAATTGTGTGCTTGCATGATGTGATTATCTAATTGTGATGAATTAGCAAGATGAGGCTGTGAATCTTAAATCTTAAATTTACATGTTAATGATGATGCCTTGGTATAAAAGAAGGCTGGATGAACTAAAGTAATGAGATTAGAGGATCGGGTGTCACGTTCCGACACCAGGATAGAATATGGATCGGAGTGTCACGTTCCGACACCAGGATAGTATATGGATCGGAGTGTCACGTTCCGACACCAGGATAGTATATGGATCGGAGTGTCAGGTTCCGACACCAGGATAGTATATGGATCGGAGTGTCACGTTCCGACACCGGGATAGTATATGGATCGGAGTGTCACGTTCAGACACCAGGATAGTATATGGATTGGAGTGTCACGTTCCGACACCAGGATAGTAAAGAGAATGAATCTTGAAATATCTTAATATACTCAATCTAAAGAACCTGTTTCCCAAATGAGTATGGTGTGGAGGCTTGAGTCCTCATAGATGTGCTTGGCGTTGTGACCAAGGGTTATGGTAATTGTTGTTGTCGCCTGTTAAGAATATTAGTTGATTTTATGTTATTATCTGTCATATATTGCTTTCTATTTTGAGTTGGCCGATGATACCTACTCAGTACTTGTGCCTTGTACTGACCCCTACTTGTATTTTGTTTTTCTTTGTTAATTGTGGAGTGCAGCAAACGTGCCATCGTCTTCAACTCAACCACAACTCTAGCCAGTCTTCATCACGCCAGATTTCAGGGTGAGCTATTGCTTCTAGCTTGGACTGGATCTTCCTCTTCATGTCTTGATGCCTTGAAATTCCGGCATGGACTAGCTGTTTATTTATCTTAGCTTCTTAGATACTCTTAGATTTAGTAAATTTGAGGATAGATGTTCTTGTGGTGATGACTTCCAGATTTTGGGAATAATAAGTATTGAGTTTTTAGAAGTTATTTAATCGATTTCCATTAATGAGTTTTAAGTCTTCCGCATTATATTCTGGTTATTATGTTGAAATGTTGGAGTTTAGATTGGTTGGTTCGCTCACATAGGAGGATAAATGTGGGTGCCACTCGCGGCTCGTTTTGGGTCGTGACATAAGGCTTTATAGATGAAGTGTTTAAAGTGGTGGATTCCATGTGCTTCAAGCCAAAGAGTGCAAGGGAGCTAATATGGATGAAGATACTGGCAAGTAATGGTTCCCTATAGCGAGAATATCATATTGAGGTTCCTATGTTATTTTTCATGATAGCCTTAGTTGGGGTTTCCTCAAAAGTGGGGGATGACATGTTGAGTAGTAAGGTTGTCGAGAGTGTTGATATCCTAGTCTCTTTCCTTCTATTCCTATTCAAGCTTGAGACAAAGAATTTCTAGTAGTTCATGGTGCCCTGATGTTATGCATATTCTAATTGAATTCTTTGTTTAAATGACAAAATGAGCTTATATGATTTGTGTTCTTCATGTAGATGTGCATTTATTTTTAGTTGTCTTTATGATTTATGAGGTTAAATTTAGAACATGCCTAAATGTGCATATGAGAAATTTAATTAATTTGTGTAGTTTTCTCAGTAAAGTTCATGCATGGAGAAATTATTTAGAATTTTAATTGCATAGGTACCAATTAAGTAATAATATGTAGTAGGTATAATTCTGTATATATCTTGTTTTCTTGTATTTGTGCTATTTTTATCTTTAAAAAATCGATAAATATAAAGGTATTAGAATAAGTTGAATAGTAAAGGGCCATAGATCGATACAGTAAAATATATGTGAGCAAACTACATGTTAATATATATATATATATATATATATATATATATATATATATATATATAAAAGTGTCGGTTCTCGATAATTAAATCGTTAATTTAACATTTAAAATAAAAATTACTTAAATTAGATGTTGACACGTGTCAACTAATTTAAAATTTAAATAAAAAAACATGTGTTGGTTCTCGATATTTATCACTACTATTTTTCATTTAAAATGGAAATCAATTACAAAATGTTGAAGTGCGTTCATTTGCATGACACACTTTAATGTGTCAATTTCTGTAATTTTTTTTAAAACAAATTGAAATAAAATCACATGTTTAACATTCCCAAGTAATCACTATCTTAACATTTAAATGAAAAAGTAAATAAAAGAAATTACATGTTTCACATTTCCAAGTAATCACTAATTTAATATTTAAAATAATAAATAAATAATATAAACAACTCTCATCATTAGCGATATAAATATTAAAATTGAATACAATTTTATCATATATAATCTCGTCTTATCTTTTGCAAATCCACATAGCAACAATATACCAAATGAAATAGCCTCTAATTCTGCAATTTAAAAAACAAAAGTAATTATAAATTAAGAGCAATTTTTTAACTTTTCACTAACTTTAACTTCTCACTAACTTCTCTAAAACTTTATCTCTATCTCTCGTAATAATACCTATATATAGAGTTAATTTATTTCAAAGTTAACATATTTTTGTTAACTATCGAATTTTGAAATATGACTTTATAATATAACACAATGTTTGAAAGTGTAAATTAGGTATATAGCATTTTATGTAGTCATATTCTCAAGTTATGGCATAAGAGTATTATTTTCATTCTATAACATTTAATATATCAAGTTATAGCATTTTTTTAAAAAGAAAATAATGTTAATTTTAATTTTGTAAAATTAGATAGTAAAAAAAAACGGATTAATTTAAAATTAGATAATGTGCGTGAAATTAGTTATTATTATTAACTGATAACTTATGTGCACATTTTAAGGGATTTGAAAATATTTTAATAATAGATAGACACCATAAATGTCTCAATTTGTTTTAAATGCTAATAAGTTATGATTTTTATCCTTAAAAAACTCTAATATGTTATCTTCTTTCCATAAATGTCCATTGTTTGATTTTTTTTTTTCAAAAAGTGAGGATTATTCTTATATTTGAATATTGATATATTTTTTCATTTTTTTTTGAAAAATAATTAAAATTGAAGGTTGAATACGTTTAGATTTGATTTGATGGAGAAAATTGTGTCAATTTTAATTAAACATGGTGGCAAATGGAATTCATCGGGTTAGTTTTAATTTATGATTTGTTATGTTTTAATTATAAATTATTGGTTGTAATTGTATATATTTTTTTGTTGTCGTGTATGAAATGTGTCGTTTTTTTTATTTCTGTTATATTGCAGATGTTGATTTGATGTATTTTTTTGTGATACAATTACGATGTGTTTTTGATAATAAATATTACGTAATAGTAATTTTCTTTTGATGTGTAATAAAATGAAGTTTGGTGTGATAATTGATTACTGGATAAAATACAAAAATTTACCGATTTTGAATCAATTTGCAGTTTTTATTATGAAAAAATTATGAACAAAATTTGACAATTTGTATTGATATTGTTTGAACATTATATGAAATGTCAATTTTTGGTAAAAGGTATTCCATATTATATTTAAATTGTCAGATGTTAAAATTTTGTATATTGGTAAAATATGAATACTGTATTATTTATGTATGTAATGTATCAATATATTGTATGAAATATGTATGAACGCTCATTCTTTTATTGTATATATCAGTGATTGATTTCTTATATATATATATATATATATATATATATATATATATATATATATATATATATATATATATATATATATATATATATATATATATATATATATATATATATATATATATATATATATATATATATATATATATATATATGAATTCTGTATAAAGGTTGGATTAATTGTGTATATAATTTTTATTAAATTGTATAAATTGTTTATGAAAAGTGCATTTTAGATTGTATGTAGCAGTAAATTGTATAATATTTGTGTATGAATTGATTTTTCATACTTGATATGTTTCATATGTTTGAATTGTGTATAAACTTTGTATTAAATGTGTATTAAATTGGATTTTTTTTATATATATCAGTGAATTGTACTTAAATTGTGTATGAATTTTGTATGTATTATGTGATGCACTAAATGTAATTTTAATGTTGTGAACACAGGAAAATACGTCGACTTTGAGATGGAGGGCATCCTATATGATACTTCTACTCTTTATATTGGTTTAGTTAATGCTATAGTATCTCAACTTAATATAGAAGAAAATATAAATTCTGTAGAGATAAAATATATTATAGCCTCAAGAATTTCAGAGATGCTTATGCCATTTCTGTCGAGCCTATCCCGTGCAAGAGTACATGGGATATACCAAGTTATATTTCAGAGCCTAAAATGATACCACCCGGTCCAAAAAGATCAGCGGGAAGACCCAAATTTGAACGCTGGAAGGGGTTCGCTGATGTGAAATTCAAGAGGACAAAAAGCACATGCAGTAGATGCCATCAAGTTGGACACAATAGGAAGACATGTTCAAATTATCCTGTACAAATATAATGATTTCCTACTTTTACATCTGTGTTTTTGAGTATTTACATTGTTATAACATTATTTTTTTATTGAATCATATTACTTTTCATACAAATGTCATACATTGTATATACAACTGCTCATATATTAACATTCGTTACCATTAATAAGTCATATAATCATATAGTATCCATACAGTTATTGCATAATGAATGAGGACTATATACAAAATCTATACATTTATACAAGCAATAGTTTCATATAAAAATAATGTATGTTTATGTTCTACATTTTTCATACAGTATTCATACCAGTAATATAAGTAACATTTGTTTTTGTTTGTATTTGAAAGTATACAGTATTTATACAAAATAAATTTATGCAAAAGTCATACACAATTATTAAAGTATAATTATATATTTATTCATATTGTCATGTTGAATCATATGTCTGAACTATTTTCATATAATTTTCATACATTATGCATATAAGAATTTATATGATATAATTCATACATTTTTCATACAGTATTCATACCAGTAATATAAGTAACATCTGTTTATGTTTGTATTTAAAAGTATACAATATTCATATAGTATTCATACAAAACAAATTTATGCAAAAGTCATACACAACTATTAAGGTATAATTATATATTTATTCATATTGTCATGTTGAATCATATGTCAGTACTATTTCATATATTTTTCATACATTATGCATATAAGAATTTAACATTACATATTGAAAAGTACAATTTATACAAATATCATACACATTTAACATTATATAAAATGTATATTGAAGCAGACTATCATTTATATAAATTTTTTTTTTTAAAAAATAGTATTGTCTATGTTCTATATATCAAATTATAATATGGCATTCATAATTCATATAATGTTCATAAATGATTAATACAGTGTTTCTATATTTTTTTGTTGCTTTCAAAATTTATACAAAGTGAGACACATTTTTTAATTAATAATAATCAGTAATAATTTATATAAAACCATCAGTATTCATAATAAAAACCTGGAAAATTACATAAATTGTTCATAAGTTAAAAAAAAAAAGTCATTCAAAAAAATGTGCATTGTGCCATGAAGATTTCTACTTCCTGTTACGGAATTTTGGAGTAGGATAATTAGTGGTGTCCATAACTTGTTCTTTATGATCGAGGTCCACCCTTCTTGCTAGCAACTGTTCCTGTAACTTCACTTTCACTTATTGCGCCTTCATCATTCTTTGATTTTGCATAATGTCAAAGTAATGTACCATATCTTTGACGATGATATTTTGAATCAATATCAATATGTGATATATCAAAAACACCATTGCTCATGTATTCGGCAAAGAGAGATGTGTATAGACCACAATCACTGTAAAAAAAATTGAAATAATAAAAATTTTGTAATGACTATAAGCAAATTTAATTTAAGATGAAGAAAAAATAATGTAACAAGTATACATACTTTGAACTTTCTTTTTGTTGAGGAACATGTGTAACATTCTTGATACTGAGAGGTTCAGAATGAGACTTTTGTCGATAATCAGGGAGATTATTCACATACAAATCAAGCCTTTTGCCATAAAACCCTGTGCTCGTCAGAAATAATGGAATCATGGATGCAAGTTTATCAACAACTTCTTCAACTTTTCTTGAATGAACAGATCCTCCCATCATCAAATCATAAACATATAGACATCTACGTTTGATCCTGAATATATCAAGGAACCAATGGAATTTGTCGTTGATGCTGACGGATGATTACTTCGTCAACCCTATCCCACGGAACTCGATCTTGCTTCATCATTCAACCTTCTACTTTTTCGGGGGTTTTCATTGTCTCTCTTCGACATTATATCATTTTTTGAGTGCAAAAGATGAAGATTTGAGTGCAAAAATGGAAGATTTGAGTGCAAAAGTGGAAGAATTGGTGAAGAAGAATGTTAAAAGTGAAAGTTTTTTGAGCCAAACTTGATGAAGATTAAATGTAGGCGTGCAAAAAGAAAATTTTGTGAGGATTTGGGGAAGAACAATATATTTGGGGAATATAATTTATTTTTTTAATAACGTCTGACAGTTTTAAAAAGAAAACTGTTATTATTTTAGATATTGATGGGTAGTTATTAATTATGGAATGATAAAATCCCTATTATTTAATAATTTTTTATTAAAAGGTAACTATATAATATTTAATTTAATTTACACTAGTTAAAGAGTTTTGTTAAAGAAAGGTAACTTAAAATAATTAATTTAATTAAATATATTGGTTTAAAAAAGGTAACTGAATAATAAATACAATTATTTAAATAAGTTAATATTTATTTAAAAAGATTAATGAGAATAATATATTTTTTCTTGATATGTTATAACTTGATAATAATATTCTATAAGTAGTTTATTATTAAAAAATATGTTTAGAACTTAATATTTATCATCTTAAATGTGTGTGTAGTGTTATTTTTTTTTTTTTTAAAATAAAATGTACTATATATATGCAATGCAGGGTTGTGTTCTAGATATATCTTAAACTTTAGATTTAATTTTGATATCCTATACCAAGTATTTAAAGTAGTTCATATATAACATCAGATATTCCAAAGAAGCTACACACTAAAAATATAATAAAGAAAGATTAAACAAGTAAACACACAATTATTTATGTTATGTTAATTTAAGTAAACTTAATTATAATATATCAAGCATATATGTTAGCTCAGTTGATCTTCATCTGAAGCATGCATCATAATATAAGTATAAGCACATTTAAATTACAAAAAATAACAATATTAGTCGAATTGAAATTTAGAGAGTGGCGTAAAAAAAACAAATTGAGAAGAAAATAAATTAGCTTGGATACATAGTTATAGATGTCTTTTTTAATTTTAAAGAACAAGTAATCACTTTCTTGCTTCCACAAGAAGCAATAATTCATCACAATCTACTCTAACAATGTGGTTAAAAATAAAAACAAAAACAAAATAGAGATCTAACCTATCATTGCAAGTAACAAATACACTAATACGAACACAGCTGAAACTTTCAATCACCAAGCAAAATAACAAAATATGCATAGAATAAACATATTACAACTATTTTATAGCATGCATGTACTAATTAAATTAAATTTAAAATATAATACCTTAGGTGACCATCCCAGAAAGAGTAAGATCAAGAAAAAATACAGCCGAAGAAGACATTTCCTAATAAATTTTACAAAATTAACATCACTTACAAGAAGCTGATTCATGCAACTAATCTTCAATAGAAGTTCTTATTAAGCATGGTCAATTACAAAAAATAAACTCACCATTTCACAAAACATACGATTGTTAGCAGAACGACTCTAAATCTGTCACGACCCAAAACCGAGCCGCGAGTGGCACCCACACTTATCCTACTATGTGAGCGAACCAACCAATCTAACCCCAACATTTCAAACATAATGAACAAAATACAATGCGGAAGACTTAAACTCATTAATGAAAATCAATTCAATAACTTCTAAAAACTCAACATCTATTATTCCCCAAAATCTGGAAGTCATCATCACAAGAACATCTATCCTCAAATTACTAAAACTAAGAGTATCTAAGAAAGCTAAAATAAGTAAAAGCTAGTCCATGCCGAAATTTCGGGGCATCAAGACTTGAAGAAGAAGATCCAGTCCAAGCTAGAAGCATTAGCTCACCCTGAAATCCGGTGTAATGAAGACTGGCTAGTGTTGCGGTTGAGTTGAAGACGGCGGTACGTTTGCTGCACTCCACAAATAACAAAGAAAGAAACATACAAGTAGGGGTCAGTACAAAACACAAGTACTGAGTAGGTATCATCGGCCAACTCAAAATAGAAAACAGTATATATCAGATAACATCATAAAATCAACTACAATACTCAATCTGTAGCAATATAAAGTACTATAATCATTAATAAATAACGCCAAGTACACCCATGAGGACTGAAGCCTCAATACCATATTCATTTGGGAAATAGGTTCATTAAATTGAGTATATTAACATCTTTCAAGATTCATTATCTTTATTCCTCTCGTGTCGGTACGTGACACTCCGCTCCATATACTATCCTGGTGTCGGAACGTGACACTCCGATCCTCATATACTATCCTGGTGTCGGAACGTGACACCCGATCCATATTCTATCCTAGTGCCGGAACGTGGCACTCCGATCCTCATTCTATCCTGGTACCGGAACGTGGCACCCGATCCATATACTATCCTGGTGCCGGAACGTGACACTCCGATCCTCATTATATCCTGGTACCGAAACGTGGCACCCGATCCATATACTATCCTGGTGTCGGAACGTGACACTCCGATCCTCATATACTATCCTGGTACCGGAACGTGGCACCCGATCCTCTATTACTATCCTGGTACCGGAACGTGGTACCCGATCCTCTATTACTATCCTGGTACTGGAATGTGGCACCCGATCCTCTATTACTATCCTGGTGTCGGAACGTGATACCCGATCCCCTAATCTCACTACTTTCATCATCAAGCCTTCTTTTATACCAAGGCATCATCATTAACAAAGTAGATTAGGGTTTTTCAAGATTTCGGATTCAATAGCTTCATCATGCTTATTTTATCACAATTATATAATCACATTCATGCAAGCATACAATTAAGCATATAGAAGGGTTTACAATAATACCCAATACATATCATTCGCTATTAAGAGTTTACTACGAATAGCATAAACCATAACCTACCTCCACCGAAGATTCGTGATCAAGCAAGCAAATCCTCAAAATCTTTGCTATCCTCTTCGTTTCCCTCTTCTCTCGATCGTTCT